>CM070520.1:11541289-12082628 GCA_036346375.1 Guadua angustifolia
TTAAACCAATTAAGTTATCTAGTTTAACTTTACATTTTGGAAGGCTGAAGTAGTACGGGCTCTCCTTTTTAAGGTTTGCTCGACGGGGTGCCCTCACCGAGGTGTTGGGAGTCACACTTGCCAATACAACGGTGTACGCCTTGCCATGGGACAGAAACGGTGTGTGGGTGTTGCGTGAAAGGAACCACGCGTTGTGTGAGTGTTTCTGTTTCTATGGCGAGGGCTCAACGTCCGGCAAAAGCGGCTAACCTGTAATGTAAAGGTTTTCGTCATGAACATTCTGGCCACCATGCTTACGATGGGATGTGAAGCGTGTGGCAAAAAGAAAAGGTCATGTCTTGTGGGTAAAGTTGTACACCTCTGCAGAGTTTAAATCTAGTCGATTAGCCGTACCTGCGGTCATGGGTGTCTTGGCGAACTGATGCGAGTTAGATGTTTTATTATTTTTAAAAGGGTTGCACTACAGTAAACTGATCAATTTTCGTCGGCCAAGAACCGTCGAAGATAAGCCTAAAACCGACGAAAATAGTCATTTTCGTCGGCCGACCGACGAAAATTGGCCGACGACAAAAAACCGACGAAAATCAGTCCATTTTCGTCGGCTACCGACGAAAATCAGTCAATTTTCGTCGGCCTAACATAGCCGACGAAAATGTAGTGCGTCACGACCTAACAAGGTGGGCTGACGTGGATTAAGGGTATTTTCGTCGGCCTGCGTTGGAGCCGACGAAAATAAACATCAGATTTTCGTCGGTAAGATGTTTAGCCGACGAAAATACTTGTTGTTTTTTCGGCAGTCCATATTAGTGCCGACGAAAATACTGATCACATGTTCGTCAGCTTCTATGTGGGCCGACGAAAATAGATTGGTGCAGCAAAAAAAAAAATTCAGAATTCATTTGGTCTATACAAACCACATCACAATATATACGAACAAGATAATATATAGAAACCAGAATTCTATTGATCCATACAAACTGGAAGAAACAGTTAACGTCCATTCATGATGCCCTAGGCCAACAAACACCCCCAGCTGGCCAACAGCCAAGAACTAGCACCACGCATCCAGACAAACTTACATCATAATGTTCACAACCAGACAAGAACAAAGACAAACAACACGATAACTTTTCCTAACCAATGACAACAGAGCAAACTTCAGGACTTTACTAATGAAAAAAGACTAACTAGAGCCTCCACCTAAGTTTAGGACATCATCAAATTGCTCATTCACTGGAGGAGGTATACTATTGTCGCCAGCACTTTGTGACCCATCACCTCCTACTGAGCCTGCAGTCGAGCCATCCGTCCCCTACAACATATAAGGAGAGAATTTAAAAATGATTTAAAAATGCATAATTCTCAAAAGATAGCAGAGGAGGATAATTTATTATCATTGAAATAAAATCAACACTATAAATTAACCAAAAATAAGTTCACAGACAGTTTATTTCAATAACTTGTCGATAGCTGAATTGACAAACAAACCAATTTACCCATGAGTCCAGAGGCTAATTAGCCTAAGATGATCTAGACAAAATTCTATCATCCAGCAATCGAGCAGAGTGACAGCCAGCAGAGGCAAGCATGGAGTTAATCCGGAATGCTGGATAACCAGGCAAGATACTTTTTGTTTTATTAGACTTTACAGTTTGACTCCTTCATTTAATTAACCTACCTTTGTAATAACTCTGCTCAGTGCTCATAGCCGTACCTGTGCCAGTTCACTTTCCAATGACACATAAGCAACATATTCAGGTATAGGCAGCTAACATATGCAGGTAGATAGTTCTAGTAGATGAGCAAACGCCAGTTGGAGAAAAAATGGGAAGTGGTTCAAACTTGGTCAAATCTAGTAAAAGCCACCAGGTTTAACAAGTCCTGATCAGAATACACGATCAATGCCAGTTTTTTAAAAAACATGCTTATGTGTTCATCAGGAAGAGCCCAGAAGACTTGCGAACAAAGGACAGCTTGAGAATTATCACTTATCCCTCTGAATTTCCAAGAAAACTGATAACATTAAAGAAGTCATGCATATGATTATTGCAAGATATTTCTTTGTAGTCTGGCTATGACAAAGGCTACATAGTAGAGTCATTTAAGTTGTAAGCTATGAAATGCCAAAAGTAGCATCTGTCTGTCAACATGGAAAGAGAATCTAATTTTGCTAGTTAATTTTGTGAGGAATAGAACATAGAAACACCCTACATTCTCTGCATAAGGAATTTGAGGAAGTACACCAAGCCACCAGACCACACTAAAACAGGTCTTTCAGATACTGTTAATTACCAAGTACTGAACTAAGTTGTTGTAATAATACTAAGTAGTGTTAATCTGGATGCCTATTCACAGCAATTCAACAACCCATAATGCATACAAAACTGAGACATCAGGTGTAATCACTCAAACTATACAAGAATGTCATATTTTTTATAATAGAACAATACTGGAAAATATAGTACCATAGATGGTGCGGTCATAAATGTAGGAAAGACTGGAGCCGGAAATGCCGGAAGATTGAAGGGTTTTCCAAAAGCAGCAGACATACACTCCTGTGGAATAATTGCACATAATCAATTTAAAAGCATCTTAGTCTTACTCATATCACTAATTGTATGCAGTATGGAAATGAACTTACATTCATTTGTGAGTGCCAGGCAGATATGGATTCTTGTTGTTGCCTCATGAATTCTTGTTGCTGGGCTATCATATGGCGATGTTGAGCCAACTGAGCGTTGTTGTCTCAACTCATCCTGCATCTCGAGCCTCACGAGCAGCACGTGCACTACTTGTGGAGGTCCGAGCGCCTCGTCAAGTCTCGAGTTGCAGAGGAATCAACGAAGCCATTGAACATGGAAAACCTCCCATGACTCTTGCCACCGCCGCTCCTATACAAGGCAGCGACGTCAACGTCTTCCTCCCTCCAGTTGCAGTCCTCACCATGGGTTTGGGCCATCTCATCTCCATATCTAGCCTGCGATGCATACGAGTTACATTGAGAAAAGCAATAACTTGCAACACGATAAAGAAAGGCAATTGACTAACCAAGTTGTCCGTCGCCCTCTGGCTGCAAAGTTGATCCGGCTGCGTAGAGTCGCTCCCCTTATGCCCCGCAACGTAAGTTTCAATCGCACTAAATAAATAGTCTTATCCTATGGAATATATACAAACAGGTTCTAGATGTGTTCGTTTTTATTTGTGGGTTTTTGTAACACCTCAAACCCACACATGTCCAGAAGGTCACAGAACCGTCGCAAAGTCTTGATATATTTTTGTTAGTCAAAACCGATCCATCACATGCATGGTTTGGTAACTTAATTGATTAGACAAATTAAAGAAGTGCTAACCCACGCACATGACAGACTGATATCTCACAGAGTACCTCCTGGACCTAGATCCCTTTTGGTTGCAATTTTGCCCAAGTTTATGTGTATTTTCTTAGTATTTTGCTTTGAACAGAGGCAAGGACAAATATTCAATAGGATCCCTTTGCTTAGAATTGCAGAAGGTCTAGAATTCTATCTGGAACTAGTGATGTGCGGAACCTTACCAAGTTACCATCATCGCTTACAGTAAAATGATAATTTGAATAAAGGGTTGGTTGTTTCTGCGTCTTTTCCCATGAGCACTTAGCCGCCTACGCATGTAAACTAAGTAAAATTGTTTGTAAACTAAGTAAAATTGTTTGTCCTCAAGGTACCTGTGTATACGCTGGGGAATAGAGTTGCCAAATGTTGTAGTCCTTGTCGGTGAAAGTGGCGATTCAGATTATGAAGAACTACTCGGGGATCTCCACAGGACCATCATCCTAAAGGGCGAGTTCAACATCCCTGCAAACAGAATCCATACTGTCAGGAGATATCCTTTACAGGACGTCGTCGCGCTTGACAGCTCAAATATAATTGGAATTGAGGGTTGCACTACAGATGACATGAAGTCTGCTCTGCGGCAGATTGGTGTACTGGCACAGTAGCGCCTTCTGTTTGCATACCACGCAAAGAAAAGAAAAGAAAGAATGAGCCAACCAAGTACCAGTATTTCCATACTTGTCCCGCCGGGGAGGCGGCGACGGCCAGGGAGGTGGCGGCCGGGCGGCGGCGCCTGTGGTGGCCGGGAGGGCAGCCAGGGAGGGACGGCGTCTCGGCGGGGAGGGCAGCCAGCGAGGGCAGCGTGCAGCCGGGGAGGCAGCGAGGCGGCGCGGCCGGGGAGGGCGCGGCGGGCAGCGCCGGCCGGGGAGGCGCTGCTGGCGGGAAAGCTGGGATGTGGCGGCGGATTTTCGATCGAGTAGACAAACAGCGCTGAGCCCCCGTGTAATACCTAAACGCTGCATTTGCGTCGGCCCGTGTTCGCGCTGACGAAAATAGATATGTATTTTCGGCGGCTAGGTTTACAGCCGACGAAAACTTAGTGGCCGCCCAACCCGTAGCAGCGTGTACGAACCCTAATTTGTATATTTTCGTCGGTCTGAAATATAGCCGACGAAAAATATATATATTAATCATCGGTTATTGTACAACCGACGAAAATACAGGTAGTAATCGTCGGTTTAGTTAGGCCGACGAAAATATATGTATTAATCATCGGCTTTTTTCAGGCCGACGAAAATACATTTTTGGCCGACGAAAAATGTTGGTTTTCCTGTAGTGTTGGTTTCATTTGTTTTGCAACTGTGCTTTATGTCGAAGGGCTGACATTGATGGATTTCAGGAAATTGATGATTCGTCACTCACGTCATGGAGGACTATGAGTGTTATTTATGTTTTACTTATTTGTTATCAATTAATCTTGCTCTTATAAATTCCGTTTGCAAATAACTTGATTTACAAATGCAAATTCGCTTTATGCAAATTAACTGTAGTAGCCTCCCTTGAATTGGCCTGCATTTATGCATTTGCAAATACCACCTTAAGTCTTGCGAAGTACGAAAGTACTCACCCTTGCTTATTCGTTGTTTTTAGGTGTAAGCTAGCGAAGCTTCGAAGGTTGTTTTCATCGCAGGTTGCGGGATCCTTTTTGAAGCGACCTTTTCTAGGGATTTATGCCTCGTCAGTTGCCTGCGGGTTCGGATGGGCACACTACGAGACTTTGCCTCTTTGCTGCTATATACTCTGAGTTGTAAGATTTATGTGTTTATTAGTTTCCGCTTAATTAATAAAATGTATGGTTGTAATTCCAATTGTTGTAAATGTGCGTACTAGCTACTGATCCAGGGATTAGTACTGTATGCACATTAGATTTTCATTTTTGCATTCTGTGCTAAAATGGGGGTCGTTACAAAACCCCCATAAGCAGACCTATCCGGAATGCCTGTGCTACTCCAGTCTTCTAATGTGCAAAACCACATCTATGTAACTTAATAGATTAAGGCCATCCTATACCAGCACTTGTGGTTATATGAATATCCCTTGGAGCATACAACACTACGTTCAGTCCTTAAATCAACATGGGCGATAATCTCCCCCTACCCCTACACTACGTGCAACACCTGCACCTCTAGCTATTGCCAATAATCGTCCACGTTAAAACCATAGTTTTATTTTGAACTTTTAATCAAGACACGAACATCCATCCATGTCATATCCAACCTTTTTAGGTTCTCAAGAAGCACTTTAATCTGTATATCTAAATTGTTACTACTAAAGTATGGCTAAGCATATGTAATCGCATATACCCATGTTGCCACTATGTACTGCCTAACCTTATTCTAGGGTTATCAAGGTTCATATGTCTATACTTATTAAGGAAGTTTTATGAGACAACAGATATAATACTAGTACCATAATATAGTAAATTTACAGAAAATATGCATGTATAAATTGATTTGATAAAACAAAATAAAAATTAAAACCACTAGGATCAATGTGATCAAAGGGGGTGCTTACCTTGCTGATCGTTGTTTTCGACGAAGTCGAGGTCGTAGTTGGTATTGTCGGTGATGGAATCAATGACGCCAAGTTCTACACGTCATTTAATAGAAATATAGCAAATAAAAATTTTCAATTAAGGCAAAAAGAAATCAAATGAAAATCGAATAAAGACTTGCTATAGAAAACAGGTGTGGTTTAGGGTTAGGATTGTATTGGTTGTAGTTACCTGCCACCGGTGAGGTTCATTAGGGAAGAAGAACAGTGGCGGCGAGGCACGGGAAGCTAGGGAAAAGTAGCTCGAGCTTGACTGGTGGGAGATTAAGCACAAGGTGACCACGGGGAGTCCATTTCAGGGGTTAATGGCATCGGAGGTTGGCCGAATTGATCTGCCGTCGGATGCATGATGATGCTTTACATGCAAGGAATCGAATTGATTCCTACCGAAGTAGCGGAATTTGGTCAGTTTTATAGATAAGCAAGGTTGGTATGAACGGCGGTCAAAGCTTGGCACATGGTGAAGCAATGGCCGGTAGGGTACGGCGAGCCGGTTCCAGGGGATGCGACGTGATGCCATCGCTGAAACCTTGTCACGGCCGCATTTATCCGAACAATTGCTCGCCGTGGCAATGAAGTGATGGTCATTCAATTGCTGATAGAGACGAGGCCGAGCTGAATCGATGGCACAGAGAAGTGGTGTGACTGGAAACGAAGGAACTCGGCCATGACAGCACAAATGGCGAGAGAATGCTACTCTGGGTCTTGACGGCAACGCAAAAATCCTGGTGATGGAGCGTGGGGGAAGTAGGATGTCAGTGCGACGCGGCGTAGCCTTGGGCCAGAAGCCGCGGCGCTGATTGATGGAAGAAGACAGGCGAGGGGGGCAGAACTCGGTTGGTTTGGCTCGGGGAGGAAGAAGGGAGAGAGTGGGGAAGAGATAGCCGGGCGAGGCCGGGCCCAGTTGGCGGCGACAGAGGGGTTAGGGTGTTGTTTCCCCATGGCCAGCGGGTCCAAGAAACAGGATTGAGCCCACTCGCCAGTGAAGGAAAAAGGGAGACAGGGAGATGAGATTTCAGGACAGCATGATATTGAGCATATATAAGGCTATCAAATCTCATTAAAACATTTTTAAAATTTTTTACCAGGTTTCAGAGATAAGAATTATTATCCATAAAAATGGTTAATGCTCCTTTTCCTCATTTATGCTTTTATTGTATTTAAAGCTGAAAGTGAGTTCAATAATTTTTAGAATTTCTGAGATAGATTGATCAAGTATAATAATATTTTTATAAAAATTTCAGATTAAAATATTGCATATTTATTTTCTCTTAATTCCGTCATTGCATATTTCAGTTTTTCTTGATTTCTTTTTGAATTTTACAAGTATTAAATATACTTATTAATTTTTAATAATTTTTTATCTGAGGTTAATACTATTCTTAGAAATACATGGAAAATTTTTACCCAAAGATAAGTTTCAATGATTTTAATAAAATTTTGACACTATTTTGTAGTCAATATAGATCACTTCACATTTCATTTCATTATCTAGTGCTTTAAAAACCTTTTGGATAGCTGAAAAAGGTTACTGGAGACTTTCAAAAATTTAATATTTTTTTTTGTAGATTTTTACTAACATTTACTTTTATCTTTTCACTTTTTACTTTTGTCCTTTTACCAATTCCTTTAAGTGATTTTTCTTTAAAGCCAAAAATCCAAGGAAAGTCCAAAAAAATCAATAATACCAGGAAAATCTAGAAACAGATATATTTAAATTTAATATTTCCATTTTTACTTTATTTGGATTTTTGGGATGTTACATTATTGCTGTGTCGCGGCAGCAACTCCATCGCCAAACTCGAATTCAATTGCGTCGTGTAAACCCAGGTCCGCACTACCTTCCTATTACCGCACCACCTTAATCCAAGTACATCAGCCACGCAAGGCGTAGCTTTGGCTTCTTACATCACCCTTGAGCACCACAAGCCAAGCCTCGCCCCCAGCCGAGCTCAGTCTCTCCTCTGCCCTCTCCATTACCGGTGGAAAATTGAGAAAAAGTGGAGAAAGCAATTGCGGCACTTCGATAAATTTTGCTTAAATCCTTCATTCCTAAATTCATTTAAAATCATGTAGTTTCAAAATATGCAAAAAATATTTAATTTGAACCCAAGTTTGAAATATTTGAAATTATATTTAAACAAAACCCTAATATGGTCTTGTAAAGCCCCCATTTTTTGATAATAATATCAATAATGGGATTCGTGTTACACAAGATTAGTCCCATAATCGGTGGCTAAACGCATACGATTTACAATTGGAATCACATCCACACACATAGATATATTACATTCACTTAAGCACGATAAGATTGAGTACTAGTATTGCAAGCCAAAATATTGCAGTGGAAATTTGTTTATCTTGCAGTATGCTTCTAGCCCATAACCCCTAGGCAACAAACAAGGTAAAACCCCTAGAAAATATCGCCATCGAAGTCCCCGAATCCTGTGGAATCATATATGTCGTCGGGAATTTCTGGGTCATCACCTAAAATGTTAACGAAAGCAAGATTGAGTACACTGCGTACTCAGCAAGACTTGTAGTGTATCACAGATGCAATTATACTAAAATGCAGGTTACGACAAAAGAAGAAGGCTCTCTAGTTAATTTGTAGTTGCGGAAATAAAACATAATTATATGGTAGATTGTAAATGAAATTTTCAAACTGCACAGTTTTTAATCAAGTATGATATAATTCATAAGTTTTTCATCACAGTCTACCCGACTATTTCAAATTACTTCATTTTCGTTCCCCGACATAAAGTGTGTTGCCCCACATCATTTTCAAAACAAAACCATTTGTGAAAATAACAAGAGCTAACCAAGTCATGACATTACCAAGTGCCCATATCCGTGGGTGCGGCTAATTGAGTAGATTTTCACTCTACAGAGGTGTACAGCTTTACCCGCAAGAAATGATTATCTCTTTATGTAGTGCAATTGACACACTTCCTTAGGTGTGCCGCAGAGATATCATAACATAACTGTTACATTACCCAGATCTAACTTTGCACCAGCCCAGCGACGTGAAACCCTTGCTATGGCAAAAGAAATATGAATAGATAAAACGTAACAGTCCCTCCCTGTATTTAGATCAACAATAAAGGCAGTCCCTCCCTACGAATACTGTTTCTTTCCATAACAAGGCGTACACTGTTGTACCGACATGCATTTACCCACACCGAAGTGTGGAAGCCCCTAACAAGCAAACCTAGAAAGGAGTGCTTGTACTATCTTTCGCCTGTTAATGTGCAAAGCCGATCTAAACAACTTAATAAGTTAAGATCGCCCTATAACAAAGACTTGCAGTTGCACGGTTTTCTTGGCTTGTAAGCAACACAATAGTTCGGTACTTAAGGCGACCCAGGCATGAATCTCCCCCTATACTACGTACAAGTATTGCCCTTGCACAACTGGCTATCGCCCATACATGCTTGTGTCAGAATCATAGTTTTTATTTCTGGGGTTTTAACCAAAATACCATATTCCAATATTTTTAGTTGTAAAACACCCCTTTTAGGTCGTGAAAGATAACTACGTGTATACTATGCATGGCTAAGTATGATTAAGTAGACGTGTATACCCATGTGACAACATGTATTGTCTACCCTTAAGCTAGAATCATCAAGGTTAGCTATCCCAAATTTTGTGAGAACTTTTAGAGCATGGCTAGGTATATCTACCAATACCCCCATCATAGCACTTTTTACAACAACTATTCGCATACATAATAGTTTTGACAAGAATCATATAAAGTACTTATTTCAAGTAGTGGGACCAAGGTGCTTGCCTTGTTGTTCGCTGTCTGGTAGGTAGTCGGGGTCGTCGGTGAGCTCGTCGTTAGCCAAATCAGAAAAGTCGGGTTCTACTCGTCGTCCAATAAAAGAGATCATGCGACAAATAATAAACCCAAGTAAGAGCAAAAGACCACCATTAGAAAATCCAAATAAGCACTTGACTTTGGAGACAGATGTGGTTATTATTCCTTATGTGATCGTGTTCAAGGAGCTTTTATTTTAGTATGTTTTTATGAGTATTATTAGCAGTGTCATGATAGCTCCAAGTATATGTATATGTACGTATGTGTGTGTATGTGCTTATGTATACATATGAGGATCTTTCAGAGGTTATCCAATTTGGCTTTCTAATCCAAGGTTCCATTTTTATCACGTTGTCTGTTCACTCCTTGAGAGTTTTAGACACATGCATGTATATGCTTTTTATTCCTTAAGATAAGATCAAGTTACAAGATACATTCGAATCAACCAGATTCTCATACTTTTTATGCAGCTAGCCTACTGTCATTTTAACATTAAGAGATTAGTTCCATTTAACTTAAAGTCTATTTGCAAGGAGTTTGCATTTCATCCTAATTAGCATATTGATATACCTCTTTATCGGAACATGGTTCAAGTCAAGTTGAACTTTAAATATTTTTGCATACATGGTTCTCTTGTAACATAAGGACCACAGAAAAATTAGTTTTATTAATTTGTTTCGTTCCATTTGGATCAAAAATGTGAAAGATATTCAGGTTTGAATTTTTTAACCGTGCTGAAGATCAAATAAAATAACAAAATACGTTTTCACTATACTGAAAACGCACTTCTCTTCGCGCCAACAGTCCCGTTCAAAACCATCCCAGACGCTGACAGCCCAGGCCCGCGAGGCAGTGACTCAAAGCGCGCACAGAGGAAAGGCCATGGTCACTGACAGGCGGGTCCCTCGACGCAGTGAGACAGAACAGAGCTCGGCTGTTCCGGGCTCGCCGGCGGTGATCCATGGACGGAGGAGCGGAATCGGTAGCACAGCTAGCTTCAAAATCTCATTGCACGTCTATGGGGTGGATCTGTGACCTTCGGCGACGACCGGAGGTAGGTCGCCACCGTGGCCGAACGGCGGCGGCCATGGCGGGAGGCTGCGCCGGCCTCGGGAAGAATGGATTCCGGTTTTAGCTCCTCCAGGTTCCACTCGTCTCATTTTACCTGCTAGCAGCCACAGAGAGCAACCGGGCTGATCTACCACCGATCGCCGCCAACGGAGAAGAAGAACAGTAGGGTGTCGCGCTTCAGATTGATAATGCCTGCAAACAAACGATGGGTTTTGGTATGTGTGAGTCCCGGATTCCACTGCGCAAAGGATTTGAGGAAAGATTTCGTGTACCGCCTCAATTCGATTGATTCTAAGTGCTAGGGTTCTTTGCGCCGAGGGGAGATCGAGACAAATTGAAGACTATCCAGTGAGCGAGTGGGAATGAAGAGTGAAGGGAGAGGCAGGGTTCAGCTAGGCGATCCTGGGCTGGCTTTTACAGCCGCGAAGTTGCTGTGGAAGCGTCAAATTGAGCAGTGCGTTCTGGCGGAGAGGACTACGGCGCACAGTGGCTCGGGACGGGAGTAGGAAAGGCCAGCGGCCGAGTTCGCGGGCGAGGCCGAAACGTGGCACTGCGCAGGACACTGACGTGGCTCGAAGTCGTCGCGGCTGGCAGCGGTGGCGGAGGCTACAGGCGGCGCGTCGCAGCTCCGGGATTCCAGCGCAGGGGCCAGGGAGGAGGAAGACTGTGGCGCGGCTGATAGGTGGGGGTCACGGAGGTCTCGGGCCCACAGGCAGTCTTAAATGACCGAGCGCCGGCTTCCACCTGGCGGTCAATGCTCACAGTGCTCCGGGCCCGCTGTCAATATCTGCACTGGATAATTGCCTGCCCTCTCTTGCGCGACTGGTCACTTTGGCATTTAATTGGCCGTAGAATTTTTGGTCAAACATTTCTAAATTTTTTTTTGTGACGGTTCAACAGGTTTGATATTACTGTTAAAATTTGAGACTGAGATGAGACATCTAAAATTCGCAAAAATTCTGACAATGTATGGTGGTTAGTTTTTGTGTTCTCAGTTTTCTATTTTTATGGAGGGCTATATGTTATCTGAAATTTTTAAAACTTTTCTTACAGGTTTATAATGGATATAGTGATGTTAAGTAAAAATTTTAGCTTCATATTTTCCTTATATAATTTAAACAAATTCTGACATTGCTATTTCTTGATTTTCAATCTTTTCTTTTCTAATTTTTAAATATCACAAAATAATTTATTATTTACTGATATTTTTAATGTAGATATAAATGACTTCTATGAATATTTATAAAATTTCCAGATCAAGATAGTTATTAATTATTTTTACTAAATTCTGAAATGTGTCACTGTTCACCATCAAATCCCATTAATTGCCTTTCACTTCACCATTTATCATATCACATAATATTTAAAATTTTTATATGAGGTCCTGGTCAATTGTAAGATTTTTCAAGAATTTTTTTTATTATTTATTTTTTTTGGTATAAGGTTTTGTTCTTGCTCTTTATTTATACGGATGTCTCCTTATAAGCACAATCAAGAAAAGCCAGAAAATCAAGAAATAATCCAAGAAAATCCAGAAATTAAAAAATAATAAAATAAAATCTTTGAGTTAGATTTCTTACTTTGATAAAATTTTAGGATGTGACAGGTCTCTATACAAAAGTTGAAAAACCCTATATTCTAAAATCATGAAATAATGTCCATATACTCCTGACACCATAAGAAACTCATTTGTACAAAAATATTTAATTTTTAACCTCATTTTTATTTATTTAGATTAAAACTTGAATAAACCATAATATGATTACCATTAGAAATACGTAAACCATAACTCCTAAATCATGAAACAAATTATAAAATGTTCTTGAGGTTATGAGTATTCCAAATATGCAAAGTATTTAGACTTGAACTTAGTTTGAATCAAATTTGTAAATAGATTATTATTCTATGCATTAAGACTCAAATTGTTATAACTAGTGCATGTAAACTCAAAAAAATTGGTGAAACCAATTTCTAGGCCCAGATTAGACCATGAAAACCATGCTTATGCAAAAAAAAAAATCTCATGTATAGTTAAGTTTGAACTAAGTTCAGAAAGGACTTTAGGCTCATATGAATGGTGTATGATCATATAGCACCAATAAATACTAACCTAAAAGAAACCAATCTATAAATAAGTTATACGTCTATATTAACTAATCTTACAAAGATATTTATATTTAGCTTAGATTGAACTAGGTTCCTAAATAGTTTTGCTATCTACATACGAAAGATTAATATATGCACAATTGTCATCAATAAGTATTAATAAAAGTAAAACTAGTTCATATATGCTCTATAATTTAAGACTACCTAAAATTATAGAAATCATTATGTTTAAGATATAGTCTGCACTTAACCCTAATTGAAACATACTTTCATGTAATATATACTTAAGGATTCAAAGTATAAACAAACATAATAGCATAATTAAATGTAAGATCATGAAGGGCTAATCTCAAAGTATTCCTAAGATCAAGATCATTTTAATAGGCAAAAAGATCCAATTTGAACTATGTTCATAAAAAACTCCATTTTCCATATGCATACAAACCAAAACATTAATAACTTTCACAAATAAAAGTACAAAGACACCACCAGTTTCAAGACATTTCTGAGGTCATGACCAGCTAATGCTATAAAAATGATTGCATGATCATATAAAGTGCAGCCCAAAGTCTAAAACGAAGTCTAACCCATTATAATGTAAACTCTAGAAATACATAAAACTAGGAAATAAATAAAATATCACAAATAAACACTAATATCAACAAGGCCAGCTCCTAACACTACTACAGCGAGGCTTATATCAGACGCACGATCACAGACGGTTTTGAAAAACCGTCTGTGATATGGAACATCACAGACGGTTATGTACTCAAACCGTCGAGGTAGATATCCTGACGGTTTTATATTACAGCCGTGCGTGATGCAAGAATATCACAGACGGTTTCTAAATATAACCGTCTGTGATGAGGTGAACACCACATGCGGTTCTAGCCAAAAACTGTCCACCACATCACAGACGGTTTTAATTTGAAACCGTCACAAATAATAAAAAATAAAAAATTTTAAATATTGATAATTACCTCTCTTGCCTTCTAATTTGAAAGAATTGAAATTAAATAATATTATATTTGAAATAATTGGAACTAATATTCCATTTACAATAATTAAAAAAACGGCCGAAACAGATTCAAAACTTTAGAGGCCGTTTTGAGGCCCTAAACGACCTTTTTTTGGAATTCCGTCGTCGCGCATGTACTCGCACAAATCGGGTACTACTTTTCGTTATCTTTCAAACGAGCCAAAGAACGCCCCGATCGGAGTTACGAGTCAAAAATTATGAATATTTTAACAAAAGTGCTCGGATTTCTTATTTGCAAACTAGAATCGGTGCCCAAAAGAATATAATCGGAGAGCTCATCGTGTGATGATTCCGGAAAGCTCAAGAACACCAAAATCGAAGGTACGAGTCAAAAGTTATGGTGTTTTTATAAGTTCCGTGAATAGTAAGAGCACATATATTTGAAAGTATGGAAAATAAATTTGAAAGCTTTAAATTTTGCTAATTACCTCCATAGTTTGCTAATTTGAAATAATTGAAAATCGGTGTTCGAGTATTTCACGGGGTTAAAAGGATGAGGGAGGCATAATATGTCAGATGTTATCATACCACCACTAAAATACTGGATCTTATAAGAACTCTGAAGTTAAGCGTGCTTAGACGAGAGTAGTAATAGGATGGGGGAAGACCACACGAGTAGTAATTAGGCGAGAGTAGTATTAGTAGTATTAAGATGGGTGAAATCTCCCCTAATTTAGTATTTTTAAATTACCAGTTAGAACAGCGTGTGATGAGTTCTTATCACAGACGGTTCTAGACTAGAACCGTCTGTGATGTTAATTTTTACTGATGGTTCAAAAACCGTCTGTGATGACCTATTGTCATTACTGACACTTTGATACAGACGGTTCACAAAACCGTCTATGATGTGTTTTGTGAACCGTCTGTAATGTGGTGTTTTGTAGTAGTGTAAATGCTTTCTAAAGCAAGACTGTCCTATTCTATAAAAATAATTCTATTATAACATGCTTTGCATTGAATCTTATTAAGAGCATATTCCTGCGTAATATAAACCCTAAAATCCATAATACAGATAAATGAACTTAATTAATAAGAAATTAGTAATTAAAATATTTGTATCACTAGATCCTTCTTAAAACCATGAACATATGTTCTATAACCAGCAACCTAAACTTAGGCCCTGCACGTGTTAGTTTGTTGATTGTTAGTACCTCTAGCTCATTTAGAGTTAAACACTAGATGCACATGATTTACCATAGGGTAACTAATGTTCTAATTCTATTAACCCAAATAATTTAGCCTCTTGAATTCGTAAAATAAAAATAAACAACCTATAGAAAACAAGAAGCCTTGTTACAACATAGCCTAAACTGCTAGTACAAAGTACGAGTGAAAAGACAAAATAAAAATATACGAACCTGAAATCAAGAAAGACTAACCCTAAACCACACCTATTTTATGTAGTAGGTTTCTATTTGAATTTTTCATCTAATTTTTTTGCCCTTATTAAAGTTTGTCATTTGCTATATTTTCATTAAACGACGTGTAGTACCTGACGTCACTGACCTCATCGTCGACAACGCCGACTGCGACCTCGACTTCATTATAAACAACAAATCAGCAAGGCAAGCATCCCCTTTGATCATAGTGATCCCAAAGCTTTAATTTTTGTTCTGTTTTGTCAAATCTATTCATACATGTGCGTATTTTCTATAAATTTGCTATGTTGTGATATTGGTAGATTGTGGTATTGGCAGGATCTTGGCAGCGATGATGGTCGCCAGAGTGCAGAAAGGACATGGTGGTTTGAGTACTAGTGGTGCTCTTGAACAGGAAGAAGGCATATGTTTAATTCTCCCCCAATCACTAGTGTGGAGCTCTGAATTGGTCATCTCAATCGCAGTTGTGACAGATTGGAATTGAGGGTCAATTATGTGATCCAATTCTTGATGTATCCAAACATCTTATTATTCGATTCCAGGCCCAAATTTAACATCTAAATGCATTCAAGGTTCCAAACATTCACTGGTTCCTCCTAAGTCTTAATCTGCACATAAAATCCCCCTAAAAATGTGCAGCTACGTAGGTTTGGATCAGGAGGAACACAACTCGCTCGTGTTTTCTAGATTTGAAGAGCTATTTTATCATGGGAATTGCTAAACAGCACTCGAGTGTTTTTTTGGTTATAAGCACTCAATTTTTTTTGTCTATTAGATATTACTTTGTGATCCATGTTGTGCTTCCTCATTTTGACTATCAATATCTAACTTTGTGATCCACATTTTTGTTTGTTGTGTTTCTTATAGTTTGGTTTGTTACTTTTTTTTTACAAATTATCACATTATTTTTTACATAATTTAATTTGTGTAAAACTAGTATATAATTGATGTAAAAAAGGCCATGCATGAAATGCTCAAAATTTGAGTGCTATTTAATAAGAAAACACTCAAGTACTCCTTAGACACCTCCAGAATGTTAGGGTTTGGAAAAGCACAAAAACAGAAACACAAGTTTTACGTAGAAAATCTCATGGTAGAGAAAAAACCGTGCTCGTAGAGCTATGTAACATCCCAAAAATTCTAAAATAGTAAAAGTGTAATATTTAAAGTATTGTGAATATTTTTGGATTTTCTGAATGTTGTTTGCTTTATTTGGATTTCTTGGAATTTTTGTGTTGCAAGAAAACTCAAACAAATGGAAATAAAGAATGAAAAAGAGGAAAAGGCAAAAATGCAAAAAGTAAAAATTTAGAAAATTACCATGAGAGCCCTGATCACCTAATTAAATCATTTCAGCCAACAATTAGAATTCTATGCATAAAGAAATGGAAAGACAAAAGGAAAAGATAACTTTTAAATCCAAATAAATGCATTGTCAGAATTCACATAAAATAATGGAATTGAAAATTTTATAAAAAGCATTCTGAGATCAAATACTTTCGAAAAACAAAATTTGAAAAATAATATACTTCAATTGATCTCAATCAAAAATTAAAATTCGAAACGAAATTTGATTAGTCGCCGACGCGTGGGCCAATTCCTTCCTTTTCCGTTCCGTTGGCGCATTGTTGAATTCCCAGTCACTGACAAATGACCCCACCTGCCAGGCTCTTCTCCCCCAACCCCGTTTCTTCCACTAGGCGAAACCATCGATGCCAGAGCAAGCCCAAGCCGTATGCCTCTGGATATCACGCCACTACCATGCATTGCACCTTGGAAAGACCACCAGAGATAGTGCTCCACTTCCCCCTCCACTACTTCTCTTTCTTCCTCAAGCCAGCGCAGGAATCTCTCGGTTCTTCCGCCATAGCCGAAGCCCAGAAGCTCCAAATCCCATCGCGATTCTTGCTATTCAGCCAAGCATTTTCCAATCCCTCTGAGCCGAAGCATCCCCAGGCCACCAGGATCGAAACCCCTCACCTATTTCGCGAGCCCTTCACGCGAGAAGCTGCTGCAGCCGTGCGCCCTTCTTCTCCAAAGCCGGCCGCCGTGGGCGGAGCTCCTCCACCCGTCTCCGCTTCGGCTAGTAGGTAAAACCGACTCCCAGTAGCTCAGTGATGCTCAATATCTTATCCCTTTCAGCTCACTCGATTTGATTCTTGCCCTTTGCCGGACCGCCATTATTGCCGCCGCCCCTCTCCGGCTGCGCGCCTCTCTGCTGCGTCTCCGACCGAATTGATTCCTCCCCCGAGTGCGCCTCGCCGAGCCCTATCTCCTGGTGCCGTCGCTTTCGCCGGAAGATCGCCGGAGTGCCTTCGCCGGCCAGCCCTAGCAATCCCCTGTTTTTCTGTAAACCGCTTTCTCATTTGGTAAAACGCTTTCTCATTTGGAAAAACGCATTCTTGATTTCCATTCATCCTCCTGGCCGAAATGCATTCATCTATTAATAACTTGTACATCTTTAGTCACAAACCAGTGAAACAAATTTGTATAATCATCTAAAATCACAAAGAATATAAATATGTAAAAATATTTAATTTTTGATCTGCAGAATAATTATTTATGTTAAACTTTGATTAGGGTGCTAATATGATTTGTAATGAGAACTTGTGAATAATAAGTAATGAAATGGTAAAATAAATATTAATGTGATACTAGGATCAGAAGGTATTCAAATATCCAAAAAACATTTAGTTTTTGAGCCGTAGAATGGTTATTAGAATTGAAATGATACAAGCACTCCATTACGGGCAATACTGCACATATAGGATATATACTTCTTAAAATAATTAACTACATTTTTATGTGCCTCTGGAATCATAATAAACTCAAATATGTAAAATCATTTAATGTTGAACTCAATTTAACATATTTGCTTCATAATCCTTAATTAACCATATTATGGCCATTAGCAAAACACTAGCATAATGGCTCACAAAATGATAGTGTAGGTTGCAATAAGTTTCTGGAACAGCAAGAACCCATGTATGCATAAATGGTTAAAATCAAACTCAATTTGCATGTTCTTAACGAAAGAAAATGTTAAAGATAACAAGAAGTAAATAGATAATCTATTGCAATTGAAGTTGAAATAATGCAAAACCAACTTTAAAACATTCTTAGGATGGTATTCTGCTAATACCTGAAAAATGAATTAAAGATCTTGTATAATGTAGTTGCAAACGTAAAATAAAGTTAGCCGATTTAGTGTTATTCATCGTGATCATTTAGACTAGTTTAGTAATAGATAAAATAACTCATCCAAATACTAAAATCAGTAAAATCAGTTTAGTAACACTCTACAAAGTTCATACTACCATATTCTATAAAAAACATCTTAATTTCAGTATGCCTTCCATTTAAATCTAGCTAGTCCAAAACCCTTAATCGTTAATCAATTACTTTACCTTTTGGCCGATTCGGTGAATCGTAAGCTTTAGTTGTCACTTAAGCTCTTTCGTCAGTGAATATAATATCCAATCCAAATCTTAAAACTTGTGTAACTAGTTTAGTAGTGTTCTTTAAAGTGTAGACTACCCCGTTATATAAAGATAATCTCATTTTATCAAGATTTGCATATTCTTCTTATTAGCCCAAAACCCTTAAGTGTTAACCTTTTGTTTCACTTTCCTACCGATTCCGAATAGTGTAAACTATACAATGCCACTTAAGCATTTTCAGCAATGAATATAATGTATCAGCCAAGGCCTAAAATTTATGGAATTAACTTAGGATTGTTATACAAAGTATAAATCATCTCATTATGAAGAAATAACCATATTTCATCATGTTTTGCATACAAATCCTAATAGCCAAATAACCCTAAGTAATCACATTACTTTAGACCTTAATGCGAATGAATAAACTTTAGGTAATAATGAAGGAAACCTGTAGTTAAGTTATTTGTATCACCAGAACCTTCTCAATCATCATGGAAATGATTTTAGTAGCCTAAATCAGTAGATCTAACTTGTATGAAACTAATTCTAAGCAAAATCAATTAAAGGTGAAGAATTAATCCTTCAAGGTCCAATGTGACTATTTAAGCCTATTCATTAACTCGCAAAGCAGCTCATCTAAATCCGAATTTAGTAAAGAACAGCTTAGAAATGATCTTTAGGTTATAATCTGCAATAATCTAAGAAAATATTCTTACTTCAGCTTGCTTTGAATCTGAATCCTAATAGAGCAAAACACGTAAGTGATAAGGATTGGCAGAACTCATATGGTGAATAGTAAATCAGTGAAAGCTTGCAACTAATGATCAATCCAAACAATCTTTGCATCTTGAATCCGTAAAATAAGATTAATAAATTCATAAAGAGCAATCCTTGTTTCTTGTGAAGAGTTTTATTTGGTTTTCTATCTATTTCTTTCGCCCTTATTGAAGTTAATGTTTTTGCGTTATTTCCGTTGTTCGACGTGTAGAACTCGACGTCTCTAGCTTCGTCGTCGTCGTCGTCGCCGCTATCCTCGTCTTCGTCGTAAGCGTCAATTAAGCAAGGCAAGCATCCTTTGACCATATTGATCCCAGTATTTTATATTCCTTTTGTGCATCAAATTGTTTTATGCATGTGATTACTTTATGTAAATTGCTATTTTGTGGATTTGGTAGTTATACCTGTTGCCTTGTGAATCTCCTTTGATGATTATGAACATGTGAACCTTGATAACCATAGATTGAGGATAGGCATTACTTAATGTCATCACGGGTATATGCGTTCATATTATTCCTGCTTAGCCATGCTTTAGAATTTGAGAAGCAGATGATCATGATTAAAATTGTTTTCCTGAAATGTTTTTTTTACGGAACCTGGATGGTTCTTTTTGGGAAAATGGTTGCTGGTATCTTTGATTAAAAACCCAAAAGAAAACTATGTTTTGATGCGGGCGATTATTGGCAATAGCCGGTTGTGCAAAAGTAAGTGCATGTAGTGTAGGGGGAGATTATTGCCCGTGTCAGATTAAGGACCGAACATCGTGTTGTATGATCCAAGAAAATCCGTACAAACCACAAGTGTTGGGATGGGGCAACCTTAAACCAATTAAGTTACCTAGTTTAACTTTGCATTTTGGAAGGCCGAAGTAGTGCGGGCTCTCCTTTTTAAGGTTTGCTCGACGGGGTGCCCACACCGAGGTGTTGGGAGTCACACTTGCCAACACAACGGTGTACGCCATACTTGGGAAGTTCCAACATTTCTATGCTCTGAGTTCTTCTATCGTATGGGCTCAACGTCCCGTCGCTGGTGCAAAGTTAACCTAGGTAATGTAAAGGTTTTCGTCATGAACATTCTCGCCACCGCTTACGCTTGGTTGTAAAGCGTGTGGCAAAAAGAAAAGGTCATGTCTTGTGGGTACGCTTGTACACCTCTGCGAGTTTAAATCTAATCGATTAGCCGCACCGCGGTCATGGGTGTCTTAGCGAATCGATGCGAGTTAGATGTTTTATTATTTTCAAAAGGGTTGGTTCCATTTGTTTTGCAACTGTGTTTCATGTCAAAGGGCCGACAGTTATGGATTTCAGGATATGGAATGTTCGTCGCTCACGCCATGGAGGACTGTGAGTGTTATTATGCTTTACTTACTTGTTATCAATTAAACTTGCTCTTATAAATTCCGTTTGCAAATAACTTGATTTACAAATTCAAATTCGCTTTATGCAAATTAACTGTAATAGCCTCCTTTGAAATGGCATGCATGTATTATAGGTTTTGCTCAAGTCTTGCTGAGTACGTAAAGTACTCACCCTTGCTTAATTATATTGTAGGTTGAAGAGTTAGCGAGACTTCGAGTCTCTTTTCGTCGCAGGTTGCGGGATCATCTTCGACGTGTTCTATCTGGAGTTATGCCTCGTCAGTTGCCTGCGGGTTCGGTTGGGCACGCTACGAGACTTTGCCTCTTTGCTGCTATTCTCTGAGTTGTAAGATTTATGTATCTAATCGTTTCCGCTTAATTAATTTATTGTATGGTTGTGATTCCAATTGTTGAAATGTGCGTACTAGCTACTGATCCAGGGACTAGTACTGTGTGCACATTAGATTTCCGTTTTGGCATTCGTGCTAAAACGGGGGTCGTTTCAAGCTACTAACGGGTTATCCGAGTGGGCCCTGGAGATCCCCCCGGTAGAGGATCCCCTAGAGGACAATCCCTTCGTCGGGCGTCCGACCCGCTGGGGGCGACCCATAAAAAACCTTCCTTTACTCGATCTCAGATCGGACTCGGTCGTCCACGAATCGCAGGGCGCGGTGGTTGCCACCCATCGATGGGTTCCGCGGGAGAGTGTGAAGTATGGTCTCGGACACGAGTTAAGGCGATCGGGTCATCCGCCAACCCGACTAGAGGCCCACCGAGGGCTCGCCTTGTCCTCGCCCCTCGCTCAGTTTTTCATGTTGGGGCGGCTAGGGTTCCACTTGGTGGATTTAGACCCTCGGTGCCCATACCGCTCTCGCCACCTCGAGGCCACAGCGGCCTGGTGGACTTTTCATACCTGTTTTGGCCCAGTCGATCCAGCCCAGCGGCGGAGATCGAGAGGCTGCAGGGCATGTCGCCCGGTGCGATGTCCTGGCGTCTCCTGCTGACATTCAATGCGTATGGAGGCAATTTAATGCGAGCGAAATGATTAGGAACCGATACGTCTTACCAGCGGCGCGGCGTGGCGCTCTGACGGGACGTTCGACGCTTCAACCGAAGCAATGTCCGTTTGACCGGCGCTCGCTCGATCGATGCTTGGTTGGCTGGTGCCTATTTTGGCTGATGCTTGTTCGGCGCCTATAAATTCGGTGCGGGGGGTGCTCGGGCGAGTTCCTCGCATTTGCTTTCTCCGTCCCCTCGTCTTCTTGCCTGAGAAGAAAAAAGCGAAAGGAAAGCCAGAGAATTCTTCACCTTTCCCCTTCTGCCACTTTCTCGTGGTTTCCGCCCCTGGAGATGTCATGGCCTGAGTGCTCCGCCGAGGCCAACCGTGTGCACGGCCTGGAGAAGAAGGGGTTTCTCCCTCCGCAGGAGGCCTCGCGATGGAGGGTGCCAACGGGGACCGCGGTCCCCGCTCCCTCTGGTGATGAGATCGTTGTGCCCGCTTCGTTCTACGAGCGCGGGTTCGGACTCCCGCTCCATCCCTTCGTCCGTGGGCTACTGCATCACTACAGGGTGGAGGTGCACCAACTCAACCCCAACGGCGTGCTCCACATAGCGGTCTTCATGACGCTGTGTGAGGCATTCCTAGGGATCGAGCCCTATTGGGCGTTGTGGAGGTACTTTTAGGCCCAACTGTGGAAGGACAAAACGGCGGACGCGACGGCGTCCATGGGGGTGCACCTGCACTGCACCCTAGGCGCGATGTGAGTACGTCGCCTTGAAGCTGCCAACGTCGAACCGGGGGTGGCACTCGGAGTGGTTCTATGTTCGGAACCTAGAAGGTAGCACCCCGGCCTTCACCGGTCGTCTTCCCGAGTCAAGGGACGAGTGGGGTTGGGGCCCCGATCAAAGGGAGAAGAAGAAGGTGGCGCTGATTCATGAGCAGATCGCGGCCCAGAAGGAGCGGGGCCTGACCGGCGATGCTATTGTACGCGCCTTCATGAGGATGCGCGTGCAACCCCTAATGGAGAGGGCGCGCCCGATGTTCCTGTATCGTGGGGCATCCGATCCTATGAGGATGGTGGAGGCAGAACTCACCGCGTCGGAGTTCGAGGCCAGAGTGGCCGCTGTGCTGGTCGGGAGTGCTACCGCGGTGGTGGGTGGCGGCCTCGAGCCTTTCTCGGCGGAGAACCCCCCGGACTTGGTAAGCCGAGTGATTCCTTTTTCCCTTTTCTTCCTCCTTCCTCAGCCTTTAGCATATGGCTTGACCGGCGCCTTTGCGTTGCCCAGGGGCTGGGCAGGATGGTCTCCCGGGCATTGCTGCCAGGGGAGAAGGAGCAGAGGGCTAAGGCCCGCGCGGCGGTCGTCCTGCACGAATCCGCCCGCAAGAGGCGGAGGGAGGCGAGGAGGGGGGAGAAGAAGAGAGAGCGCGCAGCGAAGGTCGCGCGTGGCGAGGAGGCCTCCGAGTCGACCGCTGTTGACACGGCCGATCCGGAGTCATCCTCGAGCCACGGTGTTGGCGATAGCCCCGATGACCTGTACGAGATCGTCCTCGGGCTACCGATCGATGGCGAGTCCAACGAGGGCGCTGGTACGAGCGCCGCCATCGCCGAACCCCAGGCGGAGGTATCCCAGGGAGAGACGTCCCTAGGGAAGCGGAAAGGCGATTTGCCTTCGCCAGGGAGGCCAGCGAAGAAGATGCAGTTGTCGTTCCCTCGCTCGGCGGTGGTCCATCCTGGAGCGACGGCGACTCGGCGAGGTCCGGCACCGCCTCAATTGCTGGCAACGGTCGAGGTGTCGGGTCTCGAGCTATCGCCGCCGGTGAGGCCGGGACCATCGCAGGAGGAGAAAGTTCCCGAGGGGCCGGCGCTGGGACCCCAGCCCTCGGCCTCGAGCCTCAACCAGGGGCCAAAGGAGGCGGAGGAGAGCTCCCGCCGCCACCGCCAGGACCCCCTCCAGTTGGCGCGATCCTGCCGGCACCGCCCGAGGACCCGCCGGAGAGGGTAGACCAGACGCCGGAGGTGGTCACCGCCGGGGCGGCGAGCAGCCTTCCGCAGGCCCCGGCGCTCTGGCCCGTGGTGACCTGGCCGGGCAGCGATCCAACCGGCAAGCCGGAGTTTGAGCTGGACGACGAGGCAGAGGATAGGTTGTGGGGGGCCTTCTTAGAGGGCTTGCAGCGAGTCGAGGCCCGGGTGAGGCAGATCCGAAAGGGTCTGTCTGTCGCCCTTGACTCTGCTGATGAGGCACTGATCGCCATTTCTGAGGTAAACCGCCCGATTGGCAAGGTAAGCCAAACCGAACCCTGGCTTCAGCTTCCGACTTGCTTTAGTGGTCGGCGGGCTTAATAGAGTGCTCGTGTTCTGCAGCAACTGAAAACCCGATCGGGGGAAAAGTCAGGGTTCCTCCGGATCTTGCATGACCGGAGGACGGCAACCGGGGAGGAGGGCGACAGCCTGCGCTCCGAGTTGCATGACGCTCGGGAAGCTCTGGCACGCGAGCGGGCAGAGTCGGCGGAGACCCGCCGGGGGCTCCAGTCTCTTCTGGCGGCGGCCAACAGTGCTAGGGACACTACCGTTGCCGCAGAAGAAACCGCGCAGTCGGAGGTGACCCGCCTCCAGAGTGAGCGGGACCAGGCTCAGGAAGAGCTGGATTCTGCGAGGAGGGATGCCGCGCGCGACCAGGAGGCCCGGGCTAAGGTCGAGGACCTCCAGCGTCTGTCGACCTCTGCGACTGGTAAGCAACCCAATCTTGGTGCAGTTTCCGCGATCGCGGATCACCGAGTATACTTTTCGATACCACTTCGATCTGTAGAGCTGCGGAAGAATCTCAGTGACGCCGCAGAGGCACAGAAGTTGGCGGAAGAGGCCCGCGATGCGGCGGACTCATCACGGGAGGCGGCCTTGTCGGAGAAGGAGGTGGCGGAGAGGAGGCTATCCGAGCAGACCGCCGAGCTAGATCCCCTTCGGGAGGTCGGCCTGGAGATCTGCAATCGGGTGCTAGGGCCTGGTGCGCAGGGTCCGAGCTCGCTTGCCGCCACGTTAGCACGCGTGCCGGAGCACGTCGAACGTTCGGTGAGCGAGGGGATTGAGCTCGGAGCTTCTTCGGCGCTGGTTTCCGTCATCTCCTACTACGACGGCATTGACCTTGCCGTCGTTAGCAGTGGGGTCGCCGCGGGCCGGACCGACGAGGAGGTCGACGGGTTTAGAACTCAGGTCGACTCGCACGCCGCAGTGATCTCCGGCTGGATATCACCGCGGAATATCCTCCACCGGGAGCAAGAAGAAAGTTAGACATTTTTTGTAATGCAATAACTTCGTCGTTGTAATGAACGGAAGTTTGCTTTATCGCTTTGGCCAGTCGGGCCATTCCGTAGGTTCGGCTCTCGTCGTTTGCACTTTCATGCCGTGATGAACACCGCACGACCATAGCTTTAGAAACCGCGGGGCTTATTTAAGCGTAGGTCGGTGTGTTACCACTTTTGAGGAAGGCGCAGATAGAGCGGGAACCTACGAAACGAAGCGTTCACTAGTACTCGACACGGAAAAGGAGTGTTCCCGACCAGCTACGGATCGCCCCCTACGGGCACTTCCTTCTACCACGAAGCACCACTTGACCGTAGCCACCGGGCGAGGTAGTACTACTGGGTTGAGAGGGTTACCGCTAGGGGGAACCGAGTAGCCGGCCGGGTCATCAACCCGTGTGAGTATGGGAACTTAAGTGTACATCATTCATTCGCACTTGCGCGAGGAAGGAGTGTTCCCGACCGGCTATGGGTCGCACCGCATGGGCACTTCCTTCTCTGCTTGGCACTACTTGAAACCGTAGCATTGGCGAGGTCAGAAGCGCTTAGGGTCGAGAGGGTTACCACTAGGGGGAACCAAATGGCCAGTCGGGTCACCGACCCGTGTAAGTGTATGAAACTGTAGCCCCCGAGCGGTGCGTGGGTACCAAGCTGTGGTTACCACGCAGCGCTTGAACCCGGAGGGACAGAAAATTTGCGCGGAAACGGGACAAAAGTTCTAGAGATAGAATTGCCTTATCTTTTTATTCCGTGTGTTGGAGACGACGTGGCTATTGGGCCCTCCGCTCAGCCCAGCGTGGGGGCTTCGTTGAGCTGATGGGCCCTCTGCCACCTCGGGGTCGTCGCGGCCCATCCAGGCCTTCCTTCGCTACGTCGGTGCGGTCAGCTTGCCCCGGGAGCCGAAACCGAAGGGCCGCGCGTCTCTCTAGCCGAAGCAGTGCCCTTTCGTCCCAACTGTCACGTCGCATTTTAATGCGAAGTGGGAGGCGTGGAAAGGGCACATTGCGTCGGTAGGGGGAATTTAATGCGCGTGCGGCGCTCGGCCCGGGGCGACGCCCGCTTCGACCGCTCCGCCTCGCGCCTATAAATACGTTGCGGGAGGGGGCGACAACTCTTAGCCATTTTCTTCGCCCTCTTGCTTTCCCTTTGCCCTTCTGCGAGAAGGGAAGGAGAAGGCTAGGAACTGCAAGTGCAGATGGCGAGCGGAGACGATGACCGGAGAGCCAGCAAGCGGGAGGCGGCGGCGGACCCCCTGGGGTTGGATCCCAAGAGGTCCCGCACCGCGGCTGGGGCATGTATGCCCGTGAGGAGGGGAGGGCTCGTATTGCCCTCGTCGATCTTCCGCATCTGGAATCCCCTTCTGGAGTAAGTTTCCTTTGCTGGGCCTCGGGATGGTTCCGATTCTGATTTCTTCTTGTTGATGTTGGCTGCTTTCTTTTTACTCCAGTGCCTCGGGTCCAGGTTTGGGCCAGCCGCCAGCTGCGCCCCCGGTGGTCGCCTTGGCGGGGGAGGCGGACGCCGCCGAAGCTGCTCCCATGGCTCCCCCACCCGCCCTGGGCGACCCTTTGACGACGAGGGCCCGGGCTTCGGCCATGGTGGCGCAGATGGAGGCTTCCCTGCGCCTCCAAGCCGCAGCGACCGCCGCCCAGGAGGCGGAGGTGTCGTGACAGCGGGCTCGGGTTCGGGCCATCGAGGAGGAGCTCGCCAAAACGCTGAGAGAAGGCCGGCGAACTCTGGCGAGGCAGCGGGAGGAGCTCATGGCGCATGAGGAGGCGGCATCGCTGCGGGCTCAGGTCGAGGACGCCGGGGAGGAGCTGGCCAGGCTGCACACGGAGCGCTGGACCACGCGAGACAACCTCATGTCCATGCTTGGCCCGGCCTTCGAGAGCATGGCCAGGAGCCTGAGGCCGCTAGGGGTGAGGCTGCAAGAGCCGTTGGAGCGTATTGCGCGTGATGACGCCTTGGCCTCACCTAAGCGGCGAATGCTGCACCGACCGCTTCGCGCCTTGAGAGAGCGCTCCGCTCGCGAAGGGCGGGAGGTCGCCGTCAACGTGGCGAATACGTCTTGCTTTCTCGCGCCCAGCCGCGACGCCTCCTTCGACCCGGTGATTTACCGTCGCGAGTCGGCGGCGACACCACAGTGCGCTGGCGAGTGCGTCCGTGGCGGAGATGGTGGCGGGCTTCGGCGCGGTCGTTGTGAGCAGCGACAGCTTCGATGACGGCGACGCCTTTGCTTGAGAGTCCTCCAGGCGTCAGCGCTTTACTTTTTGTTTTTTAATATAATGTATGAACATTATATGTTATGGTTTTTGGGGACTTCGCTTGATATTCCGCATTTCCTTTCTGCGATGAGCACTCGTCGAACGACCGTAGCCCTTAGGGACCTCTGGGGTCGCTAGAGCGTAGGTCGGAGCGCTTAACGCTTTGAGGGGAATGCAAAAATAGCAAGGGGCTTGGCAGCCCAAAAGACGCGTCCCAGATCGCTCCGCATGGGCACTTCCTTCTCCCGCAAGGTACTACTTCACAACCGTAGCCACTGGGGCGTAGGCCGTAGCACTTGGGTCGAGTGGGTTACCGCAGGCCTGAGTGGGCATGCAAACAAGCAGCCCCCGAGCCGCGTGTGAGGACCGGGACGTGGTCGGCACGCAGCTCTTCGGGCCTAGGGGATTTGGTGGAGACGCGCAGATAAAGATGAAATTTAGGGATAGAATTTCCTTAACTTCTCAATATTCCATGCGTTGGGTACAATGTTGCCATCGGCATCCTTGAGTCGAAAGGTGCCGGGTCGAAGGACCTCCACGACGCTGAAGGGCCCTTCCCATGGAGGGGACAACTTGTGCCTACCAACGTTGGACTGAACCTGGCGCAGGACCAGGTCGCCAACGTTGAAGGACCTTCCGCGGATCTGTCGATTGTGATAACGCCGCAGCGTCTGCTGGTATTTGGTCGATCACAGAATGGCCACATCGCGCGCCTCGTCAAGCTGGTCGATGGCGTCTTGTTGCGCATCGAGCCCCCGTGCCTCATTGAAGGCTCGTAGTCTTGGGGCGCCGTACTGCAGGTCGGTTGGCAAAACAGCTTCGGCACCGAACACCATAAAGAATGGTGTAAACCCAGTCGACCGGGTCGGTGTGGTCCGCAAGCTCCAGAGAACAGAGGGCAGCTCGGCCGCCCATCGTCCCGCGAATTTCTTCAGTCGACTGAAGATTCGTGGCTTGAGCCCTTGGAGAATCATGTTGTTCGCCCGCTTGACTTGGCCGTTAGTCCGCGGATGGGCCACAGCAGCCCAGTCGACACGGATGTTGAAGTCATCGCAGAACTCAAGGAATTCCTTCCCCGTGAACCGCGTTCCATTATCGGTGATGATGGAGTTTGGGACTCCAAACCGATAAACGATGTCACGGAAGAAGCTGGCCGCCTGCACCGAAGTGATGGTGGTGACCGGTTTGGCTTTTATCCACTTGGTGAACTTGTCCACCGCGACGAGTAGGTGGGTCAAGCCCCCAGGCGCCTTTTTGAAGGGCCCGACCAGATCGAGTCCCCACACCGCGAACGGCCACGTGATAGGGATCGTCTGCAGGGCCTGTGCCGGAAGATGCGTCTGTCGAGTGAAGAATTGGCATACTTCGCAAGTGTGGACAATTTGCTCGGCGTAGGCGACGGCGGTCGGCCAGTAGAAGCCTTGGCAAAAGGCTTTTCCGATGAGGGACCTTGGCGCGGCGTGGTGGCCGCAAACACCACCATGGATGTCGAGCAGCAGCTGCTTCCCTTGGTCGGCCAGAATGCACTTCTGGAGGACTCCGGAGGGGCTTCTCTTGTAGAGGTCGTTACCGACCAGGACGAAAGATTTCGCCCGCCGAGCGAGGCGCTGGGCCTCGGTTGGGTCGACGGGGAGCGATCCATCAGTCAGCCGGTCGATGAAGGGCTTCCTCCAGTCAGAGTCGGCTGCCAGTACGTCGTGACTTGGTCCGGGCGGTCCCGTGTCCGACCGCTCGGCAGACGGAGCGGTCACGCCCGGGGAGTCGGTCGGCTGCTCAGTCGGCGAGTCCAGTCAGACGAAGGGTTTGTGGAGGTCGGAGATGAAGATCCCAGGCGGGACCGGCCCCCTGCTGGAGGCGAGATTGGCCAAGTAGTCGGCCTCACCGTTGTAGCGTCGGTAGCTATGGTGAAGCTCGAAACCCTTAAATCTTTCCTCGAGTTTGCGTACCTCCCAGCAATATATATGCCGCCATGCGGGCGTCATGAGGTTTCGAGGCCTTCATGACTTGGTCGACGACAAGCTTGGAGTCGCCGTGTATGTAGAGTCGGCGCGCGCCGAGATCGGCAGCGATCCGAAGATCGTTGACGAGTGCTTCGTACTCGGCGACATTGTTGGTTGCGTCGAAGAGGAGGCGGATGGCGTACTGAAGCTTGTTCCCGAGCGGGGAGACGATGACGACTCCAGCACCCGCTCCGTTCTTGGTGTAGGAACCATCGAAGTATATTGTCCAGTACTCGGGGTCCTCGAGTGCCGGAGGCACCTGGGCTTCGGTCCACTCGGCGACGAAGTCGACCAAGACCTGCGACTTGATCGCCATCCGCGGGACGTATGATATGTCGAGGCCGTTGAGCTCGAGAGCCCACTTGGCGATCCTTCCCGAGGCGTCGCGGTTGCGGACGATTTCACCGAGTGGCGAGAAAGTCACCACGGAGACAGGGTGCTGGTCGATGTAATGGACCAGCTTTCGCTTCGTGATGAGCACTGCATAGAGCAATTTCTGCACTTGCGGGTACCGAGCCTTGGACTCGGAGAGCACTTCGCTGATGAAGTATACTGGCCGCTGTACCTTGAGCACATGGCCTTCTTCCGCTCGCTCCACAACAAGCGCCGCGTTAATGACCTGGGTCATGGCAGCGATGTAAAGGAGGAGCGGTTCCCCCGGCGCCGGGGCGACCAGCACCGAAGGCGAGGTCAGGAAGGCCTTTAGTTGGTTGAGGGCTTCCTGGGCTTCCTGGGTCCAACTGAAGTGGTCGGACTTCTTGAGCAGCTTGTAGAGCGGCATTCCGCGCTCACCGAGGCCAGACACGAAACGGCTCAAGGCTGCAAGGCATCCTGTCAGCTTCTGGACTGCCTTCAGGTTCCCGAGTGGGCCCATCTTCATGATCGCGGAAATCTTCTCCCGGTTGGCTTCGATGCCACGCTCGAAGACGATGAAGCCCAGCAGCTTTCCCTTGGGGACCCCGAAGACGCACTTCTCGGGATTGAGCTTTATGCGAAACCGCCGAAGGCTCGCAAAAGTGTCTTCCAGGTCAGCGACGAGGTCGTCGGCCTCCTTAGTTTTGACGACAATGTCGTCAACGTACGCCTCGATGTTACGGCCGATCGATTTGGTCATGGAAACACGTTTGCATACATCGTTGGTATGTAGCACCCGCGTTTTTTAGACCAAATGGCATCGTTACGTAACAAAACGAGCCGAACGGAGTGATGAAAGAGGTCACGAGCTGGTCGGACTCTTTCATCGCTATTTGGTGGTATCCTGAGTAGGCATCCAGAAAGGACAGGGATTCGCACCCTGCGGTGAAGTCGACAACTTGGTCGATGCGAGGCAATGGAAAAGGGTCCTTGGGACATGCGTTGTTTAGGCCCGTGTAGTCAACACACATTCTCCATTGCCCAGATTTCTTTTTTACAAGAACAGAGTTGGCGGCCCACTGGGGTGGCGGACCTCTTTATGAACCCCGCAGACCAAAAGCTTGGCGATCCGCTGCCAATGATCTTGCGCTTCTCCTCGTCGAAGCGGCGCAAGCGCTGGGCGACCGGCCTTGAGCCAGGCCGGATATTCAAGGAGTGCTCGGTGACTTCCCGCGGGATCCCCGGCATGTCAAAGGGCTTCCATGCGAAGACATCCCGATTGGCGCGGAGGAAGTCGACGAGCGCGCCTTCCTATTTGGCGGGGAGCGTGGCTCCGATCCGCACGGTCTTGGTCGATCCTCGGGATCGACCGCGACCTCCTTCGTGTCCCCGGCGGACTTGAAGGATCCGGGCCCGACTTGCCGGAGTCGGGGCGCACTCGAGGTTTCTCCCGAGTTTTTCGAGCTCACGGACGCGATGAGTCGGCCGACGCCAAGCAACTCTGCTCGCCATAGATTGTAGGCGAAGCTGAAAGGACGCGCCACGTGATTACACCCGTGGCCCCAGATCTTCAAATTTTGAGGTAGGTGTAGTTGGGGACCGCCATGAACTTGGCGTAGTATGGCCTTCCCATGATGGCGTGGTAGGAGCCGGCAAACCCCACGACCTCAAAGGTGAGGGTCTCAGTGCGGAAGTTATCTAGGCTCCCGAAGGTGACGGGCAGATCGATCTGCCCAAGTGGGTAGGCCTGCTGGCCTGGGACGATGCTGTGGAAGGGCGCCTTGCTCGGTCGGAGACGCGAGCGAGGGATTCCCATGGTGTCGAAAGTCTCAACATACAGGATGTTGAGGCTGCTGCCGCCGTCCATGAGCACCTTGGACAGGCGCTTTGGTCCCACAACGGGGGCCACAACCAGGGGATATCTCCCCGGGTGCGGGACGTGGTCGGGGTGGTCAGTTCGATCGAAGGTGATCGAGGACTCCGACCACCGGAGGTACTTGGGCACGGCGGGGGCCGCCGTGTGGTCCTCGCGGAAGGCAAGCTTTTGCTGTCGTTTGTCGGCGTAGCTTGCCAGTCTGCCAAAGATCATGAGGCAACTGTCGGGTTCCGGGAACTCACCGTCCGCCTTCTTCTCCTCGTCATCTGGCGCCGAGTCGCACTTTTTTCCTTTGCCACGCGTGGGGGCTCCGAAAATGAAAAGCTTCAGAGTCTCGCAGTCCTTGTACTTGTGTTTGATGGGGTACCCGTGATTCAGACAAGGGCTGTCCATTAGCTGCTCGAAGTAGTCGGACGCTCGGCGCTTCGCCGCTGGCGAGCGATCGGCGATTCGCGACCACGCGGCCTTCGCGGCCTTGCTTCCCCTTCCGCTTCCGCTTGTCGGAGCGATCGGAGGGGGCAGCGGCGTCGGTGCCGAACTCGCGCTTGGCCTTCCCCTTGTCGAAGATGGCCCCCACGGCCTCCTCGCCGGAGGCGTAGTTGGTGGCGATGTCCAGGAGCTCCTTGGTGGTCCTAGGCTTGGCGCAGCCCAGCTTGTGGACCAGAGCTTTGGAGGTAGTGCCATAAATGAACGCCCCGACGATGTCGGTGTCACAGATGTCGAGGAGCTCATTGCACTGCTGGGAGAAACGCCGGATGTAGTCCCGGAGAGTCTCCCCGGGCTGCTGCTTGCAGCCCTTCAGGTCCCAGCGGTTCCTCGCTTGTAAGTGCCACGAAATTGCCGACGAAAAGATTCTTCAGTCGGCCCAGACTCGATGGTGTTCGCGGGCAGTACTCGAGCCAGCTCGAGCCGAGTCCCATGAGGTAGATGGGGAGGTCTTGGATGATAAAGAGATCATCAAGAGCCTCCCGCCCGAAGATGCTAGCCGGTAGTCTTCGACCAAACATCGGGTTTGTCGCCCATGTACTTGGCGATGTTGACGGTGCCGTGAATCCGGCAGGAAATCCGCATTGCGGATCTCCCGACCGAATGCCTGAGGCCCAGGGCCATCAGGACTCGAGGCGCGGTCGTGGCGCCGACCGCTATCGACGGCCCGTGATCGGGCCGCCTTGTCCATAATCCTCCTCCGCGCCCCGAGGGTGTCGCGGACGTCCTGGCCACACCGGATCTTTGGCGCCGAGTCGCTGGCTTCAGGGCGGTCGAGGGCGGCGCCGTCTTCACTGACTCGGCTGGTCCAGCATGCGGCGGCATGGCTCGGGTGGCTCGAGGAAGCCCTCGAGCGCTGGGAGCCGGAAGCCTGCATGTGCTGCACGGCAACACGTTCCACCAGCCCCCGGAGGTTCTGGTACGCGACCTTGGCCTCCGGGTCTGCTGGCTCGGGAATGCCGCGAAGCAGCATTGCTGCTGCAGCGACATTTTGGCTTGCGTGGGGAAGAATGGGAGGCCGCCGATCCTCGCCGCTTGGTGCTGGACCTAATGTCGCGGCGTCTTGTAGCCACGGAGCGCGAGCTGCTTTGGCCAGGCGTTGTGGCGTGTCAGTCTCGAGTTTGTCCAGCTGGACCTTTTGAGCCTCCAACTACTCGCGCTGCTGCTGAAGCTCAGCGCGGCGAGCCTGGATGCTCTCCTCCGCCTCTGACGCCTCGGCGCGCCGGGCGGCGGTTCCCGGACTTATAGGGTTCGCGGCCGGGTCGGCCACGCCCGCTATGTTGCACTCACGAGAGCACAACTCGTCCGTAGCGTGCTCTGCGTCGGAGCTGGAGTCATCGCTGGAGGAAAATTCCAGCAGCTCGTGGACGGAGGCTAGCGCATAGGCAGCCATCGCCACAAGTCGTGAGTCTGCGCGGGCGGCTGCTGCCTTGAGGCTCCTGGCGCCACGCCCAAGCAGCGGGGCCTTAAGCCGGAGGTCGCCGAAGGCGTCGGTGATGGAGTCCAGGCTCGCAGCGAAGGCCTAGACCTGAGAGGTGGCGGGGATGAGCACGAGCTCCCCCGCCGGAGTGGCGGCGGAGTCGAGGGAGCCGAAACGGATCTAGCTCCCCGACGGAAATGCGCCATCATCGGTGAAGAAAGCCATCAAGGAGGTGACTGGGAGTCCGGAGACGAAGACGATGACGCGCGGAGCCCCTACCTGGCACGCCAACTGTCGGTGTTTCGTATAACCAGCAAGTAAATTTGTAAGTATAGGGGTTACGCGTTCCCTCTCCCTGAATGGTTAGACTTAGAGAGTCCAAGATGTATACTGGTTCGGGCTGAACGTCCCTACTTCCAGTTCGTGGGGGTTCTGTATTGATCGGGGTGCAGTGGTCTACACAGTGTTACAAGCGAGGGCTAAGGCCAGGCCTTGAGCGCTCGTCTGAGTGGGAGTGAAAGTTCGAGTCTAGCTCTTATGGAGAAGTGCCGATGCGTGCGTGAGTGCGATCCTTTCGATTGATCGACCGACCCCCTCCCTCAGGGCCCTGCCCCCCTTTATATAGGCGGAGGGGGCAGGTTACACGGGAGAATGGAAAAAGAAAAAGGTAGGGGTACGCTACACCCGGGAGTCCCGGTCTTCGGTCATGATGGTTGACAGGCTCCTGTCCTTCCCACTTCTGGGTTGGTAGACACAGCAAGCACCGTTCCGTCGGGAAGGGGTGCACCTGCCCTCTACGCGCCTGTCAGATGCTGACGCCGTTCGTGCTGCGCCCTGACACCGCCTCGGGACGGAGCGCGCCTCTCCAATGTGCGTGATGGGGCGAAGGGACCGGCGCTCGACTTTATCGGTCTCTTGGCCATCTTGGGAAGGAGCCACCTGCTCCAGTATGGCCGTCGCGTCCATGGGGGCAGGTGACCAGCTTGGAGTCGACTGATGATGTGGCGGAGGTCGCCGAGCTAGGGCTTGCTAGGGATCCGACCTGAGGCCAAGTCGGGGCCTGCGGGGGCATCCGTCCTGAGGTCCGGTCGGAGCCTGCAGGGGCGTCTGACCTGAGGCCATGTCAGACCTCCTCTGGTGGGCTTGATCGATGCCGCAGATCCTTCGCGGCCCAACGGGGCCTAGAGATGGCCCAGCATGGATCGTTTGGCGTTTCAGCCAATGTTCAGTGATAATCTCATATTGCTGTGGGGTACCCCGGGTATGAGTATTCGTCAGAAATAAACCCCAATTTGAGTATGGCCAATTTCTTCAAAGCCATATGATTAATAACCTACGGAAGTATGCAAAAATAGTTAGGGTAAACCGTAGAGTGCATCAATGATATCTCTATTACTTCTAGTTACGAGTTGGTGGCGATGGTCCGTCCCCCGGCATACCCACAAAACCGTCATTGTCACGATCTTCTATACATTGACAAACAGAGAAAGATTTAATTTGGTTGGATATACATGCATGTGTGATCTGCGGCGTATCAGACTCTTATCTCAATCAGCCGATTCTGTTTCCAAATACTGCACGGCCAATTCTTTTTCCATATATTGCACGCATACAGCTTTTGAGTTACCATGTGCATTTGAGTTGCCATATGCATCCTTTCCATAAAATATTTACTTGCATGTGTAGATAAGATCATCTTTCTTTTTGTCTAATTACGTATGGTCTTGATTCCGGTCGGCCAGCAGCATACGCACGGCAATGCATGACGCGACTAGATAAATTTGTTATCTCTATCTCTACTAATTCTAATTAAGAGTTGGTCGTGGTACGTCCGTTCTCCACCCTCACCCCGACACGTGTGTGCACCCGTGTGACTGAGTGGGAAGCGGACAAAGGCCACTCTGATAGATTGGATTAGATCATACCGTCGCGGAAGGTAAATGAATATGCATGACTCATTTCTTGCTTTCCTTTCTCCCATTGATCTGGCATTCGAATTGGCGGCGATTGCTCCCCGTGCTTTTCAGATTGGATTGATTGATTCCTATCCAAAGGAAGTAGAGCTCCGATTCATAGAGTTGGGTCTCTTCTCCCTTCTTTTCCTTTTGTTGCCTTCCTTATTTGATGATTTCTTAATATAGATTTCGTAGATATCTCCTCAGTTGCTGAATCTATATAACCACATCGCTTCTTGCCTCTCCTGCAAATGTATTGAGCTTATCCATTGAGCGAAGGTAATGGGTGATCTTCCTTATCTCGTCGATGCGGCGCAGGGGCAGGTTACCAGTGGTGGGTGGCAAGACAGGCTGGTGACGCTGCTGGAGCTAGTGCACGGTGGATGATGTCAATAGGTTGAGAGAGGCGCTCGTAGGGGGAGGCGAGGAGGCAGTGGAGCTGGTTGATGGGGTGGGGCTGTGGTATGACCGGAGCAAGGCATACGGGCCACGCACGCCACTGATGGTGGCAGTCACATACGGATGATGCCTACCTCTTCAACACCTTTGCACCCATGTGGCAGCGGGTGATACCTCTTTCGGTCGGTCGATCGATCTCAAATTATGGTGTTACAAATTTATAATCCCAAATGTTGTAATGTTATTATTTAAGTTTGTAAAATTAAAGATAATTTTAAGCTCGAGTTTGTAAACAGGTGCTTGGAATTTGTATGCTTCCATGAATTGATTTAAACATTTAACCATTGCATATTCAGAGTAAACATTATTATTCAGATAAGTTTAGTGGTCTTTGCAAATAATCTTTATCGCAAATTGAGTTTCCGTTACATCGCATGGGCACATGGCTAGTATTATATAAATCGATTGTTAAGTAGATGCCTAATGGATAATTTCCACCTCTTGAGCTAAGTCAAAATAAAGAAAGTATAAACTTTTGCCTCCTTGATTCATAAATCAAAATAGATGGTATATGGAGGAATGTATTTATGTTGTTCCAGCAAATCTTTATTCTCCATCTGCCTGTTTTCTTTATGTCTTATTTGGTATTTCCTATTCGTCGTGTTTTCCGGTGAACGGCGTGTAGATTTGACGTTATTGATTCCACCGTTAGCATCTGGAGATGCATGCTACAAGAAACTAGATGGTTACCTCAGTGCCCTCCTCTAGCACTCAGAGGGTCGCCTGGCTTGAAACCCATCTTCCGGAAAAGTGGGGGGAAGGATTTGATGTTGGTAATGTCAGACAAGGAAAAGGAAACAAACGGTGCAAGACAAATAAACGATGACAATGTTTGGGTTACACCTTAACAAGACTCGATTCAAACACAACATGACATGACTCCATGGAAGGTGAAACACCCAACTGAAACGCCAAATAACCTGAATTAAACACACAAGGAGAAGGTAAAACTTGCAAAGACAAACACAAGGACAGGAGACCAGAGACCAAGACTGCTGTGAGTCTTGTGACTCTTCAGATCAAAGTCTGCTTCTTTTCTTCTCTGTATCGCTATTTACTGCGCACAAGCCTGGAACCTGTTGATGAAGGTATCAGCGCAACACAGAGCAGCAGCGTGAAACCGAAAAACAGAGAACAAACAATAGATAGAGATTGATCTTTTGGTGCTGCAAAACCGCCCCAGCATTTTCTGATTTTCTCTTCTCTATATATAGCAAAAGTTTACATATATTTTCCAGTTAACCGACTCCATCCAAACTACCAAATACTACTGTTTACTGTTGCAACAACATATTTTGCCAAAGAACAATAGCGCAACAACTCTGAATTACTGTTGCAACAACTCTGGACTCTGAATTACCTGCAGACGACGGACTCTGAAGAAACTTAACTAAACACAAACTCCGAAAAACGTAAGACAATACACAGCAAGTTTAGTTCAACAAAGACAAACACATGGACTAGAGACCAGAGACTATCTATTCATTACCGGACACACCAGGCGGCGGCTGCTGCTGCTGTTGCTGCGGCTGCGGCTGCTGCTGCTGCTGCGGATTCTCTTCCTCCCTTGCCCGCTTCAGGATGCCGGCGTTGGAGAGCAGGGCCCAGAGATGCGTCACGAACTGACCGCCCTTGGCGAGCTGCTCAATGTGCGCCGCTACGTTGTCCGATGGCGCGACGTACAGCATTGCCTCCGCCCAGAACTCGGCCATCACCTTCCAACGCAGTCCAGTTCCTTGAGGATCATCGAGACCCTCAAGCTGCTTTCCAAGCAGAACACCTTTCTCGAAGGTATTCAGGTGACCCTCTTCTTCTGGCGGCAGTTGGAGCTCTTGAATCTTCGTGCGCTTCTCCTCCATGGAACTTGTCGGACCAAGTAGCCTGTTTGCTTCGCTGACGACTCGCTGAAACACGATAGTCGTGGTTAGGCTGTGCTCCGGCAGTAACTCTGGCAGGAATGCGACCAGGTAAGCACAATATCTTGACAATTTTGTGGCAACTTCATAATCTGTGGGTGTACTACGTGAGAAATCCTCCATCATTTCACAGTAGCAGGTAGCAACGTGCCATATCAGGATGGTGTCGGTATATGTTGGCTGACAGCATGTCCGCGAAAATTTGTCTGAAACTCCATTTCTCTGCAGTGATGAGGCACCGTTGGTCAGGCTACCTTGAACAGTCTGTCTAAGAGCACATGAAACCGCTTTCTTCACGCTGTCAGGCAAGGTGACAGGATCCTCTTCGACTGGGTGATGCCCAATAACCAAATCTGAACTCGGGTTTAATGCAACGATATCTAAGCTCTCGTCTAATACACAACGGTTTAACCACGCGATTACTGTCTTCTTGACTGAGACACGGCAATAATCCTGAAGAAGCGAGTACTGCCCAATCTTGTTTTGCCAGTACTGGTGCCGGATGAACAATTTGTTGCGAAGCCATCCGGCGAGCTTCTCCCGAGCAGAGGGCCTGTAAAGCCTGCCCCTATCACAATGGAAAGCATACCATACTTCATACCAGTCAGTTGCCAAATAGTACATATCCGGTAGTTCACATAATACTACACAGATAAACGCTTCAAACCACCTTACAAACAACCTGAAGGCATCGGCCAGTTCTTTATAGTCTAAACAAAGACCGGCCAGAACTACTAGGAAAAGAAGACGGTGTGGTGCATCACCAGCGACCCAAGTCACGCGATGAATGAGGGAAGAATTTGCGGTGAAGAAGTGATCGTAGAGGAAAGCCAGCTGCACCTCAACCACCTTGAACGCTCTCTTCCCGGTGCCATCTGCCAGAAGCTCCCCCAATACGAAGTCACGAGCACTTTGGTCGCCTTCTTCGGCGCAATGAAATCCATAGTGACGCCGCTTGATCATACTGAAGAAGGTGTAAGAGAGGCAAATGTCCCTGTCCACGGAATCTGGCATGTTTCGGTGAATCACATCCTTGATCGTAACCCAGCTACCATCATCGCGCATTTCGAATGGATATCTGCAGTTGTTCAAACTGGTTGTACCGGGATTACGATCAAAGAAGGGCTCCCCAGAATCGGCCTCCAACTTCATGTATTCAGCCAACCGACTACTACGGTAAGACGAGATGAAGTTGGCAGTAAAAGGATGGACTAATTTTTGGGTAAAGGCAAAGGCCAGGACGAAGAAAAGCCAAACTGGCCGATACAGTTCCTTGGAGCGCCACATCATGCCCGAATTGAAAAAAATAATAAGTTTCACGAGAAATTGCCAATACAGGATATAAATCAGCAGTTGCGCGTGCCGCCGGCCGTGCTGCAGGGTGTCATTGAGGCTGTTTTTTTAGATAAAGGAAGCTTTTAAATTAATACCAAGTACAGTACATCAAGCAGATACAAAGCCTTGGCACACTTCCGGCCTCTGTTTAGAACACACAGCCAGAGTGTCATTGAGGCTGTAGGACGTCATGTTCTGTGTAGACTTTATACTTAGCTCACGGCCCCATGCCAATGCGAGCATGATGTCCAGGCTAGGGGAGCAGCAGTTCATGATGCCCAGGGCGTAGGAAGCAAGAGGAATTGGAAGGTAGAAGGCGGCCCATGCACCGTACTGGACGAGCCAGTGCGTCGAACGGCGGCGGGCCGGACCGAGCAGGCACCGAAGGGCGCGGAGGACAATCCCAAAAGCCAGCAGAGCAGCCAGCTTGGCCGATGCATGGGCTCATCGTTTTGAACCAGAGCCACCCAGGCACGGCAAGCGGCGCCGCCTTGAGGCCACCCATGACCAACAGCTGCATCGTCTCCAACACGACGGGTCGCAACCGTCGCATATCCATGTGGAGGAGGATATATCGAGTCGAGCACAGGAGCACAGCAATGGATGGACAGGAAACTGATTGTTGGAAGGGACTGCATGCAGCAGTAGGAGCTGAGGTAATGAGCTTCTTCGATCTCTACCTGCATGCCTCTACATACTCCGTCTACTAAGTCTGCTGGAAGGTTTCCGGCCGCGCGTCCTCGCGCTTGGACGCGTCCGGGCAGGCGGGGCGAGAGCGGGCAGGCGGGCGGCCGCGGGACATCACGCAGGCGGGCAAAACTTTGAGCCAGACAAAGGATCATAGCTGCATGCAACTGTCTTGGATATGTAATTAGTCTGACCGTGCAGGCATGTTCGTACAACCTAATCAAACAAGTGCCGGCCTAACATGATGGCCGGCCACCACCCTGGTTCACTCCCTCCCACCTCCGTCGCCGCCAGGGGTGGACCCAACGGAGTGGGCTAGCTTGCTTTCTTTGTTAGCTACTCTAAAATTCTTAAGTAGCACATTCTAAATTGTTTTATGAAATGCTTACGGATATAATTAACATCTACAGTCCATTTTAGTGGCGGATCTAGAATTTTCAAAATGGGTGTTCGGAGTTACAAAAGTATTGTTCGATATAAAACATAAATGTTCATTATATCAAAAATACGAGGAACAAATTTTTCTTACTAGAGATTATACCAGAAATAATTTAGAGATTTGTGCATTGGGGATTTAAAATCTACATGCTTCCTTTTCATTTTTGAATACTCTACATGCTACATTTCAAAAATCACGATTCACTGGTACAAATCAACATAACGCTGATAGGTGTACATTTGTACATCTATGTCCACATGCTGGATCTGCCCATGGTACATTTGTAAGGCTTGAATATATAAAAAATCATGACAGCGACCACCCCCCGCCTAGGGTTTAGGCCTCGGCCATAGCTGGCTCCCATGCTTCCTAATGATGTTCTATTACATATTTTCCTATATTGAGTTTTACTAGTTGGTTGATGATGATTTGAGGATTGAATGCTCAGGTTTGGCGGTGCTACGATGTCGGGACCCGAATGCGCAAATCCGGACCCTCTGTGTATTCAACACTAGTCCAGGATCACGCTAGTGCACACAGTCTCAACATTGGTACATATCACAGTCATAACCAACGAAATAATAAGTACTTTAATTAAATACTCAAACTAGTTGATTGACCTTATGGTCAAGTTACAAAGATACGCCTCGCAGGGCGAAGACTTATTAAAATATTCAAATGCAACGGAAATAAAATAAACTCGTGGCGCCAACCAATTTGCCACGAACAATCGATCGGGCTCGCTCCTTAGTTAAATCGGCTCCTCCGATACTCCTCCTCTGACGAGGGGTTGCTTCTTCTTCAAGCGAAGTTGTGTTGTTGTGGGGTGAGTACTTTGAGCACTCAAAGAAGTCATGCATGTAATGCAAGGCTAATATTCTACATGCATGGCTTAGTACAAAGGATAGGCTACGGTTCATGTGCAGTACAACATTCAAGATATCTGATAATAGATTGCAAAGCAGTAAAACAGTAGTAGGAATAATAGCTTTCACAAACATTTCAATCGTAAATCATTCTTCAGTCCTAAGTCCAGTTCATCATTACCAACCCAAGCATTTTCCATAAACAAGTCATTTTCTTGAAAATCTAGCCCTTAACTGTAATCACCGAGCGATGCTCAATACCGTGAGCACGGCTATTCGAATAGGTTATACACTCTGCAGAGGTTATACACTTTACCCACAAGATACAGTCAAATACCACCAAGGCAAATAACCGTAACAAAGCCTTTCCAAAGTTCCGTCTAAACCCAGTACTGCCCGCTAAGGTTTCAACACTGGAGGGACTGGTTACCACACCCAGGGCCCCCCTCTTGCGCCATGTGAGTTCTCACCCGCTCCTCCGGGCCCCACACCACCACGACAGTACCAAAGAATAGATTTCCCAATTTACTCAGCCAGTCCGTCCCATTCACGAGCTTGTGGTTGTATGAAAGACTCAGTTCAAATGCTCGCAAGGTTAAGTCCTTAGTTGACCGAGGCAAGACTAACCAAGAATGACTTTAAATATCCAAAACCAATAAAACCAAATACGACCGCCCAGTTGCCACTCTTGGCCCACCAAAAACAATCTTGCCACATACCTCAGTCTAAATCATTTTCCCTCCCCGATTCTTTACCATGGCACCACGTGCCATCATCAACTCAATAACACATGTCTCATTCACAAAACACGTTCCATATCTCATTAAGTCAACATTAACTTTGATATTCAAAAATCATGAAATATCCACGTGGCAGGGCTAAGCAAACTACTTACGGACTACTCAACCCATGTTGGCAAGTTATTAATGTCCAACTATTAATCCATAACCTAGGGTGACAAAGGATTCATGGCCTACAATTATATATGACAAGGTGGCATACAGCAGCTAGGTATTTAACTAATCCCAAAACTTATTCAAAATCATTTCTATCAAATTAGCATGCAATAGTTTTAATCAAAATAATTTGCTCTAATAGGTTCAACATGATCAAGCACAACTTGCCTTCAAAAAGTACTGGTTCTGGTTCTTGAGCTTGCTCCTGGGTCAGAACTTCTCCCTCGAAACCTTCGGGCACTTCAACGTCTACGCGTAACGTAAATAAACAACAATAAATAAATAATACAGAGAGCAACTCAAGCCAAAAATTCAATTAAAATTCACAAACAGAAAGATCTTGATTTTACAAATTTATAGAAATTGGAATCACTCCAATCGGAGTTAAAACGCAAAAGTTATAAGCATTTGAAGTTTCAAATATACATTTTAAATCAATATTCCGAATTAAATAAATATTTTCTTTTTCAGAATGACACGTGGCCCTGCTCGGTGCGGCTGACATGTGGGCCCGTGCTGTCAGTGACACATGCGCACAGTGCACGGTGCGGTGCGATCCGAGCCGTTGAATCTAGATCTAACGGATGAGGTTGGAAGTTGGGGTTTACTGTTTGCGGGGCGACGTGGCGAAATCTGGATCGTTGACGCGTGATCGGACGGTGGTAGAAGCTCGGGCTCGGCGACGTTGGCGCGGCGGCGAGGCTTCACCGGGGCGAAGCGAAGACGTGGCGGCGGTGTTCCGTGCTTCTCGGCCAAAGTTGCTTCCGACGCGGCTTGGAAAGGTGAGTTCGGTGGTAGCACGGCGGCAGCGGAGAATCACCGCTGGCGGCAAAACGACGCCAAGAACTTCGGCGGGTGGCCGGGAACCGGCGAGCTCGTGCGGTGAGGCGGCAGCGTCTCGGCGATGTGGGCTAGGGCAACAGTGCGGCGCAAGGTGGGGATCACGTCACGGGTGGCGGCGCCTTAAATAGTGCCCTCGGCGTCCGTGAATCGCGTGAAACCGAGGCCCACACGCGGCGGCGGCGAATCCGCGACGACTTCGGATTAGGTGGCGTGGCGCGACGTGGACCGTCGGATGAAGATCGGACGGACTCGGCGCTAGGGTTTTCGAGCTAGGCCGCATAATGTTCGCCCAACACTGTTCATCGGATTTTAATTCTTTTCGATTAAAAATAATTCGAAAATCAAATAATTCATTTAGGGTATTAAAATACCAGAAAAATTCTAGAAAAATTCTTAAAAATATTTTAAGACATTTGTGACTTAAATAAAATATTTTCAGCAAAATTTTATTTTAAATTTTCTATTATTTAATTAATTTGGTAAATGGCTTAATTCAAATAAATCCAAATAAATTCCAGAAATTCCCAAAAATTCAAAATACCATTTAAATGCAAGAAAAGCAAAAATTGGGGTGTTACATACGACGATGCTCGTGACCTCTTATGCATCGGTGAGTATGCAGGGGTTGTCAGGCACATACGGTGCTGTCCATGTGGCTATTATTCCCTTGAGACCCATGGTAAACTCTATCCTAACTATGTCTACTAGTCATTGACTTGTGCGCTTGCATAGCTAGCAATTTCTATAAATAGATCTCTTCTCTTCTTCCTTCCTATTTTCAAGTCATTGCTTCTTATTAGGTGCTTGAAGATGACGTGCAGATAAGGAAAGCAAAGCTTCTCTTCTATATGACACTCCTCTGATTTACCATATATCTCTTATGAATAGATAAATAGATCTAAACTATGGATGAAAATAATTAAGGAGATTGGACGATCAAGATTTTCTCTTTTTTTAGAATAATATGGGATTTTCTAGCAATTATTTTTTAGATTAACGTGGGAATTCGGTTGCGATGTTCCGATCAAATCTGTTATTTGTAGTTCCTGGGTCATCAGTATTTAGGTATATAGATGCATTGCATAACGTTTTTTTTCGAAAGGGCAGCACAAGAAGTTGTTGCACATAGTATTAATTGAAGGAGAAGGATGGCGGGTCTTGTTTTTTAAGGAAAAAACCAGACCCGTGAAAAAACCTTACAGTTACACACCACTGGCGACTGCTAAAAACCAACTACTTGAACAACCTAAGAAGGAAAAAGGATATAGGAAAGTGGCAATCAAATATATTACAATAAAACACCTATCTAAGCCGCAAATTTCCGTGACATGGCGTAGCCGTGGGTTAGGACTGCGTCCTTGATCTCTATGGCCACTTGCTCTGGCGTTCTATCCCTCCCTTGAAAAATGCGATAATTTCTCTCTAGCCACAGATTCCACCAAAAGTAAATTAGAAGCCCATCTAAGTCTCGTCTTCTATCCTTTTCAAATTGGGTTCGAAGCCTTCTCCACCACTTGTACACTGATCCATCAGGGCTCAGATTCTTACATTGCTCCAAATTCCCCCAATTTAGGAGGTGACTCCAGACTTGTGTAGTGAAGGGGCAGTCTTTACAGATATGAGTCGGAGTTTCCTGTTGCCCATTGCAAAGGCAACAAGTTGCGTTGCATGGCCACCCTTTCTTGAGCATGTTATCTGCTGTTAAAATTTTGTTGTGAAGTAGTGTCCATGCGAAGAATCGGCATTTAGGTTCCGCTTTCGCTTTCCATATCGGGTATATCTTCATCTTGCAGTATACAGTGTGAAATTGAATCAGGTAGGCACTCCGAGTGTTGAATTGTCCATCAGCGGTCCACCGCCAGGTTATTTGATCCTCATTTTCCTCGTCTCTATTGATTCTACTTATTGCTTCGTAGAGCGATACGAACTCTCTGATTTCTTTTTGCGAGTTGACCGGTGTGCAAAAGCGGATCCAGTATTTGTTTGTCAGGGCTCTGTGGACGGAGATATTCTTTCTTTTTGCTATTTGGAACAGATTAGGTGCCATGTTTTTTTGCGCTTGTCCTTCCACCCAACTTGATCTCCAAAAATCTGCAAGCTTACCATTTCCTATGGTAACAACCGTTGATGCGTTGAAAAGAGAAACATCCATTTTATCGCAGGGCAGATCAAACCCCGTCCAGGCCCTTTCGTTGTTTTTCCATCTGAACCAGAGCCAACGCAGCCTTAACGCTTTGGCGAAGCGCTCCAGATCTTTGATACCAAGCCCTCCTTTGCTTTTTGGCATACATGTAGTCTTCCATTTGATCAAACAATGCCCTCCACTGCAATGCGCCGGCTCTTTTCCACTCCAGAGAAAGCTTCTTCTAAGCTTATCGATGCAGCGAATTAGCCACTTTTGAGCCGGGAAGACCGTCATATGATAAATTGGTTGTGATGTTAAAACCGAGTTAACCAGGGTCTCCCTTCCGGCTGTGGACAGAAGTTTACCTTTCCAACCCGCGAGCCGATTACTTATTTGATCAATTAGAGGTTGGGTGTCAGTCCTCCTTAGCTGTCTAACGTGCAGTGGCAGCCCAAGATATTTTCCTGGGAAACTTGATAGCTTCCCCGGGAAGGTATTCAGTAAAACTTGCAATTGATCCTCGCGACATCCAATAGGGTAGATTTCTGTTTTGGAGATGTTGATTTTTAGGCCTGAGCATCCACCAAAAATATCCAATATTCGTCTAAGGGCATTTAGCTCTTCTACATCTGCATTTAAAAATATTGCTGCATCGTCTACGTAAAGAGAACATCTTAATCTAAGCTTTTCTTTGGAAGTCTGGCTTGAGAATGCTCGATCCGCCGCCAAGCGCGCCTTTGTAGGGGGTCAATTGCAAGGATGAAAAGCAGTGGCGATAACGGGTCTCCCTGTCTTACCCCTCTAGCATGATTAATTGGATCCGTCGGTTGGCCGTTGATCAAGATCCTCGAAGATGAGGTCTTGAGAACTGCAGCTACCCACTCGCGCCACTAACTGCCAAAACCTATAGCCCGAAGAACGTCGAGGAGGTACGCCCAGCTTAGCGAATCGAAGGCTTTGGAGATATCAAGCTTAATGAGTAGCGCCGGCTTCCGGTCTCTGTGTAGCTGTCTACATACTCTTTGGACAGAGAGGAAATTGTCGTGGATGCATCTCTTCTTTATGAACGCGTTTTGTGATATTGAGACCAGTTCTTCTAGTTTCGGTGCAAGCCTATTTGCAAGAATTTTGGTGATGATCTTCATGAAGCTATTGATAAGGCTAATTGGCCTGAAATATTCTAATTTGTCCGCGTTTTCCGTTTTCGGGAGAAGGATCATATATGCATTGTTCAACCTGTGCAGGTTTTCATGGCGGAGGTTGAAGAAGTCCCTGATCGCTTTTGTCAGATCGTTTTTGATGATGTGGAGGCACGTTTTGTAGAAGAGGCCGATATACTCATCAGGTCCTAGTGATTTTTGCGTCGGTAATTCCTTAATGGTATTGGTCACTTCGTCTTCAGTGATCTGGTACTCTATATCCGTGAGGTCTCTTGCCGTGTAGCCCAAGTATTCCGAATGAAGCTCTTTGTTCCTCACTCCATGAGCTCCCAGTACCTTTTTGAAGTATTGGTATGCTTCATTTAACTTTTCTTGCTGACTGAGCATTACTCTGTCTCCGCTTTGAAGGACCCGAATAAAATTTCTTCCACGTCTTGAGCTGGCCATTAAATGGAAGAAACGAGTGTTGGCATCTCCCTGCCTGATTTTTGTTAGTCTTGAGTGTTGTCTCGCCCTGGTTTTCTTTATCGCCGCTAGGCCGAGCAGCTTGTGTTTTAGGATTTTCCGTAGCTCTACTTCGATGCTTGAAAGCGAGCGTCTTTCTTGAGTGCATTCTAGGATCGCCATCGTAACTTGGATCAGAGCTGTTTGCAACGCTAATGCCGCAAACATTTTCCTCCTCCAAATCTTTAGCGCCTTAGCTGTTCTGTTTAATTTGACATATAACCTTAGTAACGCGTCCGCGTTTTGAACTGGCTGCATTCAGGATTGCACCACTGTTTCTTGGAATCCCGGCAACACTATCCAGCAGGTCTCGAATCGAAAACCCTTAAAGAATTGGAAGGTTGCGTTTCCTTACATGAGAAGCGGGCAATGATCCGATGTCATAGTTGGTAATGCGCACAGATCTACAGCTGGGAAGGCCTCATGCCATTATATTGTAGCCAGGAATCGGTCTATTCTTGTCATTGTGGGCTGCTCCTGCTCATTTGTCCATGTGAATCGTCTTCCATGAAGATCGAGCTCCAATAACCGTAAGCTGTTTATAACTTGGTTGAAGCATTGCATCATTCTTCTATTTGTCGAGCCTTTGTTTTTCTCACTCGCTTGTCTGATAAGATTGAAATCCCCTAAAATCAACCAACTTTGTAGCATCGTTCCGCGCAGCGCTTCCAATTCATTGAGAAACCCTCTCTTGTCCTCCACTGATTGCGGCCCATAAACTCCGGTAATGTCTCAGGTCGACGCATCGCATTGCATAACGTGTGTGTCGAAGAAAATAGACTGAAGGGTTGATGTGGAAATTTCCTGAAGAAGTCGTGCTTTGATGCCCAAGCAAGATTCCTGGAAGTTCCTTTGCATTTCCTAAGTACGACTGTACTAATTTTTGACCAAAGACTCCGTGAATTCTGTGAATTTCTGTACGATACTCCTCTAATTTACTATATATCTCTTATGAATAGATAAATACATTTAAACTGTGGATAAAAATGATTAAGAAGATTGGACGATCAAGATTTTCCCTTTTTTTTAGAATAATGTAGAATTTCCTAGAAATTTTTATTTTTTAGATTAAGTTGGGAATTTGGTTGCAATGCTCCGATCAAATCTGTTATTTGTATTTTCTGGCTCGTCAGTATTTAGGTATATAGATGCATTGCATAACGTGTGTGTCGAAGAAAATAGGCTGAAGGGTCGATGTGGAACTTCTATATGGAACTCCTCTGATTTACCATATATCTCTTATGGATAGATAAATAGATCTAATTCTTGCTAATCCTTGACTAATATGCTTTTACGGCTAGCAATTTCTATAAATAGATCTAATCTGTAATGCATGCAATAATATCTTCTCGTCTTCTTTTCTATTTCCATGTCATTACTCCTTTATTAAGCATTTAAAGATAGCGAGTAGATAAGAAAATCAAAGCTTCCCTTCCATGTAGTGGCTTGGCTTGCCCTTGCTCCTAGCCTGCGGCTGCTTGCTGGCTTGCCCTTGCTCTTGATAGTGCTCGGTCTTGCCTGGCTGCTGGGTTTGCTTAGCTTGGTTTGGTTTTGGAGGGTTTGGGTGTCGGTGGCTTCTGTATGTTGGGACGAAATGTATTTTGTGGGGGGCAGTGCTGGGGGCCTCAGACCAGCGAGAAAGCAATTAATGGAGCTTGAGTGATTGAGAGATGAACGACTCCTAGCTAGCAATAGATCTGGTGAACTCCAGCCCAATGGCTTGTCGCTAGCCCTCTACTAGCCATCCACCATGCACGAAGCTCCCTCCGATCTGCATGGATATGGGCAATCTTGTGCTACCCTCCCTAACTCCTCTAGAACCTTGCTGGTCAGCGTCTGTTGCTAGTCAAAGAACGCCATGGCCAAATTTAGAGAGAGAGAGAGAGGGATGGCTCTAGTTATCGGCGCCACTAAGAGTGGGGAAGAGATGGCATGGAGAATGGTGATACGGAGATATATATATATATATATATATATATATAAAGCTTTCGTGAGAAACGAGTGATCATTCATGAGTGGTGGGAGGAATGCTCTAGAAGAAGTTAAGTATAGGTGGGCAGCGTGACTAGCGTCCAATTATTTCCCCCATGATCGGACGTCAATGACATATCATCATGTTTTTTAAGATACTATTTCACTGTTGTGGGGGTACATTAGTAGTGGTAAGTATGTTTATATGGATCTAATTCTCACTCAGTCACTCTCTGTTTAGTTACCATTTAAACTAAAGAATGAGAATGTTTAGAAGGGACTAAATACTACTATTCATTAAGAAGAGAATAAGTACTTAAATTCGAACTTTCACACCAACTTGGAGAAAAACACAGGTTATCTCTTCCATGGCACTGAGGTCTCCCGCGACAGCTTTTACCTGGAAGTGCAAGGAAGCTTGATGAGAAGTACAGTATTGCGTCGTCGCTAGCTTGTTTTATCCAGATGGATGTATATTTTTCGATAAAGGAAGCTTTTATTAATCTTAGTAAATTACATCAAGGTGATACAATTATCGAAGCAAGTGGTTTTTTATATAGAGTTTACATGTTTGATTCTGCTTTCTTGCGTGTTGGAGCCTTGACACACTGTTTCATGTGTAGTTGACTCTCTGCCTTTCCTTTTTATCCTTTTCTTTCCTTCCTTTCTTTCCCTCAAATTTTGCCTGTACCTTTTCCCTTTTCCTAAATGCATTGGCAGAGCTCCTGCCCTTATTTCAAAAGAAAAATACCAGAACAGCAGCTTGGTAACACTCTCACATGTATGGAAAGTAATCTCACTATTTAGTTCGGTGAGGTTGAAAATTTTTTCCGCATGCCGCTCATCCCCAAGGTATTGTCACACGCCAGAGTAGCACTTGTGGCAGGTTTTTCTCCCTCAAAGATATTAAGCTTGGGTGAAAAGAGATGGAAAATGCAATAGAAGACAAGAAAATAATCTGCAGGTTTCTTTCCTTCACTACATGGGTTCTTTCACTTACTATCTCGGCATCCTAATGGATGGTGATGACTGGCATATGTAGAGAGGAAGGGAAGCTATGTAGAAATGATGGATGTCATTAAGTCAAAGTACTGGGGGTAGATGTGTAGCCATTTATCTCACTACGGTAGAAGAGTAGTAATTTCAGTCAATACATACTAGTCACACCATACTGAAAAATTCTATAGCTTAGTAACAGGTTATAAGGGCATCAGCTTCGCACTATACTATTTTATTATTCCTGATGTATGTATTGAGAATAGGATTTTTTTAGGGCTAACTGATTATGATTAAGAAGTAAAAGTATATTAGGATAAACGCTTCTTTTCTTGGGCATAGTTTTAAAGTTTTATGAAAAATGGCTTACAAAGTACTAATGTTAATTTCTCGATCGCATGTGCTTAGCTTCAAATTAATCACACGAATGTGCTTACTAGGAGAAGAAGTGCTAAAATAGGATCTTCTACAAATTCCGTGAGGATGAGGCACATGTCTCCTCCCGCAAGCGACGCCCCCCTCGCCGGGTCCCCCTCCCACTGCGGCGGATCCCCTTCCTCCCCTCGCCAGATTCAAATCACGAGGTTCATTCCGATCTCAGCGCCACACCAAATTTCCCTAAGGTTGTGCCTCAGGGGTTCCCCATCCAGCCACCGCTCCCAGATCTGAGCTGCGATTACTCCCAAGATCTCCTGCCGATTCGAGAAGCTTCATTGGGATTTCACTGATGATGACGGCAGCGATTTCAAGGTTCTCCGCCACGCCTCTGGCTCCATTACTCCTGGTCGAGTCTCTCCGGGAGATGGGACTTCTCCTGTGCCTGCGAGTCCATTCCGTGGCGCTCCTCCCCTCTCCCGTCACTCAAAGGATTTGGTGCATCTTCCAGCTGCAGACCTACCGGAGTTATTGGCTTCCAACGCCTCCACTCACCTGTGCCCCGAAGCCATTACTGTTGCTGCCTCCTGCGCCTCCTCCCTTCAGCGGTCTAAAGCTTTTACTGCCCTCGATCCACCAGCCAAGACTCAAGTCTGCATCCCTCCTCCAGCCGCTGCGCTCATTCAAGACCCCCTGACCGCCGCGCCGCCCGGGGCCGCGCGCGTCCGGGGATGACTGGCATCTTGTCAAGCTTAAATTCTGGTGGAGGCGTCGACCTGAAATCCCCTCATCCCCCCAGCCTGCTCGCCTATATCAGCGCCCCCCTTCGCTTCAAGGTCCACCCCCGCTCAGGAACCCTCAGCCCCGGCGCCCCAGAGCTTCCCTACTTCCAGCACTTAGAGGCAGATGCTTTCGCTGTCTTGCCCTTGACCACAAAATCAGCAAGTGTAGGACCCTGTCAGGTGCCTCAACTGTAAGGGTATTGGTCACCTTGCTCGACTGTGTCTTCGTCCGGCTGCTCCTCCCTGTCGTGCTTCCCGGCCAAGGCTCCATCCCCAAGCAATGGCTCTTGCCGGTTGCCCTGAAAATCGCCCCTCAAGGAGCCTCTGCACGCTGATCATCTCTGATGCCATGAGTGCTGAGGCGATCAAGTTTAGTCAGCATGCAGCGCTCCTTGTCGCCACCGGCGACAGATCCTCTTCTGCGACCTCCAACACCTACAAGGCGGCCAAGTCCATCGAGGCTGCGCTCGGCATCCCCTGGGCTGATATGCGCGTCACGCGCCATAGCCCGGAGGACTTTCTCGCCTGGTTCGACTACCTGACGGCGGAACGCGCGGTCCATGCCGAGCACATTGAGCACGCCGGCCCGCCACGACGTCAAGCCTTGGCTCCTCCACCGCCACGCTAACGAGACAACCTTCAGGTCGGGCGCGCGATAGGCTTGAGGGCCTTCCCTTGGCGCGTGGAACGAGAGCTGCGGCCGTTTGCTCAAAAGTCGGTCTTTGCCGATCGCATCGACCTGTCTTCCCGGCGCCGCGAGGCCACCAACATTTTTTGGGTGTGGGTCTGGGTGTCAAACCCGGACGTTATCCCCAAATCTTGTTCCTGCTCCCTGTTCGAGGATGGTCGTAGCGGTCGCGCCCTACCTTCTGGTGCTGATCACCGGGAGTCTTCTCCGCCGCGCTCTAACCCTCCGGAGGGCTTCTCCTATGATATTCTCATTCATCTGGACACCACTGAGGATTATTCTCCAGCTAGCGACTCCAATGAAGTCTGGCCCAAGGTCCGATCCTTCGACTGGTGCCTTGGCGTTCTTGATGGCTCTCTCCCTCGTCCTGCTCAGCGCCCTGCTGTGCGCTGCTGCCTTGGTGATCGCCTCGGCCACGGCCGCCCGGCGGACGACGACGACCAGGACGGTGGCGATCGCAATGGGCCTGACCACCGGGGGCGCCAGGCGAGGCGCCTGAGCGGATCGTGTTCTGGCGTGGCCGTGCTAGGGATCTTGACCCTCGGCGAGCGGCGGATAAGCGAACACGCAGCCCGCGCCACCACCGAAGGCCACTCCCTGCTGATGAAGTCTCTCTGCCACCCTCGCCCGCGCGTCTGCGATCCAGTCTCATGGCGCGCCATGCTGTCTGTCCGTGGGTCTGGCTGATGTGCCCCATGCCCATCCCAAGCTTGTGGGTTCTTTGCCTGGCATGGAACAGCCGGTTGCCTCGGATCCCATGGACATCTCCCCGCCCAGGACTTTGTTGATTCATGCACCGCACGTCCAAGATCCTCTGATCCCCTCCCCGCAGCAGCGCTTCGTTCCAGCCTCCGATCTTTGGACCGATCCGATGCTTGAGGAGGCCGAGGTTTTGCTGCTTCAAGTGCCTGGAGGGTCTTCGCTTGGGTCCTCACCGACGCCTGCTGCCCTGCCAACCGCCGACACGCCAGCTGCCTGTGCTGATCGCTTCTCCGAGCTGGGTCTTGGCGAGGCTGTGCCACCTCCCAGGCCTGTTGAGGGCTTCTGCCGTGAGTTTTGCCAAGCCTTCTGCTTCAATTCTTGGGGCTCGGCCTGCCAGCACCTGCCAGATGCGACTCCCTGCGGCCCCTGGAAGCGATGCCCCTGGTCCTCGACGTAGCCTCCGACTCGCATCCAAGATAAGAGCTGTCCCGACGGCAAAAATGGCGGAGGAGCTCTTATCCCGGCACCTAGGCTTTTGCTCGCCAAAGTCTGGCCGCGTTCGCCCGGAGGATGTACTCCATTTCCATCAGCTATTCTCTGAGCCGCTCTTCGACCAAGTTGTTGCTGCCCTGCGTGAAGTCTGCTGCCTCGACGACCCAACCAAGCAAGCTATCCAGGCAATGGCGCACCTCCCGGCAGTGGAGCCTACAGCCCAGAGCGTCTGAAGCCTCGCGTTCCCCTTGCCCGGATGTTGTAGCTCTAGTTTCCTCATGTTGCATGTCTTCTGTTTCTTTTGTCTGGCGTTTGGACACGGGGTGTCCCCTTTTGCTTCCCCATGCTTTGTTCTGCTGTCCAAGAATTGCACTTTTAGCCAGGACTGTGGACACGGGGTGTCCCCTTTTGTTTTGCATGGTCTGTACTGCTTCCCAGGATTTGCTATCCAAGACTCACTTGTTCTGTGCTGTTTCCCTGGAGTATTCTTGGTGGCTTGCTCATTAAAAGGGTTCCTGTTCTCCTGTGCTGTTGTTCTGTGCTGCTGCTCGCAAGTTTCTGTGCTGCTGCTCGCATGCACTGGAATTTTCCTGGTTGCGGTTGCCTTACTCCCTTATAATGACTGACTGTTCGATTCTCAGCTGGAACGTCCGTGGCCTCAACGGGCCGGCAAGACGTGCAACTCTCCGACAGACAATTGACTCCGTCCGCCCCGATATTGCCTGCTTCCAGGAAACCAAGCTTCAGTGCATCGATCAGCATCTTGCATTGGAAATTGGTGGCCAGCGGCTTTCCAACGCCCACTACCTCCCAGCCCAGGGCGTTCGAGGTGGTGTGCTGGTACTTTGGGACAGCCTCAAGGTCCGAGTGACGTCACCGCAAATTTGCCGCTACTCCCTAACAGTTCAAGTCTCTTACCTTCACGATGATTCTTCGTTTCTGTTGACGACGGTATATGGCCCGACTAAGGAAATGGAAAAACAGTCCTTCCTCCAGGAGGTCATTTCTCTGGCGCCCCAGTCGCAATCCCCTTGGCTTGTTCTTGGAGACTTCAATCTGATCTACGAAGCGAGAGACAAAAACAATAGCAATATAAATCATCGTTTAATGGCCCAATTCCGGAGTACTCTCAACCGCTGCAACCTCAAGGAGATCCCTCTTCTAAACCGGAGATTCACATGGAGCAACGAACGAAGCGAACCAACCCTGGTTAAGCTTGATCGGGTTTTCTGTAACCAGGGATGGGACATCATGTTTTCTGACCATGTGCTTCAAGCGCTATCTTCTTCCATGTCTGACCACTGCCCGCTCCTCCTGGCCTGTGAAAATGGCCCTCGAAAATCTCGAGCCTTCAGGTTTGAAAATTTTTGGCCACGTTTCCCGGGCTTCCAGCAAGTTGTCCAGCAGGCTTGGTTGGCGCCATGTTCACACTCAGACCCTGTCAAACAATTGACGCATAAGCTCCGCACAACTGCAAAAGCACTTCGCACTTGGAGCTCCTCAATCTTAAGCGATGCAAAGCTCCAGCTCCTCCTTGCAAATGTGCTGATCTTACGCTTCGATATTGCTCAGGAATCCAGAGAGTTATCCCAGCCTGAATGCGATCTTCGAAAATTGCTGAAACTCAGGACTCTCGGCCTGGCTGCTGTGGAAAAGGCTCGCAAAAGACAGGTTTCTCGTATCGTCTGGCTCAAAGAAGGGGATGCGAACACTCGCTTCTTCCATCTCAAGGCTAATGGTCGGCGCCGAAAAAATTTCATTCAGTCCCTAAATTCCTCGAATGGCTTGGCCACCAAGCATGAAGACAAGGAGCGCCTCCTGTTCGATTATTTCTCTTCCCTCTTGGGCAGCAACAACCAGCGTTCCTCAGTCATAAACTGGCAAAGTCTAAATATGCCAGCTCATGATGTCGCGGACCTCGACGCTCCCTTCTCCGAGCATGAAGTCCTGCATGCAATCTGCCAGCTTCCCGCTGAAAAGGCACCTGGTCCTGATGGCTTCACAGGCACTTTTTACAGACACTGCTGGGAAATTGTCAAACACGACATCATGGCCGTCTTCCGCAGCATCGAAAACTGTCGCAGCCGTGACTTTGAACCTCTCAACTCTGCTTCCATCGTTCTTATCCCCAAAAGTGAGGGCTCTGCTTCTGCTGCGGATTACAGACCAATTAGCCTCATTCACTCATTCGCTAAAATCCTATCAAAGGTTCTAGCGTTGCGACTGGCTAGGCATATTGACGCGCTAATCTCAAACTCCCAAAGTGCCTTCATCAAAGGAAGATGTATTCAAGAAAACTTTTTATGGGTGCAAAATCGCGCGCGAGCCTATCACAGAAACCAAACGCCGATGCTCCTTCTCAAGCTTGACATCCACAAGGCTTTTGACTCCGTCTCCTGGGAATACCTTCTGGACCTGCTGCAGGCTCGAGGCTTCAGTCCCCATTGGCGAGATTGGCTGTCAATCTCCCTTGCCTCTGCTACCTCCTCGGTCCTCCTCAATGGGATCCCTGGACCCAAAATCAAGCATCGCCGTGGATTGAGACAGGGCGACCCGCTATCGCCCTACCTTTTCCTTCTAGCCATCGACCCGCTTCATTACTTGCTCTCCAAAGCTACTCTTGACGGGGTCCTTTCACCTCTCCCGGGGTGTCATCCATCGCTCAGAGTATCCCTTTTTGCTGATGACGTGGTCATATTCCTGAACCCTGTCAAGGAAGAGTTAGAGGCAACCTTTGACATCCTCAGGTCTTTTGGTGAAACGTCTGGATTAAAAGTTAACATGCAAAAGAGTACCATTGCTGCAATCAGAGGAAATGACCCGAACACCCAGACCGCCTTACAGGCCTTCCAAGGGAACATCTCGACCTTCCCCTTCAAATATCTGGGGATGCCTCTGGCGCTTGGACGTTTGCGCCGTGTTGACCTCCAGCACATCCTAGACAAAGCAGGCCGACGGCTGGCGGGCTGGCAAGCTAACCTTCTCACTATGGGGGGCCGTCTGACTTTGGTTAAATCGGTCCTGTCCTCCCTACCGATCTACCTGTTGACTGCGGTCAAGGCGCCAAAGAAGTTCATTTTGGATCTTGACAAACTCAGAAGACGGTTCCTTTGGGCGGGAAACAATGACCTCCATGGTGGAAATTGCAAAGTTCGCTGGACAACAGTGTGCCGTCCGCTACAAAGGGGGGGGCTTGGTGTTCTTGACCTCCATAGGTTCGCTAGAGCGCTCCGTCTACGTTGGTTATGGCAAAAATGGACTGCTGGCGACAGGTTGCGGATTGGCACATTGACTCCATGTGATCACATTGACCAACAACTTTTTTCTGCGGCCACCAAGATCACCATAGGAAATGGCCAAATGGCATCCTTCTGGACTGACAGATGGCTTAATGGTTCTACCCCATCTCAGCTAGGGCCGTCCCTCTTTAAGCACTCCAGACGGAAGACAAGATCGGTCGAAAGCGCCCTCCTGCACAACAATTGGATCCGGGACATCGGGCATAACCAAATTGTCCACCACCTATCCGAATTTGTTAGCTTGTTGCTGCGAATACAGGCGACCCCACTGCGACCTCAACATCAGGACGTCATAACGTGGACACAAAGTTCCTCTGGGAACTATTCATCCTCCTCGGCCTACCGCATGCAGTTTGCAGGATGCACCTACACGTCCTATCCTGCAACCATCTGGTCCGCATGGGGGCCGTCGCGTTGCAAAGTTTTCTTCTGGCTTGCTCTCCAAGACCGACTTTGGACAGCTCAACGCTATAACGGCGGGAGTGGCCTAACCACTATTTTTGCGGATGTGTTGCGAAACCTTGAAGCGATCTACCATCTCTTCATAGATGTCCTCGGGTTAAACTCCTATGGGCATTTGTAAGCTGATGGGCGCGCACAACCTCCCCGCTTAGGAGCGATGGGGCAAGCAGACAACCTAGAAGATTGGACACTACACCAATTAAACAAACAACCGGGTCCGTAAAGGAGTCATAACATGAGCTTATTCTAACATCTTTGGATATGGTGGAAGAACGAAATAATAGAGTCTTCAGAGATGAATGTAAATCAAGCGACGCAATCTTTCAAGCCATTAAGGATGAGGCGACAAATTGGATCTGCGCGGGTGCAAAGGACCTCAAAAAACTAGTTCAGCGATGTAGTTGACTCTCTCCTCTCTTCTTGCTTTTCCTCTCCCCTTACTTTTCTTCCTTTCTCTTTTTCTCTCCCCTGTTCTCCCCCCTGCCCTTCTAGTCTCTCTCCAACGGTGCAGCATGTTGCACCGTTGTACTCTTGTTCCTTCCCCTATTTAATATAATTGCAGTCCGCTGCCTTTCAAAAAAAAAATACAAATTCCGTGATAAACATTCAAGCACCTATCCTTCACCTTCTGCAAACAATCCTCATGCCTCATGGCCGTCAGCAATTGAAGGAGCTAAGACAAAGACGTGCCTCAATCACTAGTGCAGTCGTCCAATATGCCTTAAGCAGGAGGTATCATATCACTGCTATAAAAAAAAGAGACACTACTGTAAAACATGATGCTTAAAAAAAATTCAGTTGCAAAGCCTCTACTCTACTAGTAGTTTTCTGTGTGTGTATATGTATGCAAATGACAGTTTTATTTAACTCATGGTAGCACATGGTATGCACTTTGCGCAAAGCAGTTTACAGTTGACAAAAAAAAAAAACGTGAATCCTCAGTTTTATCAAAAGTATTTTCCCGGTTGCCGCTCATTCCCAAAGTTAAATCCAGTCCAGAATAGCATCGAAGCAGGAGCTCTCTTCTTCGGTACTAGTACTGCATAGCAAAGACTCGGCATAGACTCACTTGGCATCCCAATGGATCAAGATAAGCTGTGAGGAGGCGATGCATCAGGCAAAAGTAGGCGCGATTTTAAGTGGAAGTTATTGGGAGTAAATAGCCAGCCTTTCTTTCTAGTATGGCAGTCTATTCTAGTCACTGTAGTGAAAACTGAACTCTTACACTACATTTTCTATTTCTTTTTTCTCTTAAAGGATGAGTGATGACCCATTTCTTGTTGGGTGTAAACATTCCACTTCATCGTAAAAATGTACACCTTTGACTGATGTAAATACCTTTCGTACTTTACATAATTGTCTCTCGATAGAAACAGTCTCATATTTTACACCATGAACAATAGAATTGCTGATGGATATGTTCAATCTAAAGCATCCAGGGGAAGGAATTGTGCCAACCAGAGCTAAGTTGCTGGCAACTATGATAAACCAATTACAGTAATATAGATATACACCCTTCACAATCCAATTACTGCTAGAGATCTGTCACAATCATCCATCTCTAGTCCTGTAAGAATCCGTTCGCTTCAAGATATGACACTACTTGATCAGCCATTGATTTAGGTGAAGGGCAATCCCCCCCTTTCCACTGTATCACTATCTGCACAGAGTAGTTCAAGGGCTGAATCAGAGAAGTGAAGAATCATCCGCATAGTACCAGGAACCTTTTTTCAGAGTAATTGATAGTACTAATACTGATGTTTCAATTGTGCAGAGATGCTGATGCTAGTCTAGTGATCAAAGATTTGGGCTAACCTCACAATATGAAGGTGATTCATAAGGATCATCTATTCCAGTAAACCCTGCAGGTGAATTCCTCAGTAAGCTTTCCATATAATAAGCAGAAAATGACACACTGTTAGTTCTTTTACCTTTGATTTTGCCAGCACGGGCAAGCTTGTAAAGGCCTTTTGGATCCCTCGCTTCGCATACTTCAAGTGGGACACTCAAAAACACCTACAGAAATATACGTCTCTGAACCAGATATCTTACTGAAAACTTGATTACATGCCAACTAGATTAAGACAACACTGTCTCACTTGTCTACTTTTAAGTTTCACAGTTGAGCAGATATACCTCAATGAATGAAGAAGTGGACAGTAAATTGCGGCAGGCACTTCGATCACTTCTGTAGGGTGATATCAAGCTAGCAATACAGATGAGGCCAGCATCTGCAAATAGCTTTGCTACTTCTCCTGAAAAGTAGAACACAGACAGAATTAGAAGTGGTAGGGTTACAAAGCGAAAACTGATCATAACGGAGACATTTCAGGAAACATACCTACTCTGCGTATATTTTCAGCACGATCCTCTGCTTTGAAGCTGAGGTCTCTGTTCAACCCGTGCCTGAGATTGTCGCCGTCGAGAACATAGGTCAGATGGCCTCTGGAGTGCAATTCACGGCTCAGTGCGCATGCGAGTGTGCTTTTTCCTGAAGTAGATGTTAAGAACTTGTCATACATAAGAGGCTCAGCATTGCCTTTTTTTTTTTTGATCGACAGATCATTATCAGTATATGACCATGAAAATTTGATCAGCTCGTACATACCTGAGCCACTCAGGCCAGTGATCCACAGTTCCACACAACACAGCCCTTCTGGTTCAGTAACTTCTGCCTCTCAGGCTGCCCTATTGGGCAGTCAAGCCACAGGATGTTTGTCGACTTCCCAACAGTTGAGGTCACAAGCTTGCTACCTAGTTTCGGACCCATGAGGAGGGTTAACAATACTGTTTTGAACACGAATTTCGATGACCTGACGGTATCGAAATTCGTGAAAAACCACTAGAAATTCACTCAAAATCGAACGATTTTGAAAGTCAAACAAATTTGAAATTTGGTCAAACCGCTGAGTGATTTTCGAACGAAATGGACAAAAACTGCTCGAAAAGGCTCAAATTTCGAGTGGTTTTTGGCGAAAATCGGCAACAGTTGAAAAATTATAAAAAATGGGAAAAGTTCAAATAAAATGTTATAAAATTTGTAAAAATCAATTAATGGCCAAAAAATAGGAAAAATGTAAGAAATATATAAAAAAAGCATGGAGAAACACGAAAAAATTCCAACATGATCTTTCCTAATTATGGAAAAATTTTGACTTGACCTTGCTATATTTTAGACAATTACAAGTTGTAAAGTAGGCATTTAACAATAATATGTCAACAAATAATCTTTCATTTTAATACTACTCACATATCAATCCAACAAGTGCAATAATAGGTATTCACATAATAACATACCAATACCATTCACATATGAACACCATTTACATTTTAATACCTTATAAAAAATTTCTTGTATAAATAATTTACAAGAAATTGCTGGTGTCAAATTGCACGTTGTACAACAAAATAAGTATAGAATATAACTAGTGGTATAAAGTACAACTTCCATACTAAAGTTTTGGTAGTTCATGCATGCATACAACGAAAAGTAAGCTTTTTAATATTGGATAACATTACCATATTAAAATATACTTGAAAATTTTTAAAAATTTCTCCCACGTTATTTCAGACGAAATCCGTTCAAAATTCAAAAAAATTCAAATCTGGTTTTTTTGCTACCATAATTTCCGAAGGCCGAAATTTCGGTGAAATTACACTAATCAAAAAATAGTTCAAACGATGTCCAAAAATTTTGAAATTTTTTGAAGGTTCCTGAGACATTAAATATGTTCTCATAAAATTTTCAAATGATTATCAGGTTTGTGAAATTTTTAAAAATTCAAACATTGGTACCATCCAGATGAAACGTTGACTGGCAAGATTGAACCGGATGAAAAATGGTACAAACGATGTTATAAAATTTTGAAATTTTTTGTGCATGATGATGATGAATCACTAATGTTTCCATAAAATTTTCGGATGGTAATAAATATTTAATAATTTTTAAAAATTCGTACAGTGCTACTATCCTGATAAAAGCCTCACCGGCAAATTTGAACGGAATGAAAAATTCTTCAAACCATGTTCAAAAATTTTGGAAATTTTTGTAAAAGGTCATGATGTATCATTAATGTTTTTATAAAGGTTTCATATGATTATCATATTTTAAGATGTTCCAAAAATTCAGACAGTGTTACGTCCTGATAAAAGCCTGATAATCAATACATAGATTTGCTTTAGCGATAAAAGAAGGTTTAAAATTTGTGAAATTTTACAGAAGAGTGATAATGAAGTATTTATGATCTTATAAAAATTTTGAATCATGATCACACTCCAGTGAATTTATAAAATTCTTACAAGGCACAGTAGTATCTATATTGTTTCTTTTTTGGTTTTTGCAATATAGAATAAATGAAGTTCAATGGTTTTATGGATTTTATTGACAAAACAAAAAAGTTTAAATTTTTAGAAAATTTTATATAATGGTAATGTGTCAATAATTAGTCTGTCATAAAAATTTTAGATCGTGATCACACTCGAGAAAATTTAGAAAAATATAACAAGTTTACTGTCCCAATTACGTCCATTCTGTTTTTGATTTTTTAAAGATAACAAATAAAGTTAAATTATTTTGAAATTTTTATGTATGATTCTACACTACTGAAGATGGTACCATAAAGTTTTTAAATCATTATTAAGCTTGTAAAATTTTATAAAAATCTGACAGTGTTTCTATCCAAATTTTAAAATGTCTCAAAAAATTAGTTTTTCAACAAATTTTCATGCAAGATGACTTTCTTAAGGGTTGTTGGACTAATTCCGGTCAAATCCGGCCCTAAAACATCAAAATCCAGTTTCAAAACCCGAAATTTCTATAGCAAATTCAAAATTTTAAATTCGGCCGATACTTCAGATTTCGTTCTGGCTCGAAATCCGAAATTTCACTGAATTTTGCCGAAAATTTTAACCCTGCTAGCACGTGCTCTCCCAGCGGCAGAGATGCAACGTGAAGCAAAAGAGTCTTTCTTTGTCGCGCGTGACACGAAGAAGAAGAAGAGCAGCAGGCGCTGTGTACAGCAGCGAAGAGGACAAGTGGCGCTAGCTCAGCAAGGAAGGCTGTTTCCTGGTGGCAGTACTGTAGTGCAACGCAAGAGAAGTGGCTGCAGAAGTCTTTGTACGGGCAAGGAGAAGTGTCGTGCAGTTGTAGAGTGATGTGAGGTTTTCTGGTACTTGAAGATCATAGACGAGAAGGTGAAGACCTAGAGTGGATCTATATCCCTCTAGTACCCTCTCTTGGTACTTGAAGATCATAGACAAGAAGGCGAAGATCTAAAGTGGATCTATATCCCTTTAGTACCTTCTCCTGACAATCGACAATTACCCGGTATGGGCAATGAAAATGAAGGCAATCTTACGTGTCCGGTGTGTCTGGGATGCAATCGATTCAAAAGGGAAGGTTGAGGAAGATGACAAAATAGATCGCACTTGCTGCAATCTATCGTCGGTACTAGATTCGATGATGCATCAGCTCATCGAGGAGACAGCGCGTGAAGCATGGATAACGCTTCAAAAAGATGCACGTGGGAGTTGACTGCGTAAAGGAGGTGCAACGACAAAATCTACGGAATGAATTTAGATGGGAGAAATGTAACATCCCCAATTTCGGGTTTCTGCTAAAAGCTAATTTAAAATAATTAAATTCAAAATTTGGAGTTTCTTCGGTGTTATAATTAACCTGGCATCCTTTCCCTTCCAAAATCGGAGTTCGTCCATTATCCATCTTAAAAGTCGAAATCTTGAATTCCAGTCTTCACCGAAATTTCACCTACACTCCGAAATCCTCCAAAAATCCCGAAACCTATTGCATTAGGTTTCAAATATTCCGTAATAATTTTGGGAATTTTTCCAAGATTTATGGAATCCCTCTGGTATTTTATCTCCCATGCTCTTTCTCTAAAGTCGGTATATTCGCTCCGGAATCATTTAAATTTCAAAACACATCCAAATTCAGTGAAACTAATTTTATTGGATTCCAAATAATCTCTAGAATTTTTAGAAATTTTTTTGGATTTTTTTAGATCATTTTTGCTATTTTATCCCGTGCGCGATTGTCTCTCACTTACTTGACCAATGAGGAACTGCCACCTAGCCAACACTGTTCATCTTCAACCTCCTTACGATCAGTTTCTAGAGAGGAGCCGTTTCAAGCCCGTTAATGGCGCCTCCACTTTACTCCATTATAACTTCTTATTTCCTCCACCAAAAGAGCAAGGCTGGATCCGTTGGAAAGGCAGCGACAAGGAGAACTCATTCCCCACTTCCATTCGCCCTTAAACCTACCGGAATTGGATTAATTGAGTAGAAACTGAAATGCACTCAAACCTCAATAACTCGGCCGTTTCTCCACGAAACGACGAGCTTCCACTTCTCAAATCATCGTCCCGACATCCTCTTTCCTATGCTCAATTCCTCTCACAGCCATCCCTCTCCAATTGCCCGGGAACTCGAAGAAACCATCGCTGGTTGTCCTCCATCGACACCGTCGCAGCAACTTTTGATCTGGTAAGCCAATCGGAACACCGTCTGCATCACGACGTGTGCGTCGTCGCCACGAGTAAAGCCCTCAATCAATTTCACTTTTCGTTGTAGGATGACGACGAATTTCGCGGTTGAAATCTCCGTTTGGAGCTCGGTTTTTCGTCAATTACTTTTTATTCGATGAGTTTCTCACGAATCCGACCACACCGTTGGATTCGTCTCGTCGAGCCCTATGTGGTGCTCATCTCCTTTTCATGAATGCGATCTCCAAAATTTTTTATTTTTTGGGGCGTCGCCGCCGTCGGCTGCCTTGGTGGCGCCCCATTTCGGCCACCCTCCGGTCACTCCGGCCGTGCGCCGCCGGCCGCTAGCCCGCCGCGCCACCTGGCCTCTCCCTCGCCGGTGCATGAGGAGCTAGGAGCTCCTCTGTTATTTCCCATGGAGAAGAAGGGGGGCAAGCCAATGACAGCCGGGACCCAATTGCCATAGAGACAAAACAAAAATTAATAATCCAGGAAAAAGAAAGATTCCGGAATATTCCTTGCTTTTTTAATTTTCAGGATTTTGAGAATTCAAACGCTCATATCTTTTCCGTCGTAACTCCGAATCAAGTGATTCAAATTTATAAATTCATCTAAATTCGTCCTCTATCTGCCAGTATTTTTATTATAATTTTTAGTTTCTATTTATTTTATTTTATTCATTTTATGCACCGTTTTGCGCGTAGTCGAAGAAGCGATCGTCGTCGCCGACGAAGAAGAAGACCTTCAGAACAGCGCAGCGCACTTCGTCGATGAAGAAAAGTCTCCTTGACGCACGTTGATTCCATTGTTTATAACTGTTTTATAAAATGTTTACAACTTGCATGGCTATTTATATAAACTGATGATGTTAAAATATAGGATGTTGGTTATACCCATTTCGAAATGACATCCTTGTTGTTTGATTGCCATGCCTTTGTAACCTTAAGATTTAATCATGAAATCCTGTATTATGTGATTAACCTTATTTAGTACGATAGACTGTGCTTAGGATTGATGTTGATCAAAATGCCTATGGTGGGATAAATTCTAAAATGTTGTTGAAATGTGTTTTATCGAATTGTAGCAAGGTGATTGCTGCTGTGATTGTAAAATAAAAATAAAATAAAATGGTTTAGATTGGGGCCGAATGGTTTGTCGGGCGGGTGCGGATGGAGCACTGGTTCTGGTTTGTAAAAGCCGCCCTAATCAATTTAAGGACCGATGCTTGTGATTGTCCAAACTAAGCACAACAGTACAACTACATATCAAAATGGGCACGACCTGGCTGAATAATTTGTAGAAACCTAACTTAAACTCACCAGATGGTGGAATGTGGGTGCCGGATGGAGGCAAGTCGTATGTTCCCACACGGCGCAAGAGGGGGCTTCTGTACTAGGTGGATGGAACCCTAACAGCGGTGAAACCTCAGCGGGTGAGCCGGGTTAGATGTATACATTGTAAAGGCCTTGTCATGATCTCTCTGCCGACACACCAAAGGAAATGTGTTAATTGCATGGCACCAAGAGTCGATCATGTCTTATGGGTAAAGTGTACAATCTCTGCAGAGTATTAATAAACTATTCGAATAGCCGTGCCTACTGTCAAAGGTGGCGAAGGATGCTTTCACATTGGTAGTCTTATGTTTTCTTTTTTAAAAATGAGTTTTGGGAATCCGAGAGTGGAACTTTCGGGTGTGTCTTTGGCGGTTGGAGCCATGGGGTGGATGGAACCCTGATCATTTTAAATTGTGGCGGTTAGAGCCTGTTAGCTAGTGATTGGTGGATAGAACCTTCACTAGAGTATATATAAATTCAAATGCTACAAATAATTGATAAAACTGCTTTACAAAAATTATACATGTATTGTTTAATAAAATTTGCTTTGTGCAAAATGAACCATATTAAGCCTCTCTCTTTAGAAAGCCCTACATGTCGCATAATTTTCCAGACTTGCGGAGTACGTTTATACTCACATGCTACACAAATTTTGTCATCAGAGAATTACCAAGATGCAGTCGAAGACAATGAGTTCTATGACGAAGAGTTCGTTGAAGATCGCTAAGATAACTAGGTGCGCGATCCTAGTCGTCGCCTATGGCGTCTTTTGGGTTTTATCTTGTTTTTTTTGTTTCTGCTGCTGTGAACTCTGGTCATGTGATCAGGAGATGTAATAAATAGCCATGTGGCTGGTACTTTATATTTATGTTATTACTTCGTTATGTTCAGTAATGATTCATCACTGTTTGACTGTGTGTACTAGGTATTGATCTGGGACTAGTACAGAAATACATAGGAGACTCCGAATGGTAAATCTGGGGTCTCACAAGAAATCCAGTCGGTGGACAAGTTCACTGGCAAGCTTACTTCATTGTACAACTAGATTACTTTTCTCAGTGACAAGAAGAAGGAATCTCTGGCAGTGAAAAAGTACCTACGCGTGCTACCAGAAAAGTTCACGCTTGTCGTCACCACACTCATGTACTCCATTTGATTTGGAGAACATGAAAATTGAGGAGATCACCGACTCACTCAAGGCGCATGAGGAGCTACTAAGGAGGTATCAGTCTCGTAATGTGTAGCGGTATCAGTCCCGTAACAAGCAGGTGTTGTTGTTAAAGGAGGATGCAAGAGGTGATGGCAAGCAGGTCCACAAGGAATCATGGATGAGGGACGGTCATAGCTCATCAAGTAACCACGGGCATGGTCGTGATGGTTTTGGTTACCATGGAGGCAGAGGTGGTCAAGGAGACAAGACTGAACAAGATAGTGATAACAGATCACAAGATAAGTCACATATTAAATGTTTTGAATGTGGAAAATATAGTCACTATGCGAGCGGAGTGTCGCAGTCACTTAAAGTGCTTCAACTGCGGCAAGAATGGGCACTTTGCTTCGGATTGCCAGAACAAGAAGAAGAACGAGGAGGTAGACCTCATCCAAGCCGGTGAAGATGACGAACCGACTCTACTCCTCTCATTGTGCAAAGAAGAGGAGTAGAACATACTGATGTTAAACAAGGAGAATATAGTTCTTAAACTATGCATGGAGGGAGATAGCCATGATCACACTGATATGTGGTACATGAATAATGGAGCAAGCAATCACATGACTGGAGATCGCTCCATGTTTTATGAGCTTGATGAGAAAAATTCAGGAAAAATCAGTCTCAAGCAAATGGCAGAAGAAGGGTGTAGGGTAGAGTTGTAGACGGAGTTCTTATATGTTTATGTGATTTGTTAATGAAGGTTGTGAGATCCCCAAACCGATTGTACAAAATTTCTCTAGAAATTTGTAAGCTAGTTTGTCACGAGGCTAGTTTGAAGGGAAAATTTTTAGAGATGGTAGAAGCTCGTCAACCTATGTTGCAGCGGACTCCAAGGTGGTGGAATGGCAGCATAGAGAAGAAAACGCGCAGGTGCGATGCATGAAAAAGAAATCAGGGTACGGGGTGTGCAAGCCGGCGCAGGGCTCTGTACGGCAGCGGAGGAAGGCTGAGAAGACAGCCTCGTGCCGCAGAAGAACCATCGCAAAGAATAGCTGCGCGGAAAGAAAAGAAATCAGAGCGGTGCGTGGCGGAATAGAAAAGGAAAAAACAACCCTGGAGGTGCGTGAAAAAAAGAAGAAATCAGAGCGAAGTATGCGCAGCGGCGTCAAGGGAAAAAATCTGGGCATCGGGGGTAGAGCAAGAGAGCGACGGCGGTACAACAAGAGAGCGGCAGCAAGCGACGCTAGACGACCAAGATCCAGGGGCAGTGCGCAACGCAAGCGTGAGGAATCTTCCTGTTGGCAGCAGGACCAGAATCACGACAGCTACGTCCTCTGTGCGCATGCAAGGAAACAGAAGAGAGAGTTGGGAGAAAAAGAAGGGAAGAGAAAGAGAGGAAAATCTGAGAAAAATTTGGAATATTAGTAGAGTTAGAAATTAAGCGTTATAAGATTAAGGAGGTAAATGTTAGAGGTAATCTTGTAATCAGTTAAGAGTTTTGGTTAGAATCTGTTTAGGATGAGGAGTCCGTTTAGGATAAGGAAATAGAATCTTATTTCGTTTCTTAGAGCTGTAGTTTTTGGCGTTGGCGGAGAAAATTTCTAAGGAGGCTGGAGCGTGTCAATGGTCCATATCGTGATCTCTAAGCTATACCATATAGGATAAAAAATGATGTGGATGAGAGAGGGTACATCTAGAGAGTTGAGCAGTCTCTTAGGCCCTGTTTGGGAGAGCTCTAGCTCTCAACTCCAGTTCAGAGCTGAAACTTATAGGCTAAAATAAAGTGAATTAAGTTTATATTTTTAGTCTAAAATGTAAACAAGCTGATCTACCTAAACACTCTTAATGTACCTACAGCTCAGCTCCATAAATTTCTGGAGTTAGAAATACCCCGCTTCACCAACTCCACAGATTTTGGTGGAGCTGGAGCTGTCCCAAACAGGCCCTTAATCCAGAGTCGACTCTAGCACGAGAACCAAGACAGGTTGTGTCTGGAAAGAAGTTGTCATACCATTGCATGGGTTGTCTCGCTGTCTATAAATGACATGTTATCTTGTTATAGACATCAGTTGTCTATACCATTGTACATGCTCAGAATGAAATAAATCTCTACTAATGATTAATATTTAAAGTTTAATATATAATAAGTACAATATGTAACACTTATAACTTGTCAAAAAATTCAAAGTTTTATATGTATATACACACACTGTTTTCATTTTATATACATATACATATACATACATACATACATACATACATACATACATATATATATATACATATATATACATATATATGTAGTCTATTCATTACCGGGCGCACCAGGCGGCGGCGGCGGCTGCTGCTGCTGCTGCGGATTCTCTTCCTCCTTTGCCCGCTTCAGGATGCCGGCGTTGGAGAGCAGGGCCCAGAGATGTGTCACGAACTGACCGCCCTTGGCGAGCTGCTCAATGTGTGCCGATACGTTGTCCGATGGCGCGACGTACAGCATTGCCTCCGCCCAGAACTCGGCCATCACCTTCCAACGCAGTCCTGTTCCTTGAGGATCATCGAGACTCTCAAGCTGCTTTCCAAGCCGAACACCTTTCTCGAAGGTATTAAGGCGACCCTCTTCTTCTGGTGGCAGTTGTAGCTCTTGAATCTTCGTGCGCTTCTCCTCCATGGAACTTGTCTGACCAAGTAGCCCGTTTGCTTCCCTGACGACTCGCTGAAACACGATCGTCGTGGTTAGGCTGTGCTCCGGCAGCAACTCTGGCAAGAATGCGACCAGGTAAGCACAATATCTTGATAATTTTGTGGCAACTTCATAATCTGTGGGTGTGCTACGTGAGAAATCCTCCATCATTTCACAGTAGCAGGTAGCAACGTGCCATATCAGGATGGTGTCGGTATATGTTGGCTGACAGCATGTCCCCGAAAATTTATCTGAAACTCCATTTCTCTGCAGTGATGAGGCACCGTTGGTCAGGCTACCTTGAACAGTCCGTCTAAGAGCACATGAAACCGCTTTCTTCACGCTGTCAGGCAAGCTGACAGGATCCTCTTCGAGTGGGTGATGCCCAATAACCAAATCTGAACTCTCGTCTAATGCAAAACCGTTTAACCACGCTGTCCGTCTATGCCCAATAACGAAACTTGAACTATCGTTTAATGCAAAACGGTTTAACCACTCGATTACTTTCTTCTTGACTGAGACACGGTCATAATCCTCAAGAAGCGAGTACTGGCCAATCTTGTTTTGCCAGTACTGGTGCCGGATGAACAATGTATCGCGAAGCCATCCGGCGAGCTTCTCCTTAGCAGAGGGCCTGTAAAGTCTGCCCCTATCACAATGGAAAGCATACCATACTTCATACCAGTCAGTTGCCAAAAGGTACATACCCTTTAGATGACATAATACTACATAGATCAAGATCAACGACGCTGCAAGCCTGGCATCCAGTTCTTTATAGGGTAAAGCAAGAATGGCAAGAAGTACTACTGTTACAGGATATAATAGTCTATCAAAAAAGAATAGTCCACCACCACGGATGCGATGAATGAGGGAAGAATTTGCGGTGAAGAAGTGATCATAGAGGAAAGCCAGCTGCACCTCAACCACCTTGAACGCTCTCTTCCCGGTGCCATCTGCCAGAAGCTCCCCCAACACGAAGCCACGCGTTCTTTGGTCGCCTTCTTCGGCGCAATGAAATCCATGGTGACGCCGCTTGATCATACTGAAGAAGGTGTAAGAGAGGCAAATGTCCCTGTCCACGGAATCTGGCATGTTTCGGTGAATCACATCCTTGATCGTAACCCAGCTACCATCATCGCGCATTTCGAATGGATATCTGCAGTTGTCCAAACTGGTTGCACCGGGATCACGATCAAAGAAGGGCTCCCGAGAATCGGCCTCCAACTTCATGTATTCAGCCAACCTCCTACTCCGGTAAGAGCTGATGAGGTTGCCAGTAACAGCAGAACCGTTAAAAGTAGTGGTAAAGCTCAGGAGGAAGGAAAACAGAACTGGAAAGCAATATGTTGACAAAAGATATTTGTGGAGGAGCTGCATGGCCGAGTGGGAATTGAAAGCAATAAATAGCCAATACAGGGGATAAATTATCAGCCGTTGAGCGTGCCGCCGGCCGTGCTGCAGTTTGTCATTGAGGCTGTAGGACGCCACGTTCCACGTTCCAGTTGTCGTATTTAGCTTAAAGCCCCATGCCCATATGTCGTACATGTTCAGGCTAGGAGAGGAGTTCATGATGCCCAGGGCGTAGGAAGCGAGCGGAATTGGAAGGTAGACGGCGGCCCATACACCGTACTGAACGAGCCAGTGCGTCGAACGGCGGCGGGCCGGACCGAGCAGGAGCTGATGGGCGTCGAGGATAACCCAAATAGCCAGCAGAATACGCAGCTTGGCCGATGGGCTCATCGTTTTGGTCCAGAACCACGCAGCCACCGCAAGCAGCGCCACGGTGGCGCCAACCATGACCACCAGCTGCATCGTCTCCAACACGACGGGCCGCAACCGTCGCGTATCCATGTGGAGGAGGATATATCGAGTCGAGCACAGGAGCACAGGAATGGATGGACAGGAAATTGATTGTTGGAAGGGACTGCATGCAGGCAGTAGGAGCTGAGGTAATCCCACTTTCCTGGTATAAGCCATGCCATGCCCAAAACAAACAGATTTTTCCAAGTGGAGCAGGAGAGAAGAAGTTCAGCCTAATTTGCACTATACTGAGAAGCAAAGAAAATGATGCTTCTCGGGGTGGTGGAAACACTAAAAATCCCACTTTCCTGTGACCTTACAACTTAACTATTATTTACTGAAAAATTGCCATCCTCATCCAAATTTCCAAAGAAACTTCTTCCAATTTCCAAAGAACTTCTTCCGTTCAGGTCAAATAATTTTCAGCTCCAAACTTAAACAAACTCACCAGTATACTCAGTCTAATAAGCCTGCTGGAAGGTTTCGGGCAGAGGCGGGCAGCGCAAGACTCACACGCTAGAGAGCGGGCAAGCGGGTCAGTGCGCGGGCAGCAGCTTAGGCGCGAAGCAAGCGCGACATCACGCATCTACTAGTTTATGCAAAGCTTTGAGCCTGACAAAGGATCATAGCTGTCTCCATCCGCTTAATTATTCAGAAGCAACCACGCATGCACCTGGCTTGGATATGTTCATACAGCCTAATCAAACAAGTGCCTAACATGATGGGCCACCACTAACCCTAGCTCACTCCACCCTTCCACCTTCGCCGCCAGGTGTGGACCCAATATAATGGGGTAGATAAGGTGGGCTCCAGCCCCTTCTATGGGTGGCCACCCAGACTAATGTTGTACCACTGCTTTTTCATTTTATTGTAAATTGATGTGATTTTTGTCTTCTGTTTGATATTGTTTCATCGTAATTTAATATTAAGGTATGCTAACTTGTTTTCTTTGTTAGCTACCCTAAAATTTTTAAGTAGCACATTCTAAATTGTTTGATGAAATGCTTACGGATATAATTAACATCTATAGTACATTAATTTGTAAGGCTTGAATATATAAAAAATCATGACACCGACCACCCCCTGCCTAGGGTTTGGGCCTCAACCATAGCCGGCTCCCATGCTTCCAAATGATGCTCTATTACATATTTTCCTATATTGAGGTTTACTAGTTGGTTGATGATGATTTGAGGATTGAATGCTAAAGTTTGGCGGTATTACGATGATACCCGTGACCTCCCGGGGAGTACGCGGGGTTGTCAGGCACACACAGTGCCACCCATGTGGCTATCGTTCCTTTGAGACCCATGGTAAACCCTATCCTGACTATGTCTATTCTGGTTCTTTATTACAAGTATTCTATATGTCACTAGTGTTGGCCAAGGATGGCGGTGTGATTACTTGAAATGGGGGTAATGGTGGAGATGGGATGATGCTAGATGATGCGGTTGGTGGGGGCAGCTTGGGTCTTTGATCCGGTTTGGTTGGTTGAGGGAGCTTCTTGCTCTTTAACTGTGGTGGGGACCTCAGACCAATGAGAAAGCAATTAAGGGAGCTTGAGTGATTGAGGGATGAATGACTCCTAGCTTCATGGGACCACTAGCACCCATGGGACGTCTCTTGCTGGTCAAAACGCAAAATAGAATACCAGTGAGATCCTTGTAAAACAAGGACCTTGTAAAACAAGGAAGCTTGATGAGAAGTACACTATATATTGCGTCGTCGCAGTGCCTTCATTTGTTTTAGTTTCTTTTGTAAAGCGGACCCCCATCTGTAGTTGCACTTGATTCCTTTCCCTTGCCGGCAACGACTTTGTGCAATCATCTTCAAAGAATCATGCGTCTAATCCATTGAAAAGTTTCAAAAATTCTGAAAAAAATCATGGATGTACATCTCATCTTACCCCATCTACATATAAAATTTCATGATCAAATTCGTCCTATGCTAGAAGTTACAAAAAGACAAATTTCTGACAAACTTGAATAGTTCAAATGCACCCCAAATTTGTCTTTTTGTAACTTCAAGCATAGGACGAATTTGATCATGAAATTTTATATGTAGATGGGGTAAGATGAGATGTACATCCATGATTTTTTCAGAATTTTTGAAACTTTTCTTATTGGATTGACACGATCAGACTGAAAGATGATCAACGTAGCAGCTCCTCCTCTTGCCCCTCATTCTCATCCTCTCGATCCGTGTCAATGTATACTTGACCAATACACAAGCTAGCTAGCTAGAGATAATTGCTCGCCAGCTGGCCATGTAATTAAATGCATTAACCCAAGACTTGCTTCTCTTTTCTAGCTACCTTGCATGTTTGCTAGCTTTATCGAAGCAAGTGTTTTTTTTTTATATAGGCCTGGTAAGGATTGAAAATTGAAGGTGGATGATACGGCCATGAGGAAGAGATGGCTGCCCCAGTGTCGTGGTAGGTGCGGTGAGCTAGAGCAAGTGATTTACTCCCTCCGGCCATAAATAGTCGTCGTTTTAAACATCGGTATGGTCTTTAAAATACAATTTTGTTCGTTAATTTTTCATCAATGCAAGTTGCACAATTTAGAAGTGCCTGGGACAACGTTGATTGATGAAATTTAAATCTGATAATGAGGGCAACAAGCCACCAACTCCCTGCAGTGGCGTCTTAAAACAAACGTAGTAAACTATCAGGAATGACAAAACAAAAGGAGTTGTTTTTTAAAGATGCCTTGATTAGCTGTACCTACCCATTCATAAGACTGAGTAATATGGTTTAGAACACACAGAGACACACACACAGAGAGAGAGAGAGAGAGAGGGAGAGGGAGAGGGAGAGGGAGATCACTAAGTCATATTGCATGACAGGGCTGCCTGTCCTTATGGGTAAAGCTTTGATCATCAACCAAACACTGATACTCCTTCCACCGTGCATAATAAAAAAAAATGAGTCAGTGTTCTCATATAAACTAGAGGAACAACATGGTGAATATATAGCAAAAGACAAAGATTCCGAATCAGATAGCATGATTTGGTGGCGGTAGTGAGGATCAGACGATCATGCAAGGGTAACTCTTAGGGTAGATAGGTGCAGTTGTTTTTTTCCACGTTTCGTCAGATCAAGCGTGCTCCAAATCCAGAAAAACAGAGACGACGACTGACTTTGATTCCATCCACCCCTCCGTAATGCCATCCTTGTTTATATATGCAAGCTGCGCATTGTATAACTAAGCAGTCAAGTCTATTAATCCAAAGGCTAAATTAACCCGTTTATGACAGCAACCCCGGATACGAAACCGCAACATCATCAAACCCAATTATTACCTAAACAAAAAAAAAGCTCGATGCTGCAGCAAGAACAAAGCAACAAACCAACACTACGCAGGGTTTCTTGCCCGGATGAAACAAAACACTCAATACTCCCTGCACCGAACATTATCGAAAATAATTGAGTCAGCTGAGATGTCTCGCACTCATCATGCGTAGTATATACAGGAAGGCATGAACGAAAAGCTCTCATATGAACCGGAGGGACTGCGTGGTGAATAGCTCAACGGCAATTGCTCCGAATCAGATAGCAATATTGCGCGGTAGTGATGAACTGAGGTAAGATGCCAGGGAAGAAAAACTCATGTGGTAGAGTGGTCTAATTGTTCCCCTTTCCCCCAATTCGTCAAATCAAGAGTGCTCAAAATCCAGAAAAACAAAGACGACGGCTGACTTTGATTCCATCCACCCCTCCGTAATGCCGTCATGCAAGCTGCGCATTTTAAAACTATGCAGTCAAGTCTACGAATGCCAAATCAGGCTGTCCGGACTTTTTCCTTTGCTGCCGCGCTTGACTGCCTTTTCTTTTCGAAGCTTTGGTTTTCTAGCATACGGTTTTATTTACAAATCTAGCTTTCAGCCGTACTTTTTTTTTTTTTAAAAAAAGTTCTTTTCCTAACTGTGGAAAGAATAACAGGTGATATGTACCGCTTGCCACGCTCATGCACTGTAGAAGATGCCTCACAAAGAAAAAAAAAAGTCACGCTGCCACGTACCCATAACTCGGCAGGTGCTTCCGCGGCAGAGCACACAGAAAGCACCTATGCAACGGTATTTTAGTGATCTATACCCATACTAATTAGGTACTCTAAGGAAGCTTTCACGTTAATCAGAAAGATCTGATCACTTATTTGTTGGGCTCGAGTTATAACGGTCTAGATTAAAAGAAAAAGTCCATGTCAAATACAATATAAATTAAGAAAAATTCGGAATAAAAAATTAAAAAAATTAGCATACCTATACTAATTAGCCACTCTGAGGAAGCTACCAAAAATTAAAGAAATTAGCAATCTGACTTCCATACTATTTTCAAAGTAAATCCATATATAAATAAAATTTGAAATAATAATTAAATAAAATTAGCACATTAAAATGATGAGTCTATCTCAAGTACAAGCCAAATTAAGTAAACTAAAATTCAGAATAAAAATGAAAAAATTAGTGATCTGACTTCCATGTGATTTCCAAAGTAAATACATAAATATAAAAAATTTGGAATAATAATTAAATAAAATTAGCAAATTAAAACAATGAGTCTATCTCAAGTACAAGACAAATTAAGTAAAATTCAGAATAAAAATAAAATAAAATAATCAATTAGATTTTCATACAAATTCCAAAGTAAATCTTAAAAATAAATTCAAAATAGTGATAAATAAAAATATAAATTTTCATATGAATACCAACATAAAACTAAAAAATACACCTCACGTATGAAAAAAATATGCAAACTCTAAATAATAATTACTCAATCCATTCAACTTTATAGGGTTCTCTTGGCACTAAGAACAAGATAAATAACTAAAATTTAGAATAATAATTAAAAATTAGAAAATTAAAATAATGAGTTTATCTCAAGTACAAGGCTAATTAAGTAAAATTCGGAATAAAAATGAAATAAAATAAAATAAATAATTTGATTTTCATTCAAACTCTAAAGTAAACCCTAAAAATAAATTTAGAATAGTAATAAATGAAAATATAAATTTTCATATGAATTCGATCTAAAACTTAAAAATCCACCTCGGTACAATAAAAATACATAAAGTCGAATAATAATTACTGACTGTTCAAGTTTATAGAGTGTATTTTCTCTTAGCACATAGACTAAGATGATATTGCAGATGATCATTCAATGATATTGCACAATCCTTAATTATTATCCATACTCACTATGCTATATTCAATGCATGTATGTAGAGGATATAAAGTAAAGTTAGATATTTATTAGTGGTGTAGAGGGGAGACCACACTAATTTTGTATTGGAATATAAAATACAATGTATATTTATGCACAAGACCATTAAAAAATACATCCGATACTTTTTTGATGCAGTGAGTCTATATCAAGTACAAGCCAAACTAACTAAAATTCAAAATAAAAAATTAGCAATTTTATTTCCAATGTAATTTGAGAGTAAACCTAAAAATAAAATTCTGAGTAATAATAAATAAAAATAGAATATGGATTTTTATACAATTCCAAAGATAAATTGAAAAAAATCCACCAAAAGTACAATTGAGAAGTATAAAGTTAGAATAAATTAAAGGGTGCTTAAAATTTTGATTTGTATGTGAATTACAATGCTAAATTATAAAATTATTAAAATTTGTAATATAATCTATTAACTATACTAATTATGAACTATGAGAAAAATTTCACACTAATAAAGAAAAGAAAAAAGAGTTAGCGTACATCTAACATACCAAGATTATAACTGCTATCAAGTACAATCCAAATTAGTAGATCCAAGTTACTTTATCTAAGAAACTAGCCCGTGCAGATGCACGGTTTACCGACTAGTTGATACAAAATCACATGATCGTGTGTTTTTCAAAAGCGCGATTTGTATATCGATCATTGTTGCTTGCTAGTCTATAGAAAAAGAGGAAAAAAATTATTTTTTTAGATAAAGGACACCGTCCGGCCTCTTCACACAAGGGTGAATACAGCCAAAGTTACAAACCCCAAAAGATACAACCAAATAACAACCGACACTAATGCCAACAACATACCAACATTCCGCCAACAAAAGACAACTAACAAAGTTACAGAAATCCAATGGCAAGCGCTAGGCCCCAAACGTAAGACTTCTACTCCAACCAAATTTGGCAAAAAACTCCCAAACAACGGTCTCTAACATCCTGCAACCTCTTAAAAGAAGCCCTTTCTCTTCCTCTTTAGATAGCGGAGACCAGCTTCTGATCCAATACGTTCCCCTGAAGATCACCTATACAAATGAGTTAAAAGACCTTCTGTTGAAAATGAAATCATTCCTATATAACCAAATGGACCAACACATGGCAGTAGCTCCTACTAAAATTTGGTATTTAAGCTTAGAGTTAACACCGTCGACCAAGAACCAAACAAATCGAAGCTGTACTAGGAGAGTGAATGCCAAAAGTAATGAAGATGGTATTCCAAATAGATCTCGCCAAAAGGCAATCAAAGAACAAATGTGAATTGTTTCAACGAATTACAAAAACAACATTTAATACTTCCTCTTGCTTGTCTTTTTGGCAAGATTGTCTTTGTAAGAATAACTCCGGACCTTAAGTACCAAAGAAAGATCTTAATCTTCAAAGGGATCTTTAACTTCCAAATGACACACTTCCTAGGAATAGAACTTTCTGAATCAAGGCATCATACATGGAGCGAACCAAAAAGTGCCCTACTAGACGGATCCCATCTAAACTTGTCCCTATCTTGCGTTAATGAACGTTAACAACTCTTGACACTAGGTCAAACCAAGTTGTCAAAGCGGATCCTACCAAAGATCTGCGGAAAGAGGCGTTAAGCGGGACCGATTGTAAAACTTGACCATCAAACCTCTTTCTTCCTAACAATACTATATAGATTGGGATATACCTCCATAAGAGGCTTGGTGCCAATCCAAATATCCTCCCAAAATCTAGCGCTCTTTCCATCCTTAATATGAAAGGAACCCATAGACAAGAATTGATCTTTAACCTTCATCAATCCTGACCAAAATTGAGAATCCCCCACCCTTCTGGAGATTTGAGAGATGGACTTACTATGCAAGTATTTCCTTCGAAGTAGGTCTTGCCATAGGCCTTCCTCATTGAGCAGTTTAAATAACCATTTACCTAATAAACACCTATTCTGCAATTCCAAATCTAATATACCCAGTCCACCCACATCTTTAGGTTTAGTAAGCACCGACCATCTAGCTAGTCTGTATTTCGTCTTGTGTTCATCACATTGCCAGAAAAACCTGGATCTATAATAATCCAATTTTTTAATCACCCCCTTAGGAGCCTTAAAAAACGAAAGCATATACAAGGGTAGACTAGAGAGAACTGAATTAATCAATACCAGTCTACCACCAACTGAAAGAAGCTTACCTTTCCAACTAGCGAGTTTCTTTTGGAATCTCTCCTCCACAGAAATCCAATCTTTATTACTAAGTCTCTTGTGATGCATTGGAATACCCAAATATCTAAAAGGAAGAGACCCCTCTCTACATCCAAAAAGATGTACATATTCCTTCTTGTAGGGTGAGCTTCACCAAAGAAATATCTCACTTTTATGAAAATTAATTTTAAGTCGACAACCTGTTCAAAAACACACAAGACTAGCTTTAAATTCACACTTCCTTCAAATCATGATCCATAAAGAGGATAGTATCATCCGCATATTGGAGGATCGATAGACCTCCATCCACTAAATGCGAACAATGCCCTAAACTGGTTATTATCTTTAGCCCTAGCTATCAAAATAGCAAGCATATCCGCAACAGATTAAACAAAATCGAGAGAGAGGATCCCTTGCCTCAAACCTTTCTTAGTCCGAAAGAATCGCCCCATATCATCGTTAACTTTAACATTCACACTTCCTTTACTAACAATATTTTCAATCCATTTACACCATAGCTCGGAGAAACCTTTCATCCTAAGAGCTTCTTGAGAAAATCCCATCTCACCTTGTCATAAGCCTTCTCGAAATCTAATTTGAGTACCACTCCATTGAGTTTTTCTTCTTCAATTCATGCAAAGTTTCGCGTAAGATAACTACCCCTTCCATAATGTTCCTACCCGACATAAAGGCAGTCTGCGAAGGACTCACAATCGACTGAGCAACTGAAGCCACTCTATTAGCAACCACCTTTGTAAAGATCTTAAAGCTCACATTTAATAAACAGATAGGTCTGTACTGCTGAATTTGCTTTACCTCATTCAACTTTGGCACCAATGTAATTGTTCCAAAGTTTAGACTGAAAAGAGGCATTTTACACTTGTGGAAATCATGAAACATGGCCATTAGGTCATCCTTAATGAGCCCCCAAAATTCCTGATAAAACTCAACAGGAAAACCATCAGGCCCCGGAGCCTTATTGCTATTCATTTGAAAAATTGAATCTTTAACTTCCTTAGAAGTAAACTGAGCTCCAAGAAATTCATTTTCCTCAAACGACACCTGGGGAATATCTTCTCTCTGATCCTCATTCATAGAGAAAGTATTTCTCTCTGGCGATCCAAACAGATTTTTGTAATACTTGGTGATGTAATTCTTAAGGTTTTCCTCTCCTCTAATTAACCCTTCCTCCTGCTCCAATTGGAATATTCTAGTCTTCCTATGTTTACCATTAGCAACTAGATGGAAATACTTAGTATTTCTATCTCCCTGAAGAAGCCTCATAGACTTCGATCTTTGATACCAATAAATTTCCTCTTCCCTAAGAAGAGAAACTAGTCTCTGCTTAAGGGATTGCCTTAGCTCCACCTCCTGAGGACAAAGCAAAGCCGATTCCGCCTTCTTGTCCAGTTCTGCAGCTCTCCTAATCAGATCTTTTTTTTCTTTTTTATTAGAATCGCTCACATTCTTAGCCCACCCCCTAAGAAATTGCCTCAATCTCCTAATCTTATATTGCCAAATCTCCAAAGCACTGGAACCTCTAGGCTTTTCTTTCCATACATCTGAAACAAGCTTATGGAACCCATCCCGCATCAACCACCCTACTTCGAAACGAAAGAAGGAATGCTTAGCACCATGAGTACCATTTCCAGTATTAAGCAATAATGGAGTATGATCAGACAACTCACGGCTAAGCGCCACCACTGTTGACAACGGAAATTTTTGTTCCCAATCCGAACTCACTAGGACTCTATCCAATTTTTCAAAAGTAGGAACCTCTAAAGAATTGGCCCAAGTAAATTTACGACCCGACAACTGCAACTCTCTTAAGTTCAAGCTATCAATGACCGCGTTAAATAAAAAGGGCCATTTACCATTAAAGCGGTTGTTGCTTTTCTCGCTAGAACTCCTAATGATGTTAAAATCACCACCAATAAGAATGGATAAAGATTCCTTACTACAAGAGCGCACCAGTTCAGCGAGAAAGGCCTCTTTAAATTTTGGTTGAGCAGCCCCATAAACTGCAACCAAAATCCACTAAAAGCCATCCTCTTTGCATCTCAGATGGAATTTAATATAAAAATCCCCTTCCTCAATGCTGCCAATATCAAAAATACCAAGATTAACTCCTAGAGCGATTCCACCCGACTTCCCATGAGGTTCCGACCAATGCCAAATAAAATTCCTGCCCCCGCACAAATTATTGAGAGTATGGGCAGCAAAGTCTTTCTTACCCGTTTCCAAGATCGCAATAAAATCTAATTGTAGCTCCTTGGATGTATCTGAAAGGAATCTAGACTTAGCCAAGTCACACAGACCTCTGCTATTCCAAAAAATTCCTTTCATTTTAAACAAGACATAGAATTCCTGTCCAATTTAGTCTTACACCTGTTCGCTTAGAAAACAATGTGCAAACTCTATTCTTCTTATTCCTTCTATAGACAGACTTGAAATCTCTAACTAGACGACTCCTCTCTCGTCCCCGAATTCCTCCAAGAATTCCCCACATGCCCTGGACAGGAAGTCAGCACCACCACCAAGCTCCTGAAAATCCTCCTGAGACTCCTTATCACTATTATTGCATTCAGGACCTTCATTCTCACATCCAAAAGAAGCACCTGTTGCCGTTCTAGAATTGTCTATAGCGAAAAGATTACGAACGGCCGAGACAGACTCATCAAAATTACTACCGCAAAGTACCCCCAATTGCTTAATGTTATTTAGCGCATCATCAACAGGTTTAGAATAAAGACATAAAAGAGGACTATTACCTTCAGTAAAATCCAGATTCTTCATAGCAGTACGACGTTCAGCCCGCACCAGAGAATGCTCAACAGAGACACCCGCCAACCTCGGTGAAGCACGAACCGGAGATACACCCACCTCAGGAATGCCAGCCGCCTCCAACCTGAAAGCCGAATCAACACCTACAGCACCCATGCCCTCATTGGGCGAAATTACCATCTCCATCGCTGCTCCCAGTCCACCAATCTGACAACTTTCAGACTTCTGCTCATAATTCTTGCTAATGTCTTGATCCATACCATACTGCTCCCCCAAAACGTCTTCCACCTGAGACCGCCCTTGAGATACACTTGGCATAAGCATCCCCACTTTATTCCCATCAAGCCTGGGAGAACCACCGACTGTGCAGCCCAGAGTTGAGAAGACATTATCCTCAACAGCCGCACCAATAGCTTCAGAATTTACCAAGCCTAAATCATCCTTCCCTAAAACGCCAACCTCATTCTTGCGCATTTCTTGATTCAATTCAACCTGCCCTTCAGCCAAAACTATGTCTGCAGCTTCACCTAATGCCTTGTCAACCGAGGAGTCAATAATCTCCTTTGCCTTCCTTCTCAGAAAAATCTCAAACTGGCTATCAGACAAGTCACTGACTGCAGCCAAAAAGGAATTCTTGACTCCTCCATCAATGCCAGCATTATCTCTGTTGGACCCAACAATAGGCCCCTCACTGTTTTTGAGTCTTTTTGGAACTCTAGCAGCATCTGGATCCAAATCTTCCATGACACGGTCATCACCATCCTCCTTCTTATCCTCATCATCAGAGCTATCTAAATCAAATTCCACCTCTTCTCCATTCTCATCACAACCCACTTTTTCCACCTCAAATTTCAATTCAAAATAATGATCTCCTATAACCACATCAAGATGGAGAGGAATGAGTTTGGGATTCAGAACCGCAACATAAATTCTTCCAAAGACATTTTTCCTTGTTGTCTCCATATCCACCGTTTGGGTAGAACCCAACATTGACCCCACAGCCCATAAGTTAAGAAATTCCCAAAGCTTCTTCGTAATCCCAAATACTCTAACCCATACTTTGGGCAATAGAAAACCCTCTTCTTTTTCAAACCATTCCTTGAATATCAATCTAATACCTGCATGCACTCCTTCCAACTTCACATCTGCTCCCCCAAAAGCAACCGATCTCTGTAACTCAACTTTTGAAGGAAAAAGAGTCACAAAACCCTGCTCCTGTTCTTTCAATTCCCAACTCCACTTGCTCGGAAACAACCTCTACAACTGCAAAACAATCTGATCCTTAGATAAAACTCCACCTTCCACCGAAATAAGAGCAGTCCTATTATCCTTCCTAACCTTAGGTAGAGGAGGATGAGGAATATGATAAAATCCCAAACCATGAACAGCATATCCTACCGCATGTGCTACAGGCCTAGGCTGCTTGAGAATAGGGCATTTATGATTCACATGATCCGAACTATCACAAATAACACAATAGATATCAGCTTTACACATTGCCGCCATATGCCCCTTCTGAGAACATCTCAAGCATTTCACACCGCTTTTCTGCTCAGACCCAAACCTCGGCAGACCTTCATTTCCCCCCACCATCTCCATACCAGGGTTCTCCTTTAATTCCTTACATACCTTCCTCTGATCACCACCCCTATTAACATCACCCGAAAACCCATCAGAGACCACCTCCATCTGCAACTTACTACCGGACGTCAAACCCTCAGCCACCGCATTTGTACCCGAGGAATGATGCTCCAACTTATTGAAAACACTCCCAGACTGGCCTTGCATCCCCTGAAGACCACCCTGCTGCCCAGAAGATATTTGCACTCCCTGGCGAAGATGACCACTCCTCTGACCCCGATCTCTCCAAGCCCCTCCGCCCTGACGACCGAAAACATATCCACCACCACCTCTGCTCGATCTTCCCCCTCTCTGATCCATACCAGAACCATAGAACCTTCCCCCACCACGCCCCATTCTACCAGCACTGCCTCCACCCCTAAACCGACCACCTCTCCAAGCAGCAAACGAATAACCTCGGTCCATAACCCCTGGACTACCTTTGGCAACACCAGCGCTAGCAACCAGAGAGCTACTACCCAACGCTTTCTTTCTACAGGAAATACTGGGACACCATTTACCAGTATTGGCAAAGAGATAGCCCAGGCCTGAAGAAAATCTAAATCTATCTAAATAACCATGATTCGTGAGCTTCCTGATTGGCTTAGTCACGCCTAAGGTGGCCCCACATTCTTGAACAGACGGCAACGCTGGGAATTCCAACAAGTCATCAAGACGACTATTCATTTCCCCATTTGCTGGCTGGACGTATTTACTGTACTCGGTCACCGAGAGATTCGGGATCAAATCTCTCAATCTCTTCCCTGCCTCACAACCCCTTACCTCGAAGTCACCTAGGATAGGCTTCGCATGACGAGGCTTAGGCAGAGGACCCCTCCAAGGTTTAATTTTGGCCACCCTCCTAGCTGCCACTGCCTCCACAATCCTGGAAGCCAATTCCCTCGAACTAGGACCATAGCCATCTCCCTTATCCCCACAATCAAAACTACAATCATCCTGATCACCAGCCAAAGCATTTTCAGCTTGCTGCAAATCCCCAAGAGAAAAACCCTCCGCCATTGCATCTTCCATAAACGCAACAATAGATCCTTCAGAATCACAGTCATCCGAAATAGAAAAGGACCTGATCATCTCATCCTCAACCAGAGACCTGATCCTAGAATCCTCTATAGAATACCAGTAACCAGCTAGTGGAACTGGAGGTCCCAGAGAATCAGGATAACAAGAATCAAAATATCACACTCAAGACTAAACAAAATCCTACAACAGCTTGAGACGAAGAAACCAACACCGATGAATCACAGCTCATTATGCGCCATAGGTGCACTTCGAGCTGGGCAAAACGACGAACAGATAGTGTGCAACCAGAACAACCACACCCCAAAACAACCAAACCCACACCACCCGAAGAAACAGAATCTTACCTCTAACACCAGCAATCCGGAAGGCCACACCGGAGACAACTAACAGCCGAACCACCACCACCAGCACACACCCAAACGCGCCAGCAAGCCACCGCCTCAGAAGCGTAGCCCCGCCCCAGGCCCCGCACAGGCCCTCCGGGCGCGAGCCACCAAGCGCCCCCGACGACGACGGCCGCCGCAAAGCCTCGCGCGAGACCCGCCCCAGCAGGCCCAAACGAGGACACCCGCCGCACCGCTCACCTTTTCGCCACCTTTTCGCCGCTCCAACCCTTCGAATGCACCGCCACGGTACTCGGAGATGGTCCAAGGTTCCAGATCAATATATCTGCATCCAGAAGAGAGAAAGCGAAGAGAAAAATCTCGAGGAACTGATGGAGTGAATTGAGTTCCTACTGCCCTGTTTGGTTTCTTGTATGAGTATTGTATGACATGAGTGGATGCAGTTTTTATTATTAATACTACTGTTTGGTTTCCTGTATGTTCAAGATTTTTTGGCCCAACTCGTGCATCTTGCATCCAGCATCTTGGGCCGAAGAAACGCAGTCTCCGGCCTTCTCTCGCATCCAGGCCCGCCAGATGCAGCTCCGCTCGCTCGTGAGATGCACAGCCGCCGCTCTCCCTCCGCTCGCTCGCTCGCGTCTAGGGTTCCTCCCTTCGCGCGCCTCGTCCGCTCGAGCCCCTCCGCTCGCCTCCCTCTGGTCGACTCATCCGCTCGAGCTCTTCGGCAACCACCGCGGGTAACCTCCCTCCTCTCGCCTCCCTCCCCATGGCGGGAGCCGCCCCGACGACGACGCAAGCGAAGATGCGGGCCGTGCAGTACGACGGCTGCGGCGGAGGTGCCGCCGCCCTCAAGGTGAGCCACGCGCGTCTCACAGTTCTGCGCTTTTGTTTGAGGAAGAGGGAATAGGGGCGGAGTCTTGTGTGCGTGTGATACGCATAGATTGGTTAATGCTAAGTATGATATGACTAGTTAATTGGTAAATCAGATAATTTCATTGGCTAATTGGTTAGTTTGTACTGGTAGTTGCATCCATGGTTAACCCCCTGTTTGGAATCGCTATTAGCTCGTCTGATTATACAAGTAATAGTGGTAGGTCTTCCTTTCTTGGGATTTTTTTTGGTTCGAACAATGAGTATTTAGCTTATTGGAGCATTTCAAAGTCAAATTAAATTTGGTTGGTACATAACTTTGTGGTGGATGATTATAAAAAGCAGCGAAGATAATCTTTCTATTTTGTCTTAAGTAAGCAGTAGACGTAAGATTCAGACGGACAAAAGTAATCTGCTGGCAGTGTAGTCAAAAGAGTCAATCGGTTGATAGACTAATTTGTGTGACTCTGATTTAGTCAAAAGAGTAAAAGAGCCACTGATTAACTCTTTTCAAAATAGAAATAATATTGACTTAGTGTAGATGAGATGTTTCTGTTACTGCATGATTCTGATCCCACTCAACAGAATTCCCCCTTCTTTTCCTGGACAGAAAAGAGTCAACAACAAGATTTTTTTTCCAAATCTTCTTCTTTGAAATAAACTAGTCAACAACAAGATTTCTTTATTTTCCTTGAAAAGGAACCAGTCATTGAATTCTTGAATTCCTCTAATGCAGCATGTAGAAGTTCTGGTCCCTTCAGCAAAGAAGAACGAAGTCTTGTTGAAGCTGGAAGCAGCAAGCATCAATCCAGTTGACTAGAAGATGCAGAAAGGGATGTAGCGGCCTTTCCTGACCCGTAAATTTCCTTTCATTCCAGGTAATTATCATCGTTACTGCCTCATGCACATTTTTTAGTACTAATTGTGAATGATGTTGACGATTCTGATCTTTAGAAAGTAGTGTTAATTTAACTAGGAACAAGAATTTATTATATCACTGCAGCGGTTATTTTACTTTTCTTAAAAACATTTGTGCTTGCTATTCTTTTCATTTCATCTGATGTCTGTGCGAGGGTGTAACCAGGAGCTTGTACTGATGTGATATCTTATGCTACACCGACCTATAAGTAAAAATTTATCCATAACTGATTACTGACAATACAGATATTCACTCAAGACAGGTTAACACTACATTGTTTTGCTTATATATTTTTGGGCTCGTGATGCATTTTTACATTCTTAACATTTTATTAGAATAATCTAAAAAACATAGTTCTCTACAAACAAAAGTTTTAGCGTTAGTCTTGTAAGTTCGTTCTTGGACCACCCATCACATCTGGTCTCTTTGTAAGAACTGGCTTCAAGTTGAAAGACTGTAATGAAAGCAAAATTATATTAGGATATATTTAACTGTAATGATGATGTTGTTTAGGTGCTACCATGAAGGCTTACCTTGTTCTTTATCTGTTCCAGTATTGTGTTCTTTTCATCTGAAAGCTTACTTGATGGCTGAACCAAAATTGGAGTCTTTCTTAGCTAAAAACATGAAAGAAAAGTGATATTAGTTTGGTCAGGACCTAAAAGCGATAAAAAGCAGAACATGAAAAGTAGTCATACAATGCTTGTATCATGATATGTAACTTGAAGTAGAGAATATCTGGGTAGACACAAATAGTTGATTATTTTGTTTGTAAGTACGAAGCAAGCTTAATTTATTTCACAATTGCAGCAATTCAAGGCACAAGTATGATCGTGAAGTTGTTGACTTGTTGTAATCTTTTTGGTATTTGACAGCTTAAAATCCATTTTAATTATTTGAACTGAAATTTGACGGCATGGAGCTAATGCCACATGCTAATAAAAATTTCAAGCGAATCAATGCTTCTTAGTCGCTTGATTTGGACTATGGTTTCAGTAGTTCCCGAGGACTGAGCATTATATTGTTGTGTTTGCAGTGGGCTCTAGCTATTGACAGTTTGGAAGTGGGACAACCAGGTTCAGACAAAAGTTTTGGAATGCAACAGCGACCTGATGGTGATATCGAGATCGATGAGAAGTTCTGGGAGCAAGATTTTGACATTCCTAGTTGCAATCAATGTGGGGGAGTGCCAAAGCCTGATGTGATAATGTTCCTCAAGAGAGAGCTGATAGCGCTAAAGGGGCTGTAAGAAATTGTGATGCTCTTCTGGTGGTTGGTTCAGCGTTAATGACAAGTTCTGCTTTTAGGCTGGCTAGGTAGCACCTGCAAAATATTATTCAACGGTTTACAAAGGTGTGTATTGGAGTCTGTCGACGTGTCAAATGACATCTATTTACAAATAGGGGGAGTAACATATTATAGTTAAGCATACCATTATTTTTTGTGATCTCATTCAATAGCTTAAATTAGGAGAATAAAATGAATCTCATTGATTTGATGTGTATTTTAATCTGGAGTTTATGTTATGTTGATGTGTATTTTAATCTGGAGTTTATGTTATGAGTTATGAATGATTTACTAATCATCTGTTTGTGCCCAACGAGGTAGCCGTTAGCCTACTGTGATGTGTGTGATTGTCAAGCATAAAAAATAGTCACTCATATGCTTAACAGAAATATGAATGCTAAATTTATATTTTAGAACTCTATTTTAAAAATATTTTTTGAAGAGAACAGAAGAAGTCTTGATAAAACACGGTAAAAACTAATGGATAAATTGCGTTGAGAAAAGTCTAGACGATGAGGAAGAGAACAACATGGTCAAACCCGAGTTCAACAGTGCAATCCCTGTGAGATCCTTAGTCCAAATGGAGGTAGCAATAGTGAAAACCAAAAATCATGAATATTCCATCAATCCTCCCTCATGCATTCAACCAAACAAGTTTCTCCTTGCATCCTGTCATCCCTCTACCCCCTCATGCATCCAACCAAACAAACTTCTCTTGCATCCTGTCATCCCTCCGCCCCCCTCATGCATCCAACCAAACAGCTGCTCAGCTCAGTCAGGATCAGCACATGCAGGCAACCAAACAAACCACCTTGCATCTACTCAGCATGTCTCTCATGAGCTCGCATGACTCGTACGGATCAGGCTAAGGACATGCGGGCAAAGGACATGTGGACATGTGTTTGCATGGCCTTGGCTGTTTCTCCCTGAGTTGTATACTCGTTTGTTTTTGTTCCATATTCCTTGCCACAATGAATAGAGGTGAAAAAAGAAAGAAAGGAAGGAAGGAAGGAGAGAGGCATTCCTTGTACTCTACACCGTACCGTGCATGCATTAGCTTAGGATAACTAATCAAATTAAAATGAGTTTGTCCGTGTATACTAAGCCCTCAAGAATAGTACATTAGAGCAAAGCATAGTGCTCTGTTATATTCTTTCTGTTTTGTTTGATGTTCTTTCCAATTCAATATCAGTCATTGACTCATCCGTGAAAAAGACAGAGTGCAGATACTGTGCCTTCTGATGGTAATTCATTCCCAGAAAATTCTCATGCAGCCTTGATGTTCAACGTCTGATCCTCCCCAGCTGGGCCACATGCAATTAGCTGTGTGTCCATGGTTCAGCATAAGATGGCGTTCATTATATGAAGTTTGACAGTTTAGACACTTTAGACTCAATCCATCAAGACCTCGTGAATTTGAAAAAAGAAAGGCAGAGCGTAGGCTGAAGGTTCATACCAGAACAGCAGCTTCGTAACACTCTCACATGTATGGAAAGTAATCTCACCATTTAGCTAGGTAAGATTGAAAAATTTTTCCGCATGCCGCTCATCCCCAAGGTATTGTCACACTCCAGAGTAGCACCTGTGGCAGGTTTTTTCTCCCTCAAAGATATTAAACTTGGGCGAAAAGAGATGGAAAATGCAATAGAAGACAAGACAATAATCTGCAGGTTTCTTTTCTTCACTACATGGATTCTTCCACTTACTATCTCGGCATCCTAATGGATGGTGATGACTGGTATATGTAGAGAGGAAGGGAAGCCATGTAGAAATGATGGATGTCATTTAGTCAAAGTACTGGGGGTAGATATGTAGCCACTTGTCCAACTACGGTAGAAGAGTAGTCATCCAATATGCCTCAAGCAGGAGGTATCTTACCACTGCTATAAGAAAAGAGACTACTGTAAAACATGATGCTAGCTTAAAAAAAAAAATCAGTTGCAAGCCTCTATTCTACTAGTAGTCTTCTGTGTGCATGTATGCAAATGATAGTTTTATTTAACTCATGGTAACACGTGGTCTGCACTTTGCACAAAGCAGTTTACAGTTGACCAAAAAAAAAACCGTGAATCCTCAGTTTGATCAAAAGTACTGTCCCGGTTGCCTCTCATTCCCAATGTTAAATCCAGTCCAGAATAGCATGGAAGCAGGAGCTCTCTTCTTCAGTACTAGTACTTCTTCAGTACTAGTACTGCATAGCAAAGACTCGGCATAGACTCACTTGGCATCCCAATGGATGAAGATAAGCTGTGAGGAGGCGTTGCATCAGGCAAAAGTAGGTGCGATTTTAAGTGGAAGTTATTGGGAGTAAATAGCCAGCCTTTCTTTCTAGTATGGCAGTCTAGAGTAATTTTTAGTCACTGCAGTGAAAACTGAACTCTTACACTACATTTTCTATTTCTTTTTTCTCTCAAGGGATGACCCATTTCTTGTTGGGTGTAAACATTCCAATTCATCGTAAAAATGTACACCTTTGACTGATGTAAATACCTTTCACACTTCACATAATTGTCTCTCGATAGAAACAGTCTCATATTTTACATCATGAACAATAGAACTGCTGATGGATATGTTTAATCTAAAACATCCAGGGGAAGGAATTGTGCCAACCAGAGCTACGCTGCCGGCAACTATGATAAACCAATTACAGTAATATAGATATACACCCTTCACAATCCAATTACTGCTAGAGATCTGTCGCAAACATCCATCATCTCTAGTCCTGTAAGAATCCGTTCGCTTCAAGATATGACACTACAATATGTTTAATATTCAAATAGGTGTATGTTAATGAAATAGACCCCTATTTGAGTATGGCCAATTTCTTCAAAGCCATATGATTAATAACCTACCCAAGTATGCAAAAATAGTTAGGGTAAATCATATAGTGCATCAATGATATCTCTATTACTTCTAATTATGAGTTGGTGGAAGTGGTCCGTTCTCCCCTCCCCTCCCCTGAGCATACCCACGAAACCGTCATTGTCACGATCTTCTATACATTGGCAAACAGAAAAGGTTTTAATTTAGTTCAATATGTATGCATGCGTGATCTGCGGCGTATCAGACTCTTATCTCAATCGGCCGATTCTATTTCCAAATACTGCACGGTCGATTTTTTTTCATATAATGCACGCATACAGCTTTTGAGTTACCATGTGTCTTTGAGTTGCCATATGCATCATTTCCATTAAAAATTTACTTGCATGTGTAGATAAGATCATCTTTTCTTTTTATCTAATTACGTATGGTCTTGATTCCGGTCGGCCAGCAGCATGCACATGGCTATGCATGACACGACTAGATAAGTTTGTTATCTATATCTCTACTAATTATAATTAGGAATTGGTGGTGGTACGTCCGTTCTCCACCCTCACCCCAACACGTGTGCACACCCGTGTGGCTGAGTGGGAAACGGGCAGTGGCCACCCCGATATATTGTATTGGATCATCCCGTTGCGGAAGGTAAATGAATATTCATGACTCGCTTATTTGTTGCTTTCCTTTCTCCAATTGATCTAGCATTCAAATTGGCGGCGATTGCTCCTAGTGCTTTTCGGATTAGATCGATTAATTCCCTTCCGAAGGAAGCAGAGCTCCAATTTATGGAGTTGGGTCTCTTCTCGTCTCTTTTTCTTTTGTTGCCTTCCTTATTCGACGATTTCTTAATCTGGATTCTATAGATATCTCCTCGGTTGCTAAATCTATATAACCATACCACTGCTTGCCTCTCTTGAAAATGTGTTGAGCTTATCCGTTGAGCGGAGGTAATGGGTGACCTTCCTGATCTCGTTGATACGGCGCAGGAGCAGGTCGCCGGTGGTGGGTGGCAAGATAGGCTGGCGGCACTGCTGGAGCTTGTGCGTGGTGGAGGATGTCAATAGGTTGAGAGAGGCGCTCGCAGAGGGAGGGAAGGAGGCGGTGGAGCTGGTTGATGGGGTGGAGCTATGGTATGACCGGTGCAAAGCGTACGAGCCATGCACGCCGGTGATGATGGCAGCCACATACGGATGACGCTTACCTGTTCAACACCTTTGCGCCCATGGAGCAGCAGGTGATGCCTCTTTCGGTCGATCAATCAATCTCGAATTATAGTGTTATAAATTTACAATCCCAAGTGCTGCGACGTTATTATTTAAGTTTGTAAAATTAAAGATAATTTTAAGCTCAAGTTTGTACACAGTGTGCTTGGAATTTTTATGCTTCGATGAATTGATTTAAACATTTAACCATTGCACATTCAGAGTGAATATTATTATTCAGATAAAGTTAGTGCTCTTTGCAAATAATCTTTATTGCAAATTGCGTTTCTGTTGCATTGCACAGACACATGGCTAGTATTATATAAAATGATTGTTAAGTAGATGCCTAATGGATAATTTCCACCTCTTGAGCTAAGTCAAAATAAAGAAAGTATAAACTTTTGCCTCCTTGATTCATAAATCAAAATAGATGGTATATGGAGGAATGTATGTATGTTGTTCCAGCAAATCTTTATTCTCCATCTGTCTGTTTTCTTTATGTCTTATTTGGTTTTTCCTATTCGTTGTGTTTTCCGGTGAACGGCATGTAGATTCGACGTTATTGATTCCGTCATCGTCACCGTTAGCTGCGACCACGACTACGTCTTAAGCAACAAATATGCAAGGCAAGCACCCATTTGATCATATTGATCCCAGTATTTAATTTTCCTTTTGTTTATCAAATTATTTTATGCATGCATTTAATTTCTATAAATTTGCTATTTTGTGGTATTAGTAGTTATAACCCTATCTCATGGATTTTTCTTAATAAACATGGACCTGTGAACCTTGATAACCCTAAAACTAAGGTTAGACAATATATCATGTCAACTTGGGTATATGTGATGATTAATAATCATGCTTAGCCATGCTTTAGAACCAATACTGAAGATGATCATATCAAAATTGTTTAATTATTAAGAAATTAGAAATATTGGATATGACACAGATGGTTACTGGTATATTTTGGTTAAAACACAAAATAAAACTATAGTTTTGACGCGGGTGATTATTGGCATTAGCCGGTTGTGCAGATGGACTTGCACGTAGCGTAAGGAGAAGTATCACCAGTGTCGGATTAAGGAGTGAACATAGTACCGTATGATCCAACGGAAATCCGTACCACAAGTGCCGGTATGGGATAGCCTTAACCTATTAAGTTACGTAGATTTAGTTTTGCTCATTGGAAGGCCGAAGTAGTATGGGCTCTCCTTTTTGAAGGTTTGCTTGAAGGGGTGCCCACACCAAGGTATTAGGAACAACACTTTCCTATATAACATGTACGCCTTGCTATGGGGGAAAAACGATGCCTGACTGCTTTCGTGATGATGATACCATATTTTATATATGTGTTTCTTCTGCCATAACAAGGATTTTTTGTCACCAATGCTGGTGCAAAGTTAGGTCTATATAATGTAACGGTTATGTCATAACTCTCTACGGCACACCAAAGGAAATGTGTTAATATCGATTGCACAAAGAATCAGTCATGTCTTATGGGTAAAGCTGTACACCTCTGCAGAGTGAAAATCTAATCGATTAGTCGTACCCGCGGTTATGGAAAACTTGGTGAATTGACACATGTTAGATGTCTTATTATTTTCAAAAGGACTTGGGTTTTTTTTTTATTTGCTACATGTTGGTGAAAACCAGATTGTGACATGATTTGCAAGATTATTGGATGATTTCGTTGCTCATGAAGGACTGTGAGTATTACTTATGCTTTACTTATTTCTTATCAGTCCAACTTGCTTTTATAAATTCTGTTTGAGAAAATTGCAACTTGTTTTACAAATTTAATATCGTTTTGTGCAAAGTTAACCGTAGAAGCCTCCTTTGATATAACTTGCATTATGCATTTGCAAATACCACCTTAAGTCTTGCTGAGTACGAAAGTACTCAACCTTGCTTATTTTGTTGTTTTAGGTGAAAAAGATAGCGAAGCTCCGAGGATATCTTTTCATCGCAGGTTGTAGGAACATTAATGAAGCGATCTTTTCTGAGGATTTATGCCTTGTCAGTTGCCTACGGGTCGGATGGGCACACTACAAGACTTTGCTTCTTCTGCTGCTATATACTCTGAATTGATACAACATATAAATAGCTTCCGCATTAATATTATGTTGTATAGTTGTGATTCCAATTGTTGTAAATATGCGTATTAGCTACTAATCATGTGACTAATACTGAATGTACATAGATTCTCATTTTGGCATTTTATGCGAAAATGAGGGTCGTTACATATATGTAAGGATATACTTTACAGTGTCATATTTCAGACGAAAACTCAAGTGGTATGCATCTAAATAACCCTATTTCTAACGTCATTGTCTGTACCCAGAAGAGCATGAGAGACGTATCTTAAAGCATTAGTATATTGCTATGTTTTGAAAACATGATGTTTCTGAAGAACCAACTTGAAAGAAAACCTCTTGTTATCTTTCCTTGGAGGTTGCAACTTGCAAGGGTAGAAATTCCACTTAGCAAATTCAGGGTAAAATTCCCTATGTAAACCTCAATTGCTTATTGACTAAACTGACCTTGGAAGGCGTCCATCCATGTATGGCTGGGTTGCATTCTTGAGATTGTGCAGGATCATATATTGACAGTTTGAGATCAAAAGATTACCGCGCTGTTTATGCGTAGAATCTATATGCATGTCTGCTTTGATTTGCCAGTGTGCTAGAAGATAGCCATGGTGTGCTCAGCTGTCTCAATTCTGAATCACAGTTGGTGCTCCGACAGAGAAACTTTGGCTGTAATCGAAGTCTTTGGGGGGCTACAAAACATCAATGGTGTTAAGCACCTGGAGATGCATGCTACAAGAAACCTGATGGTTACCTCAGTGCCCTCCTCTAGCACTCAGAGGGTCGCCTGGCTTGAAATCCATCTTCCGGGAAAGTGTGGGGAAGGATTTGATGTTGGTGATGTTCAGACATGGAAAAGGAGACAAACGGTGCAAGACAAATACTCATAAACGATGACAATGTTTAGGTTACACTTTAACAAGACTCGATTCAAACACAACATGTTGACTCTTCAGATCAAAGTCTGCTTCTTTTCTTCTCTGTATCGCAGCCTGAAACCTGTTGATGAAGATTTCAGTGCAACAAAGAGCAGCAGCGTGAAACCGAAAAACAGAGAACAAACAATAGATAAAGATTGATCTTTTGGTGCTGCAAAACCACCGCACCATTTTCTGATTTTCTCTTCTCTATATATAGCAAAAGTTTACAGATATTGTCCAGTTAACCGAACTGTTTACTGTTGCGCTTCCGGCAACAACATAAACTCTGGACTCTGAATAACCTGCAGACGACGGACTCTGAAGAAACTTAACTAAACACAAACTCCGAAAAACGTAAGACAATACACAGCAAGTTTAGTTCAACAAAGACAAACACATGGACTAGAGACCAGAGACTATCTATTCATTACCGGACGCACCAGGCGGCGGCCGCGGCTGCTGCTGCTGCGGATTCTCTTCGTCCCTTGCCCGCTTCAGGATGCCGGCGTTGGAGAGCAGGGCCCAGAGATGTGTCACGAACTGACCGCCCTTGGCGAGCTGCTCAGTGTGCGCCGCTACGTTGTCCGATGGCGCGACGTACAGCATTGCCTCCACCCAGAACTCGGCCATCACCTTCCAACGCAGTCCAGTTCCTTGAGGATCATCATCGATACCCTCAAGCTGCTTTCCAAGCAGAACACCTTTCTCGAAGGTATTTAGGTGACCCTCTTCTTCTGGCGGCAGTTGGAGCTCTCGAATCTTCGTGCGCTTCTCCTCCATGGAACTTGTCGGACCAAGTAGCCTGTTTGCTTTGATTAGTCAGAGTTGCTGATCACCGGCCTAACTGGTGTGCTCACCGCCTTCACTCGGTTCGGTCGCCATCTGCCGCAGCCGCCGCGCCATGTCTGCCGGCCTGGGTCGCGGGAACCCCACCACCCGTGGCGTCGAGGAGGACATCCTCGTCCCTCTCCTCGCCCGCCTTGCCAACATCCGCGCCGTCCTCGACGCCATGTGATGACCCTTTTGCCTAGGAAGATCAGATCGAGAAGAATACAGAGACAGAGAATAGACAGGGATGAGGAAACGGAGAAAAGAGAAGAAGACTTGGGCAAGAGGAACATAAGTTGGGGATAGTTTGGATTCTATTTCTTTCGATGATCTGTATCTGGTGGATTACAACCCTTTTATACTTCTGAAGTTACTTTTCACCCAACACACAACTCAATTTACCGCTACAGTAAAAACCGGAAACACTGTTCATTTCATTAGCACTATGCATCGTCCGATTACATTGAGCCTTTCCCATCCAGCCGTTCATTCTTCTGCAGCATCCAGTGTTTTCCCTTCTGGCAACATTCTGGCGCCCAGTGGTTGATCAATCCTTCTGCGCCGTAGCCATGACATTACCCCCGCCTGAAATTTCTGCTTGTCCCCAAGCAGCAGCTGAAGGAAAACATGGATGATTTTGGTTTGCAACATTGAATTTTCACCGACCCAAATGCGGCCATGCAGTTTGATCAAACCTCGGCAGAATTTGAACCCGTGTTCCTCAGGACTTTGAATGAGTAGAGCTGGTAACCACTGCTGAGCTTTAGAGTCCATAACATAAACGTTAAAGACTGCTGGCACCCAACATGGATGAGCGCCCGATACTGCCTGAAGTGATATTAAATGCCCCAGACGCGAAAGCTCATCAGCAGGAAAATGCATACAGCTCTTTTGATACTGGTTTGGAAACTGAAGACTCATAGATTTTGTCGTGGCCTTGCGTGGTAGACTTAAAGCATTACTCAAAACAACAATCGGATGCTGATTTTGCATCAGAACAGCACCGATTTCAACAGCACAAGCATCTGAGAAAATAATATCAGCATTGACAGCAACATGTTTCTGCACAAGCTCCATGTAATCCATATGGTAAAGCTGATCTCCCGACAAGAGTAAAATGTACTCCATAGCTTTATGCTTGTAATAGTCCTCAAGTACCCAGATAAATTTGCTGACGGCATCTGCTGTACCCTGTTGAAACTGTCTATCCAGCCTCTTCCGGTTGGCTTGCATGTTGATGCAGGTTTGAGCAGTAGTCAAATGATTCTTCAACAGAGCAGCTGGCACCTTGTTGCCCTCCCCAAAATCATACACCTCTAGATCAGTAACAGATGCCACAGATCGCAAAGTGCCATATGTCGGCTCCACTCCATACAATGCCTTAAAAGAACAAGCCAAGATGTGTCTGCAGTTAAAGCTTCAACTTCCAACTTTGCATCACAAAGAATGTCAGCTGATTCTTCTTTTGGAACGTCAAATTGCCTTGATACACTAATCTCTTCTGGAACTTCATTCTCAGTACCAGACAAAGCATAAATGGACGATTTATACTGTTCCTGTTCAAAAGCTTTATCTTCTTCTGCTAACAATTGCAAAAGATCCTCACTCATAAACTCAGGAGAGTCCTCAACAGCCAAGGCATGCATCTGGACATTTGGAACAGGTTTACCTTGGTGGTCTTTATCGAATTTATCACCACCTTTAAAACACAAACCTCGAAAGTTGCATTTAAACTCCCGGAGTTGTCGGGCACGTCCCAGATCAGGAATAGTACTCCCTTTGTTCAGGCCAACTGAAGAATCAGAACGAAGTGTATGAGGAAACTTAGTGGTTACTGCTGGTCGGAATGTTTTCACCCGACAACGATCACATTTTGCTTCTTGAATCTGAGCCAACAAGAATGCCTTACGGACTGAATCAGGTAACTGCATCTCAACTTCATAACGGACTTCCTCTTTCAAACCCATAATAAAGTGGTGGACAAACAATTCTTCAGTGCAATTAGAATTAGACGCCTTCGCTTTGTACATGGCAAGTTCAAATTGGGTGTGATATTCAGCCACACTACCTGTTTGTTTTAGCGAAGCAGCTCTTTCAAAAATCGCCGGGAATCATAAGCACCAAATTCCAATTCCACATCCAACATCAACTGATCCCACCCAACAAACGGATGTTCTGCTTGATATACTTGAAGCCACATAACTGCATTGCCTTCCATGTGCATTGCGGCAGCTGTTGTCCACAGAGACTGATCAATGTTATACATTCTGAAATATTGCAGACATCTGTTTTTCCAAATACGAGGCTCCTCGCCATTAAACATTGGAAATGTCAATTTGGGAATCGGCAGTTTCCTCTCGCCGGTATTCCTTTAGGTACCTGATGTAACATTGCTTGTTCCGCTTTGGGGTTTCCAGGCCAAACTTCACTGCTGATATCGGACATTTTCCTAACAGTCCAGCCTGAGACATGGTGAGTTCTCCTTTCTTCATAAACCATTTAATGTTCAGATTGAGTCACAGATGTTCCAATTTCTCCTTCTGCCTTTGGGGTGACTTGCACTCGAAGAATCCTTGTTCGCCTGAAGCATGCGCTGGAATTGTTCCATCAGTCCAGATATAACAGTATTATGTTCAGCTACCTGGGCTTGAATCACCGGAATGGTCTCGATTGGCTTGATTTTCTCCACAATGAAGTCCATATGAGCCTTCAATGACTCCCATCGATTATCCAATTGCTCCCACCTAGCATTCGCCGATCAGTAGTTTCTTCCATGGCGCCCAAGACAAACCTTGTTTGCACGGAGGGCTTCGTGGCGCCGTGGTGAATTCCTGCTTGAACCAACCAGCTGAAGGATCAATCGCCGATCGCTTCTCAACCCTCTTTCGAACGCTGGGATTTTACGGTTCAAGCACCCTTCTCCACTCGGCGGTGCTCAAGGCATCGAATCACACAGCAGAGTTAACTGCACGAGGTAACCGAGGTTTTCGCGAAGTATCCAAGGTCGATCGATCGAACCCCAAATCTTCCAACCCTTGTCGGAACTTTTACAACTCAGTGAAGCGATCGAACTTCGGCTCTACGTCGGTGAAGATGACGGCGCCAATGGAAGACGGCGGCGGTGTCTTCGAAGAGGCTCGGTGGACGCCTCGAGAGATATGGCTCTGCGAGGCGAACCGCCGGCGATCTGGCGACGGCCGATGAAGCGATTGGGCGGCGCCAGCGCTGCGCTCTGCTGACTTCGGAAGGGCGACGACGCTGAAGAACTGCGCGGAAGCACCGGAACCGGCGCGACGAGATCGGCGGCGGCGATTTAAGATGAACAGGCTCACTCAATCGGATCAGTCGAAGACGTTGCTGCGGAAGGTTGGGATCAAACTGCTCTGATACCAAATGTGATGACCCTTTTGCCTAGGAAGATTAGATCGAGAAGAATACAGAGATAGAGAATAGACAGGGATGAGGAAACGGAGAAAAGAGAAGAAGACTTGGGCAAGAGGAACATAAGTTGGGGATAGTTTGGATTCTATTTCTTTCGATGATCTGTATCTGGTGGATTACAACCCTTTTATACTTCTGAAGTTACTTTTCACCCAACACACAACTCAATTTACCGCTACAGTAAAAACCGAAAACACTGTTCATTTCATTAGCACTATGCATCGTCCGATTACATTGAGCCTTTCCCATCCAGCCGTTCATTCTTCTGCAGCATCCAGCGATTTCCCTTCTGGCAACATTCTGGCGCCCAGTGGTTGATCAATCCTTCTGCGCCGTAGCCATGACACGCCACGCTTGAGATCGCGCACCAAGATGCTCCTCCGACGCGTACAACCTGGGCGGACTCCGCCGCCGAAAGCAGCAGGACCGAGGCCCGCGCGCTGGTGGAGAAGGTCCGGGGGGACATGTCCCACCTCGAGCGCGTCTTCCGCCATATCGACGCCGCCGAGAAGCGCATCCGCTACGGCTTCGACCCCATCGAGCAGCACCTCGACGACGCGCTCCAGGGCGCGATGCCAGACGCGGCGCGCATCCACGCGGAACTCCTCGCCGTCGACGCTGACCTCGAAGCAATCAAGTCCAGGATCCGTGAGGTCTACAACCTCCCGTGCGATGACGGCGGCGAGGACCAAGACGATTCGCCGGCGCCGGTGCCCTCGCCGGCGACGGCCGTGGTAATGATCAAGAAGATGGGGGAGATCCGGTACGGCCCGCAGATGCGCCACGTCAGGCATGCCGTCGGCGGCTTGGAGGCGCTGCTGCGAGGCTGCGTGCTCTCCCTCGCCGCCTTCCCCGAGGGCGCGATCATCAAGAAGCGCCTCCTCATCCACTGGTGGCTCAGCGAGGGGTTCGTCCGTTCAGCCGCCGAGGGCATGGCGCGATTCCAGGAGCTCGCCGACAAGGGGTTCCTCATCCCCATCCCGAGAGCGCTCTGCGGCACGGTCCACTGGTGCACCGTCCGGCCATGGATGCGGGATCTGCTCACCAGCGTGGCCAGGAGCAACACGTTCCTCGAGCTGGACACCGACAACGACTTCACCCTAGCGCGCCGTGCGTGCTTGCGCAGCGGGAAGATGCAATCGGGGTTCAGCGCTGAGGTGAGGGCTATATACAACATCGACCAGAAGTACATTGAGCTCGACGAGGTCTGGTTCACCGGGAAGAAGGAGCTGCGTGCGCTGCAGCTTGGGCAGTGGCGGGAGATCGGCCCTCTCCAGCAGATCGCCAACCCCATGGATAGCCACGTTGAGGTCAGTGGCGTGGAGCACCTTGCCGACATGGAGGGCTGCAAGAACCTGAGGTACATTAGCTTCAGGGGGATCTCAAGAATTGAGTCACTGCCTGATTCGATCAGCAAGTTGCAGGAGCTCGTGGTGTTAGATCTCTGAGCATGCCATAATTTGGAAGGATTAGGGCAAGGGATCACCAAGCTCGATCGGCTGGAGTACCTGGATTTGTCGGAGTGCCATCTGCTCGTCGGAATATCCAAAGGGCTAGGCCGGCTCACACGGCTCGAGGTCCTCAAGGGATTTGTGGTTGCAAACTCAAGCAGCAAAGATCCCTGCCATCTGAATGAGCTCACAAAGTTGGAGAAGCTCAGGAAGCTCGGCATTGTCATTGGTAAAATGGCTGCGCCAACAGACAATGAGTTCCTGAAACTAGGCGAGTTCAAGGCACTCGAATCATTGAAAATCAGATGGGGTGTGCTGACTTCTGAGAATAATGGGAACAGATTAGCATCAGCGCATAATTCGGTCGCCACAATGAAGTTTGCCCTTCCTCCAAATCTCAAGAAGCTAGACCTCCGCTGCTTCCCGTTGACAGACTTTGCACAGTGGGTTGTTCCGAAGGGTGTTAAGAAGCTGTACATTAGAGGTGGAAAGCTGACGACACTTGGAGATGAAGAGGCCTGGGAGGCCGAGGTGTTGAGGTTGAGATTTCTCAATGATCTTCAGTATGATCATGATAGGCTTCAACGCTCATTCAGGAAACTGAAACCTGAAAATATTGAAATCCATGCTTGTCCAAACTTCATGCTTGGGCAATGATTCTAATATCCTACGTAATCTTGTGGAAAAGGTTGCCATTACTGTACATATTCTTACTTTAGAGGAAATTTTGTTATGTCTATTTAATCAGAGTTAGAGATAAATTAAAGATAGAGTTCGGCTGTAATTCGGTTACGATTGATACTATAAATAAAGGATGTAGGGACCCGATATGACACACACGATTATTGTGCACATTTTCAACATGGTGTCACAACCAAGCCCTAAATAATGCCTCAAAGCCGCCGCTGCCTTCGATCTTGCCCTCGATCCTAATCCGCTCTAATCAGTTGCCACCATCCGCCACAATTCATCTCAGGGGCACCGTGTCGCCAGCATCACCCTTCCTGAGCTGGAAGGTCACCGGTGCCGCCTAGCCTTGGGTAGGCAGACCACATCGTCACCTATCTCGAGATCTCATCGAGCAAGATGCTATTGTGTCTCAAGGGTGCCGCCGTTGCAGCACGAGCCAAGCCATCATTATCATCGTTGCCTCAGCGTGGGGCTGAGTCGTCACTGTCGTTGGACTGGACGTGTTCGCGATGGAGGAAGCGGAGCCGGGGAGGAGAGGAAGTCGTTGGTATTGGAGAGAGAGAGAGAGAAGATTGAGGCATCAGGGAGGCAAGGGAGGAGAAGAGAAGTGCGGCTGTTGGGAGTTGTTGGTGGGGATCAATGTGGATAGGATAAGGAAGAGAGATATAGAGAGACAAGAAGAAAGGGAGTAATAGAGTACATGGAGTTTAAGGCTTGAAGCGAGTGGGTGGAGGTAGAGGAGACTAAGATTATGAGTGTGATGAAGAATGTGAAGGACTTGATGTTGGTTGAGACATGGTCGAGATAGCGATCATGGTGGGTGCTGTGGTTGATGGTAGCGTAGGTGAAGGATGAATGAGGGAAGAATTTGCGGTGAAGAAGTGATCAAAGATGAAAGCCAGCTGCACCTCAACCACCTTGAACGCTCTATTGCAGGTGCCATCTGCCAGAAGCTCCCCCAACACGAAGCCACGCGCTCTTTGGTCGCCTTCTTCGGCGCAATGAAATCCATAGTGACGCCGCTTGATCATACTGAAGAAGGTGTAAGAGAGGCAAATGTCCCTATCCACGGAATCTGGCATGTTTCGGTGAATCACATCCTTGATCGTAACCCAGCTATTATCACGGCGCATTTCGAATGGATATCTGCAATTGTCCAAACTGGTTGCAGCGGGATCACGATCAAAGAAGGGCTCCCGAGAATCGGCCTCCAACATCATGTATTCAGCCAACCTCCTACTCCGGTAAGACCAGAGTAGGTTGCCAGTAACAGCAGAACCGTTAAAACTGGTAAAGCTCAGGACGAAGAAATACGGAACTGGAAAGCATAGTAGTGGCAAAAGATATTTCTCGAGGAGCTGCATGGTCGAGTGGGAATTGAAAGCAATAAATAGCCAATACAGGGGATAAATTATCAGCAGAGTGTCAATGAGGCTGTAGGGCTTCATGTTCCACTTGCGCCGACAGATTGTCGCATTTAGAATAAAGCCCCATGCCAGTATGACGTAGAAGTTCAGGCTAGGAGAGGAGTTCATGATGCCCAGGGCGCAGGAAGCAAGCGGACTTGGAAGGTAGAAGGCGGCCCATGCACCGTACTGAACGAGCCAGTGCGTCGAACGGCGGCGGGCCGGACCGAGCAGGAGCCGAAGGGCGTGGAGGATAACCCAAATAGCCAGCAGAAAACGCAGCTTGGCCGATGGGCTCATCGTCGTTTTGGTCCAGAACCACGCAGCCACGGCAAGCAGCGCCACCGTGGCGCCAACCATGACCACCAGCTGCATCGCCTCCAACACGACGGGTCGCAACCGTCGCGTATCCATGTGGAGGATATATCGAGCACAGGAGCACAGCAATGGATGGACAGGAAATTGATTGTTGGAGGGGACTGCGTGCAGGCAGTAGGAGCTGAGGTAATGATGAGCTTCTTCTATCTCTACCTGCATGCCTCTACATACTCCGTCTAATGAGTCTGCTGGAAGGTTTCCGGCCGTGCGTCCTCGCGCTTGGACGCATCCGGGCAGCTGGGGCGAGAGCGGCCAAGCGGGACATATCCGGTGCTGCGTGGTTGGCGACGAGGGAAGGTGCATCCGGTGCTGCGTGGTTGGCGACGAGGGAAGGTGCATCCAGGGCTGCGCACGAGGAGGGACGGAGCGCGAGGAGTTCGTCGGTTTCATACCTGCGGGTTGGTTGTCCCAGCGGCGGCGGCGGAGTGGCTGAGCGCGACGGTCACGGTAGGCATCTGTCTTCCTCTCTCTTTGTTGCTTAGCTTTGTTGATAAGAAATAGAAGATTTTACATGAATTTCTGCTTGGTTTTATCTCATCGGTTGTTGAATGCACACAATCTTCTGTAAAATCTTCAAACAACTATTTCTCAGTTGAAATAGAAGAGACCCAACTCCAATAAGAAATCTGTTCATAAGAAATCCTTGAAGCTTTTGTTAGATTGCGAACTGATCATATGTAGGGTATGTGCATACCTCACAAAATCCTAGTCAAGTGAGTGTGTAGGTGTACTAGTAGTTTGTTTAGGTTCTAATTAAAGTGCTGGTTAGGTTCTAATTGAGCCATATGTTAGGTACTAATTAAAGAATCAAGAAGTATATTTAAGTTCTATCCTGGTCCAGTGAGTGGGTCTGTGTACCAGTAGAACATCTGCTCTTGAATATCCAGGCCTAGATTGAGAGAAACATAGCAATTTAATGTTTCTCCCATGTACTGAATCACTTTGTAGAATGCCTTATGGACCTAAATTAAGCAAAGCCCTTCAATGGCGTTATTACCATGCATGAGTGCACTCAGAAATTCAACCCAACAAAAAGGTTGGGTGTTTTATCCAACCTGCCTGTAATCGGTCTTATTGGTCAGTGTTGTGGCATCCAAATTACAGATACACATTTCTATTGGTTTTACCCGTGGATGCATGTTTGCTGCAATGTTTGCTTCTTTTATAGTTGTGTTTCATGTGCATGTGATTTTAGATAATTGGCAATTCACACTTTGAAAATCGGAAAGTATGACCTAAAAGAAGTATTCAGAGATTGACTGTATCATTGTGGTAAATAGTTTGTGGCTTATGAAATTTCTACTGCTCGCTTAACACACAATACATCCTTTCAAGGACAAATGGCCCTAATGTTAGTCAGGGCTACTTTGAGTGATCTTCATAAATTGAATGTGGATAAATTTCTTTCAAAGAAATTTACTTTCGGAAGAGTTGCTAATTATGGTGTTGGCCTTAGTGTTTGCTAGGACTATTTGGGTTGATCTTCATCTTAAGAGTGTACTTCTGCTTTTGCAGGTTGCAAGTGTATTTTGATAAGCATTCAGATTCCAGCAATAGCAATCCCATATTCAGTTTTTACCATTATATTAACAGGTACGTTGACCAGAATGTGGATGGCAACCTGTATCCCTAACTAATTTGATTGCTGTAGCTGCTATAACAAAAGTGTACAAAAAGGCAACTTTGTGTATTCATCCTGATAAGGTGCAATGAAAGGGCGCAAATCTTCAGCTTTTTGGTGTGATAGATTACCTGGCTATGGTTTTGGTTTTCATCCTGAAAAATCTTGAATACTGTATGACTTGTGTAATAGCTGTTTTTAGAACAGCTAAAAAACAGAGCTGGTTTTAAACCTGTTTGATAGGCAAAATAAAGTATCAAAATTACTATAATTTCTTTGAAAATGTCCATGTAAGGTATGCTTCTGTTATATAGTGAGAGGGAAAGTGGCATAACAGGATTTTACTATTTCTGTATGCTTGTATAGTTTATGTGCTTATGTGAGAGATTCAGGGAAGGTTGGTTTTATTTGTTGGGTTTTGGATAAAGGAATTTGCGATTTTTTCAAGTAATTTGCGATCTTTGAACTTTGTTACTCATTTGAATAAGAATTTTTATTTGTTAAGTATCTGCCTTCTCATTTCATCCTCATTTGACAGTCTAGAGAGAGGGAGCGAAGCAAGAATAGGCATGATAAACGAAAAAGGAGTAAACATAAAGAGGTAAATTTCCTATTTATTCAAAAAACACTTACATCTTTGTCGCACGTAATAATCATGATCTAGAAACATAAAATTGGTAACGAAACATAAAATTGGATCACTAAGCAGTGGATGGTTGGATTGGATCTATTTATTCAAAAAACACTTACATCTGTGTTGGTTGGATTGGATCATTGAGCTGTGTTCAGAAAACACTTAACTTATTCTGACTAGAAATGTAAGTCTGGTGCAATCTGAGGAAAATTCCTCCAATTTTGCATGTTTCTTGAAAGCTATTAACATGCATGAAAAGCTCATGACAAGATAATTGGCTTCTCGATGATCATCAATTCCATTTAAATTATGCTAACATATTGATTAGTTGATGTATTAGGGTCATTGATTCCATTTATTTTGTGTTGACATGTTGAGGTGTTTTATTTATATGCTTTGGCAAAGACAGCGTGGAAGTTCAAGCTCCATTAATTTGGTTTTGGTGTTAATGACAAATCTAATATTGAGACTAATTCTTTCGATAATCATTGTTTAATGACAAATCTAATTATTATGAGACTAACATGTTTAATTGAGCTTAATTTTAGTAGTCTCATATTTGGATGGAAAATGGAAAACCCAAGGTATGTCTTGTATTAATGTTTATGATTTTAATGCATACTTTGGATTCAATTTAAAGTATGAATTTCCCATTGCATTAACCACAAAATGTGCATCATATTTCTCCAATCCTTATTTACATAGATGCACATATTTAGGGGAGTTCAATCATTTAACTTAAAGGTTTCATTGTATTGATCTATTCCTTATTGACACATATAAGGATCAAAACATTGAAACTAAATCCTTGAATATATATTTGAAGTGTCTAGTTGTAGTATACTCATGGTAATATAGGATAAGCTCCAATGTAATCAAAATTGAATATGTGCATATTGTCTCCAAATAAATTATATCTATGCACATATACATGTGGGGTTTAGTCTATAGTTGATGGCTTAGAGTAATGGTCATTTCCATATAGTCCACATATTATGGATCATTACTTTTAAATCAACATGAGTATATGAAAACTTGTGTAGTTAATATATACTCATATCAATTTAGATGAAAATTTAAATTGAGGTCAGTTGTTTTTAATCATCAAAGGGCATTTCATCATGTGTTGATGGTGCTCTTTTGGATTGATTAAGGATAATCGATAGTTCTTGAGTATAACGAAGCATTAGTTGCATCGGTGTACTCAAGACACATTTATATCATTTAATTTGATTTGGGTTGTGCTCAATCGATATTAGAAGATTCCATTATGTGTTAATGAAGTGAATATATGATTGAGACAACCATGTATCTCGGACTAACTATTTTTATGAGTTGTGAATAAGATAGGTTAAGTCCAAATGGTTGAGATGAGAAAACGGGACAGTGACGCATCAAGTGAAGATGGACGCCAAGAAGAGATCCCAAAGAAAAGAAGAGAAGAAATTCATCAAGAGATGATGGACAAGGAAGAGAAGAAAGGTGACGATCCCGGGGAGATGCAAAAAGATCAAAGATCTTAAAAGCCCCAAAGGGGATCGCGTGCGGCGGCGAAGGTATAACTAGATAGGCTAAGGACTTTCTAGTCTTTGAGTCCAGTTTTTATCGCCGTACTATTAAGAGGGGTTGAGTTTTCTAGTTTGAGTTTCATCATGTGTTGGTGAGCTTAACCCGCGTTTCACTCAAGCTCAACTTGTTTGGTTTTGTATGGAGCTAACCATTTGGCCTGTGTTGCGAATGGGTGAAGCTTATACTTTGGTTTTGCATATCGCTTTGATTTGTATGTGTTGCAAGTGGGATAAGTGTATGCGTTGGCTTTTGCATGAAGTTCGTATTTTGCATGTGTTGCGAATATTGAATTCATGCTTGGTGCTCGCATGAGCTATGTACTTGCATGTGTTGCAAAGAAAAATAGCTCATGCTTGTTTTAATTCAATTTCTTATTTGAAGTGATTGCTTGGAGCTAAGTTTTACATGTGTTGCAAAAGGAGAGGGCTTAAGCAATTTGTATTTATGGGTTATGCATGGAGCTAAGATTTGCATATGTTGCAAATAGTGAGCTCATGCATTTGAGTTTGTTTTGGTTTTGCATGGAGCTAGGTTTTGCATGTGTTGCAAAACGAGGATGCTTAAGCAAGTTGGATTTGGAGTTTACATGCGGTTCTTTGAAAACATGTGTCGACGATCGGAATCGCCAACCGCAGAAATGAAATGGGGTTAGTGTAACTTGGGACCCGAGCAGAGCTTGGCTCAACAGAGGAAAGGATTCGACGTGCCGAAGGTCGGAGCTAGGCGACAACGAGCATGAGACGAGGGTTTATCCTGGTTCGAGCCCCTGTGAAGGTAATGGCCCTACTCCAACTGCCTTGCGGCGGTGATCTTTGCTATTCTTCGAGTACAGTGGTGTTTTACAGCTCAAGCATAACAATGGCGTTGTCTAGCGTTCGAGCCCTGATGTCCCTTCCAGGCCGCGCATCTTTAGCCTTATATCTTCCCTGCTCGTAACGGACGGGAGATATTCCCGGGTGGTGGCCTTCATGCGCATTGAGGGTCGGCAAAGAACCGCCTGCTTGCCACGCTACCGCTTTCGCCCCACGATCCCATGTCTCGGTAACCGCCGGGCAAACGCACGTTCCGGAAACCAAGGGAACACCGGTACGAATGAGAACCGTCCCGAGCTCAAGGTCGCGCGGGCCCCGTGCTCGGGGGCATACACGCTCTAGGTCGCGTGCCTCGGTGTACGCCCAAATCGTGGTCGGGGCCCCCCGAGCTTGGGAACTTGTTGACCGTGCGCTGACCGGCCAAGGGTTGCCTAGCCCTCGTCAGCTAGCCCCCGAGGCTCTGGGTCGAAGAGGGCACCTGAAATGACCTCGAGCCTCACATTGCGGGCATAGGGAGCAGCTGCAGGTCTCGATCCCTTGGCCGAGGTCGGGCGGAGACCACAAAGTGAAACCTTCGGCCTTGACACCTGGCGACCTTTGATCTTCGCGATGATGGTACGGATGTGAACGGCCGACGGACACTTGAGGCGCCTCGAGTCCGCGGCCCAGGCCTTAATTGCGCCCGTCAAATCATGGCTGGCGCGCCTTTTGAGGCGCCGTGGACTGGTTTTATTGGCCGCGCTCATTTAACCCGAGCCCACAAAGAATCGCCGAGGAAAACTCACGACCAAGACTTTATCTTCCTCGCCGCTTCGCCCGAGCAAGACTCCTTTTCTCCCCTTGACCAAATTCGCTGCAATCACCATGGCCAAGCTGGGGAGGAGCACATTGTCGCTGGCGAGGATGAAGGAACTCGAGACCACGGGCCGGTTGACCCAGAACATGGCGATTGTCGGCGGCGAGACCAAGCCGCACCCTGTGACGCATTTAGATCGCTCTGACCGAGCATTACGCTTCTCTCGTGTAATGAACCCCGAGAGCGAAGTTCATCACGGTGGTCCTCTCCACCGCGAGATCGAACTCATTAACTGGTACCAAACTCCGCTTCTCCTTCTCACCATCTTCTCCCACCTGTGAGGGGTTCCTAGGAGTCCTTCCCACTCTCGCTCTTCTTCCCAGATTTCACCTCTTCGCCTCGGGAAGGACCCGTGGTCGGATGCCTCTACTTCCTACCGGGTAGGGCTCATGGTCCTTCCCAAGTTTCAACTCGACTCCCTCGCCCATGGTCCGAAAGCGGTGGTTCTACTTGAAGAAGGGGAAGTCGGCACTGGGTGTACGAGGGGACCCCATTACGGGAAGAAGGAGACCCCGAGGCGACGACCTTGAGGTCGATGAGGAGGCCATCGCCGTCATACACATCTGCGCCATGCGGGGCCTCACCGGGCAGATGATCGCCAACGACTTCCTGCGGAACCAGGTGTCCCCTCTGCGGAGGAGGATGCATCCGTTCTTCGAGATCCAAGGGCGCATCGACCCGACCCGTGAGGGAACATCTGGTAAGCCTTCTTGCCTCGAGGTTTTGCTCGAGTCCGTCCTTTGACCTTCTCTTGATGGTCGTGTCCCTTGCAGCGCCGAAGGAGTCCTGGATCGCGGCCAGGATGAACGAGATGTTCGGGAAGCTGGCGCACGACTATGTCATTGATGACCCCGTCCCGAAGAACGTGCTCCGCCGTAAGGCCGAGGTAAGCCACCCCGATCAAGCTCTCAACTCGAGTGTCCACGAGGCCCTTCTTGAACCTCGCATGCTCGCAGGACCATCAGGAGCTGTTCGAGACAGCCAGGAGGATGCTCACCACGCGGCGGGGCAAGAGCAAGAAGGGAAAAGAGGTCTCACGGAGCAGGCCGCTAGGAGGTGAAGAAACCCCACGTTGAGTGGGGTGACCGCGCCACGGTAAGGATTCTCATAGCCGAGCCCCCAAGCCCATGCTCGCGTCCTTTGTCGCTTGACATGCTTTCCCTTATGCAGCAGCAGAGCGCGGCGGCCGCTGCCAGGACCTCGAGCCCCCAACCGCCCAGTATGCCCAAGCTCGGTCCCCTGTGCCCGCCATGGATGACGTGGATCCGACGTGAGCTCCGAGGACCTGCATCGGTGGGGCGCGAAGCGAGCACCCCGCAAAGATCGGGCAACAAGACCTACGCTGGCCCTTGACAAGGCGGAGGCCGATGACCCACGAAGGTTTTGGCTTTTGGTTCGCTCGCCTCTTCGTGTTTTTTCCGCTTAGTGTTCGTTTGATCGCAGACTCGAAGCGCCCGCGCCAATCTTGCCCATTTTGACGATGGCTTGTCCGTATGCAGTCCGAGTCCGAGGAGGAGGAGGATTCCTACGCAGTTGTGCCCGCTACCCCTCGGCCGGGCACGCTCCTTCCTCCGAGCCCCGAAGCTTTGCCCCGCTGCCGAAGTTCGACCAAGGGCTCGACGACTCGACCGAGGAGATCCAACCCGCGGCCAGCGAAGACTACGGCACCGGCGAGACGGACGCCGTCATTGTCGTTGACCCTCCCGAGGTCGACGTGGAGGAGGGTTCCCAGGGTGCCTTGGTCGCAGCCGCGGTGACTCCCCAGGCTCGCTCGACCACTGCCGCTCCGAACGTCGAGGTCGTGGCGCCTCCGGCCACCGAAGACAGCCCCGCTGCGGAAGCATCTCAGGTCCGCCCGACCGAGGCTGGGTCTGGCGCCGATGCCACGGCACCCTAGGCCACAGAGATTGACCACGCCATGGGGGCGCGCTGGCGGATCCGCCGCCGCTTCTCGCCGGCGGGTGAGCAGAGCCCTCGACCAACGTTGCCGCCAAGGCTCACCCCTTTATCGGCGAGTTGAACCCGCCGGGGGAGGCGGCAGGACTCCAGGTCGCCACCGGCGCGGAGACTCAAGATCCTGGCCCAAGAGCGCCGGCGGTGGTCGAGGTCGGCCTCACCTCAGGCGAGCCGGACGTCGAGGAGGAAGAGATCTCCCGCGAGCGCATCGACGATCACGAAGAGTTCACCCGCACACGCATCGAGAACCGCCTTCGTGTGGTAAGGACCTCAAGACCTTGTAGCAAGTGTTAGCCCGAGCCCCTTTTCCCTTCTACTTTGGGCCACCCTTCCTGCTCATGAAGGCGATCGCAATGTCTCCCAAGGGCTGCAAGTCCTTCAAGAGCACGCCGACGTGCTGAGGGGCCTCCTGAATATGGTGGAGGTGCGGGAGGCTGAGCGCTCCAAGTTCATCACGACCATCGAGGTCGAGCAGGAGGAGCTCGAGCAGAAAACCAAGGAGCTTGACGACCTCCGCCAAACGATGAGGGCGCAGGAGGTAGCCCACGCGGCCGACCTCGAGCAGGCCAGGGTCTCCGAGCGTGAACATGGCTACAAGGCCGTGGAGCAAGAGCGCGCGCGGTCGACCAAGGCGCTCGAGGCCGAACGGGCCAAGGTCGAGGCGCTGGAGAAGGCCACTGCGGAGCAGGCATCTTCCTCGATGAAGGCGTCCCCCGAGCACGAGGCCAAGGTCTTGGAGCTTGAAGGAAGCTGAGTGTGCGAAGAAGGCGCCGAGGCCGAAAGCGGGTCAAGGTCGAGGCGCCGAGAAAGCCGCCGCGGGCGCGCCTTCTCGGCGAAGGCGCCCCCGAGCTCGAGGCCAAGATCTTGAGCTTGAAGAGAAGCGCGGCCAAGAAAGCGGCGAGGCGCCTTGGCCCAACTCCAAGATGAACGGCGCCGAGCCGCGATGCCTCCAAGGAAGCCTCGACATAAAGCGAAATAGTCGACCTTGAGGGCCAAGGTAGCCGAAGCTCGAGCAGAGAAGTCGCCTGCGAGATGGCCGACCTATAAAAAACGCTTTTAAACGGAAAACTTTAATAGAGCCACACTTCTTTTGGGGGACAACGAAACTTCTTTGTTTCAAGTCTGTTAGTCGAGGATTTTTGGTGTACGTCTCTTCCGCCCCTTAGGTCGTTTGATGACAATGTGCCCTTATCCAGCCCCCGTTGGGTCCAAGGTCGAGCAACGCCGGCCTTGGGCACAAGTTTCAGACGCAAGCAAATGGCCCTGACCTGCAGAGTTGAGAATAGGTCCAGAGAGGAAGTAAACGTGACACAAGCTAACAAGATGGTCACACCTGGTCTGGCGTTCGAACCACGACCACGATCGTGCGCACTGCTCATTGGTCAAAGCTGCGAGGCTTGTGGCTCGAGCCCGAGCATAGGGGAGAGCTGGATTGCGAAGAGGTTCGACTTACGTGTAGCTCGACCACTGGGGGGTGAACGTTAAGCCCGCGATGCTCAGACCAAGAGTGAGTGCGCAGTGCACGGAGGTCGTGTTCGAAAAAGACTCGAACAATAACGATAGTAGTCACGAACGAAAAAGATGTAAAGGGCGTTAATGGAAGAACAGCGTTACTGAAATTTAAGGTATAGAGGTTACACATAGAATTTCCGAAGCTGGTCTATGTTCCATGAGCTAGAGAGCTCTCTGCCATCGGGCATCGCTAGCCGGTAAGCCCCCGTGCGATCTGTTGAAACAACTCTATAGGGTCCCTCCCACCGTGGGGATAACTTGTTGGCGTTGGACGGTGCCTGAATCCATCTCAGGGTTAAGTCCCCAACAAGGAGCTCCCTAGGTCGTACCGACCGAGACGCATGTCTGCAAGAGCTTGCAGTAGTGCGTTGATCGTGAGCGAGGCACGATCTTACTTCTTCTGCGAGGGCAAGGTCGAGAGACTGCTCGTGCTCGGTCGACTGGGTCACTGCCGACTGGCAGAGCCCAACAGAACCTTTGGAGGCAGGATTTGCCAGCATCAACACGAGCCGAAGGGTGTGGACCTGTGGCTCGGCTTGCAAAGGGTACGAATAGACCATAAGACGGTGGGGAGTTCGCCCACCAGTGTCTTGCCAGAAGCGGTCGAGCTCATCGCAACTCATTTCTTGACGCTCGACAATTTGTCCATTGGCGCGCTCTGCCGCTCCGCTGTTCGGGGTGAGCCAAAAGCGAAGCATACTTTGATGCCGAGGTCCTCGCAAAACTCCCGAACAACTCACCGGGTAAACCGAAAACCATTGTCGCGATAATTCGCATGGAACCCGTGCACTGTGACCACGAACAAGCGGAAAAATGGACAACCGCCCGAGCAAAGGATGGTTGAGACCGGTTCACCGATCCACTTGGTAAAGGTGTCAACAAAGAACGAACAGAACTTCTTCCCCCACCGAGGAAAGGGTCGAGGATGTCCAGCCCCCATGTCGAGAAAGGCCAGGCGAGCAGGATGGTCTGAAGTGCGTATGCGGGTTGATGCGATTTTCGGGCATGGAACTGGCATGCTCGACAGGTGCGAACGATGTCACGGGCATCCTGAAGCGCTGAAGGCCAATAATACCCCAAACGGAAGGCCTTGCCGACCATCGTCCTGTACGAAGAGTGCGCCCACGAGGCCTCGAGGGATGTCATTTAATGTACTTACCTCCTCCGTAGAGATGCATGCATCGTCAACGCCGAAACATTCCGCTCAGAGTGTCCTCGACGAGCGTGTATAAACCCGCCCGGTGCTTGATCTTGCTCCTCTCGGCAAAGTCGGGTCGTAAGCCGCCCCTTGCAAGGAAATTATAAATGGGTTTAGCCCAGGAAGGGATACCTTCCACCACGGCGAGCAAGACCTCTTGGTCGGAGATCGAAGCGAGTCGCTAACGCCTCTAGGATGACATCGGTGGGATCCCGCCATCTAAGAGGCGAGCTTGGAGAGGAAGTCAGACCGAATTATCCTTCCGGGTATGTGCTTGAGCTCCGTGTTCGAACCATTTCTCCATCTTGTGCACTTCGGCTAGGTACTTTGACATCGAGTCTCCCGAGCACTGGTAATCCTTGTTGTACTAATTGACGACGAGCTGGGAGTCGCCCTTGATGACCAATCGATGCACGCCCAGTGCTTTGCAAGCTCGCAGGCCCGCCAAGAGAGCTTCGTATTCAGCCACATTGTTGGTCGCCAAAAACCCGAAACGAACTACGTACCTTAGACGGTCGCCGCGCGGGGTGAGAATAAGGATTCCAGCCCCCGAGCGCTTGAAGGATCTCGAGCCATCGAAGAACATGGTCTAGGGCTTTTCTTCCTCGACCTCGAGCTCGGGCGCGGGTTGCGACGTCTGCTCGACCACGAAGTTGGCAAGCACCTGCGATTTGATGGCCGTTTGAGCTACGACTTGGACATCGAACGCCGCCAACTCCATAGCCCACTTGGCGATTCGCCCACCGCCTTCTGGGTTCCGCAAAATGTCCCCAAGCGGGAAATTGCTCGGGACAATCACGGAGTGCACCTGGAAATAATGTCGAAGCTTGCGCGAAGCCATGAGGAGAGCGTACAACAGTTTTTGTACCTGCGGGTAGCGCTCCTTTGGGCCATGCAAGACTTCGTTGACATAATAGATCGGGTGTTGCCGATCCCTGCTCACCACCAGACAAAGATCGACAAATTGGGTGGTGGCCGCAAGGTAGAGCAGCAACCTCTCGCTTGGTTGCGGGGTCGCAAGCAGGGGTGGGGTTGACAGGTATACCTTCAACTCGTCGAAAGATCGCTGCGCCTCCGAGGTCCACTCGAAGCTCCCCTGCTTGCGCAGAGCTCGAAAGAACGGAAGCCCGCGCTTGCCGAGTCTCGAGATGAACCTGCTGAGGGCGACCATGCGGCCGGTGAGGCTCTGCACCTGCTTGACCGAGGTCGAGGCGCCATCTTCTCGATCGCCTCGATCTTTTCGGTTCGCCAACCCCGAGCCCCGATCATGTAGAAAGCACCTTTCTCGACGCAGCGCCGAACACGCACTTCGGGGTTGAGCTTGATCTTGTGCCCGCTCAGTTACGGTTTCTCGAGGTCCCAAACGTGGTCACCTTCGGAGGGGCTCTTGACAATGATGTCATCCACGAGACCTCAAGGTTTCACCGATCCGAGGGTCGAACGCCTTGGTCATCGACGACAAACGCGGCTCCCGGCGCTTGCGCAATTCAAACGACATGGTCGTAGCAAGAGGTGCCGAACGGCGTGATGAACGACGCCTTGCCCTCGCCGTCAACCGCTAGCTTGATCTGGTGGTACCCCAAATAGGTGTACAGGAAGCTTATCATCTTGGCATTCGTGGTGGAGTCGACGATCTGGTCGATGCGCGGGAGCGGAAAGTTGTCCTTCTGGCAGGCCGAGTTCAACCCCGTGTGGTCCACGCACATCCTCCATTTACCGCCCTTCTTCTGGACGATGATCGGGTTTGCCAACCATTCGGAGTAGTCGACCTCGTGAATGAAACCGGCCTTCAAGAGCTTGTCAAGGTTCTCCTTGATGACCGCAACCTTCTCCGAAGAGAAGCGGGCGCAGCCTTCGCCAAGACGGCGCATACCGCCTCGACTGCAGCTTTGTGCTCGATCACCTCCCTCGGGACGCCAGGCATGTTAGCAGGCTCCCAAGCCAATATGCCCTTGTTGGCGCAGAGGAAGGTGACGAGCTCGAGTTCCTATTTGGAACTCAGCTCGGCCGAAACATGGATGCATCTGGTCAGGTCATTCTCCTCAAGTGGCACGGCCTTCGCCGCCATTGGCCGGATCGCCGCTTCCGACGAAGCTTTCTTGCCGTCCGCCTGGGCCTCACTGCGAGTATCGGCAAGGGCCAAGGCCTTGGTCTCGCACCCGTGTGTCGCCTGTAGATCACCCCGGACGGTTATGATGCCGCTGGGACCAGGCAGCTTCATACACCGATGGCCATAGTGGTTGGCCGCCATGAACTTGATCAAGGCAGGGCGCCCGAGAATGGCGTTGTACGGGAGGTCTCCTTCGACCACCTCAAAGGTGATTAGCTCGGTGCGGAAGTTGTCCGAGTCGCCGAAGGTGACGGCAGAACCACCTGCCCCAAAGGGACGGTCGAGCTCCTAGGGACAATCCCGAAAAAGGGGACGGCTATGTTCTTGACCTTCGACCGGGGAATCTGCATCCGGTCGAGCGCTCCCGCCTGAAGCAAATTAAGAGAGCTGCCGCCATCGACCATGACGCGCCCGACCAAGGTATTACTGATGGTCGGGGTCACGACCAAGGCGGTCTTCAAGTCACGGGCCATACCTTGGAGAGCATCCTCCGGAGAGAACGTGATGGTGGCTCCAGCCCACTTGCAGCGTTGCTCAATGGGCTTTCCGACGGCGACCTTGTAGATGGTTCGCGAGGCGGCCTTGAGCTCACGCCGGGACTAGTAAGCCGACGAGCCGCCGAAGATGACATCGATTTGGCGCTCGCCCTGCTGGAACTCGAGGTCGAGGTCACCATGGTCCGCCCCAAAGATTCACCCCGTCCCTACCGGTCGCCTCTTTCGAAGCTTGGGCATTTCCGCGCCCATCGTAAAGGCATCCAGCTTGCTCGCTAAGCCTCCGCAGTTCACAGATCGTGTCCGACCGCCTGCGGAAACAAGCGAATTTGGTTGCTGAACCCTAGGCGCTTCGCCCTCGCGCTCGAAAGCATCGGCCGCCGGGCCCAGTCGCCGCCTCGCTGGGCCGCTCACATGCCACGGACGAGGTCGGGTCGACTTTGGCGAGGCCGAGACCCTCCCGAGCTTGATCTCGACCTCTAGGACCTCACACGCCTGGGTCGCGAAACGATCACTGTGGCGTGCCACCGCCGTTCTCCAAGTGGTCGCGCTCGCTTCTTGGTGGTGGTGCCGTGGTCGTGCGTTCTTGGAATTGGTCGGCCAACCTCCACGGGTTTAGACCGAAGCCATTTTGGTCGTAATCGCGCTTCAATGATCGCGATCGTCTGCGCTCGCAGCACTGCTTCCGCCATGCGAACAACTTGTTGACGCCGAGCCTCGGCGTGATCTCCGTGTTCGGTGAGGCGCCGGTCGCGACACCAAACTTGAAGGCCTTGATGACCGCCTCATCGGAGATGCTCGATCAGTTCCTTGTGCATAAATCACCGCACGAAGTCTCGGAGTGGCTCGCTTCTGCCCTCGATGACACGGTCTGTGTCTTTCCCTCCCCGGCCGCTCAGAAACTCGGAAGTTGGAACGAGGGCGCTCTGGACTTGACGCCACGATCCGAAGCGAACCGGCTTTTGGTTGAAGAGCCAAGTCCGTGCGGCGCCGTCCCAACACGGCCGGGAGGTAATTTGCCATAACGAGCTTTATCGTTCCCGCCGCCAAGATGGCGGTCGTGTATATAGACAGAACTCGCCGATTCTTGGTCCCGCCGGCGCTTCCATCAACGCTGGCTTGAACCGAAGCCGGTCGCAGACCCACGGAGGTCGCTCGAATACGCCGAAAGCGCCAAAAGCCGGACGGGTTGGCCGGAGAGGTCGCTCGGCGCAAGACCTTCGCCGCTGGTCTCGAATGGAGGCTTCCCCGGCGGCCCGACCTGCGGCGAGAACGTTGCGGGCGCCGAAGCGGAGTCGCCGGAGATAACGCAGCGGTCTCGACCTCGCGATGCTCGGTGGTACGCGTCGGGAGAGACCCCGTAACCACTGCTTGGCCGATGTGGAGCTCGCGGCAGCTTGGCCTGCTACCGACCTCGCGGGTTCGCGCCCACGAGACGACAACGTGGCGGAGTTAAAGTTATTTCCCGAGACCACCGGCGAGAAGGAGCCTCCGACCCGAGAGGCGACCGACGAGCGTGCTGGCGACGGCGCGACGAGTTGTCGTCACTTCTCAGGGAGTGGGTCCCGAAGGCGGCTTTGGTGTCTGCGGAGGTATGACCTCTTGAAGCCGGCCGAGCTCTTCGCCGTGGCTCACCTAAAGAGCTCGATCTCGCCCTATCGGGATCAACCATGATCCGGGCGATAGCGCGGAGGCACTCTCCCGAAAGAGGAAGCCTAGGATGCCCAGACGATGCGTCGGCCTTTTCCTGGTCCTCCCACCGGAGGGCAGTTATGGTTTGGTTGATGGCGACGTGTACCATCTGACGAGCGTCCTCAGGAGTCTGCGGATCATGACCGTTCACCGCCGTGCCTGTGCCATGGCCATCTGCCATCAAGACGCGCTGCTCACGCGGCGGCGGCGAGGGCGAAAACAGGGACGCAGAGTCGGGGTCCGCGCCCGAACCCACGCTCGAGGAATGTCCGTCGGTGAGGTGCGCCATGCTCCCACGATCTCGGTGTTTTTCCTGCAAATGAGCGAAGCTTCGCCCCATTTGGGCGCCAGCTGTCGACGATCGGAATCGCCAACCGCAGAAATGAAACGGGTTAGTGTAACTTGGGACCCGAGCGAGCTTGGCTCAACGGAGAAAGGATTCGACGCGTCAAGGTCGGAGCTAGCGACAACGAGCATGAGACGAGGGTTTATCCCGTTCGAGCCCCGTGAAGGTAATGGCCCTACTCCACCGCCTTGTGTATGATCTTTGCTATTCTTCGAGTACAAGTGGTGTTTTACACCTCAAGCATAACAATGGCGTTGTCTAGCGTTCGAGCCCTGATGTCCCCTCCAGGTCGCGCATCTTTAGCCTTATATCTTCCCTGCTCATAACGGACGGGAGATATTCTCGTGGTGGCCTTCATGCGCATTGAGGGTCGGCAAGAATCGCCTGCTTTCACGCGCTACCGCTGCCGCCTTTCACGATCCCATGTCTCGGTAACCGCTGGGCAAACGCACGTTCCGGAAACCAAGGGAACACCGGCACGAACGAGAACCATCCCGAGCTCGAGGTTGCGCGGGCCCCGTGCTCGGGGGCATACGCGCTCTAGGTCGCGTTTCTCGGCGTACGCCCAAATCGTGGTCGGGGCCCCCGAGCTTGGGAGCTTGTTGACCGTGCGCTGACCGGCCAAGGGTTGCCCAGCCCTCGTCAACATGTGAATAGTATTTGCAAATGTGTTTTGTAAATTATTTTGATCAAGAGTTGATCATCACATGGTTCAAGTTTGTTGACCCTTTCTAGCTTGTAGTCATGCTTTTGATTAAGTCTATGTGAGGGATTTCGAGAAAATCAAAATTAGACTTGAATGACTACATTAGAGTCTTTGTTTTTGTGATTTTAGAAAATATCTATGGTTGCTTAAATCTTGAAAATGAGTGGAGATTGTAGCCCTCATGATAAGCTTCGCATAGAGTCCAAAATCACCTAAATCGGAGTTCGGAGTCAAAAGTTATGACCGTTTTTCTGAGTGTCGTCTGTGCTGAAACAACAGGTGCGGTAGTACTGCATTTTGTACTGCGGTAGTACCGCAATTTTCATGTTGGTAGTACCGTGGGTACTGTAGCAATGGCTATTTTCAGTGTTTTTAATGTCCGTTTTGCCCCCCAACGGCTAGTTTTCTTTGTGAGGCTATAAAAGGAGGTCATGTGGGGCATTTGCTGGTTGATTGAGCATTTTGGGTGAGGTGGTTCATGTGTTGAAGCTCTCATTTGTGTATTGGCTCTTGTGTGAGTTTTTGGGAGGTGGTTTGCATGTGTTGTATTCCCGCAAGTTGATTTTGAGCTAAGAGTGAGACTAATTGCATGTGTTGCAATTAGGAGTGGGTTGAGATCTCTTGTGCATGTGTTGCACTTGAGGAGGAGCCTAGGTGCATGTGTTGCACTAGGTGATCACCGGAAGTGCATGTGTTGTGCTAAGTGAAGCTCGAGCGGAGACTCGGCTTATTACTCTTGGAGGTTGCTGCCTCCTAGACGGCAAGAGCTGTCAGGCGCGAGCTCTCGAAGGAATTGTGAGAAGCTCCCATGAAGTTTGTGAAGGTTCGAAAGGCCTCACGAAGGGGTGAAAACTCCCACTAGTGGAATCGAGGCGTGCTCATTGCAGAGCCGGTCCAAGAGTTGGGCTAGCCTCAACGTGGATTAGGGGAGATCGGCAAGTCTCCGAACACCACGGTAAAATATCGGTGTGTCTCTTTGTATTTGCTTGCAATTCTTATTCATATTGTTGCAATTTACATACCTAGAATTAAATTGCTTGATTGTCTTTATTCTTGCATATTCTTGTTAGAGACATAATTAGCTAGTGCACTTAGTGAGCCTAGTTGACTTAGTCATAATTGTTAAAACCTTAGTTTATCACTTCTGCATATATTATCATATATGTTTTGACATAAGGGTACTTAGGTGAGATTTTAATTAATCGTAAAAAAGTAAATAATTTAAAGCCGCCTATTCACCCCCCTCTAGTCGGCATCGTCGATCTTACACAGCGCCAACGTAGGCTGTGATAAATGGTATTTTGATAAATGTTTGGTGTGTTTTGATTGGGTAAGGTGGGCAGCTTTTACTAATCTTTTATTGCTTGTGCGCACATCTTTCTCAAGGTTACTCATAAAATTGGCAACGGAAACTCATTTGTTTATATATTGCTTGTGTGCACATCTTTCTCATGGCTAACTATCTTGCTTTGTTATTTTTCCCCACCTGAAGTTAAGCTCATTTGTTTATTTGCGGAGTAAAAGAACTCGCTTTCCAAAGTTGGAAGGCATTAAATTGGCAACTGCTGACATTGTAAGTTAAGCTCATTTCTTATACTGGCATGGTCTTGAACTATAACTTTGATCACGAATACCAATCACCTTGGATTTGATTGATCTAAAACCACATCTATTGATGGCTATAGGGAATAATTTGTTGGTACACCATGTATGTTTTAATTCTAAACTGAAAAAATTCAAAATATTGATGTTTGTAAGTGTGAAATGTTTAGTAATCGATGCTATGTATAGCTTTATTCCTTGTTTTCATTGATGGTGCTGGATTGTTTATTTTTCAATGATAATAAATGTGCTACCTTTGCCTCCATGTTCTGTTAAAAAAAATTAGGATTTGATATCTTATGGAGAACACACTGCTCCTTCTCTATCACTATCCTGTAGAGCATTATTTCTGTGTGCATTATGTTCATTTGGTTCTAATTCACCTAATGTATGTACATGAAGGACACTGATTTAGAGGAACAACTGAGAGAATATAACTATTTCTAATCCAAGAATAAACATGCCTGTTTAGTGAGATCAAGTTTAGTAATTGATGGTGCTGCATTCTCCAGGAACTGATATGCAAAGCAGGACAATATATTTGCCTTTGTTTTCCATTTCATTGCAACATGTGAAAATGTGAACATGCAACATGTGACCCACTTGATGTTAAGTCTTAATTGGGCATGTATCCATGCCATCTTAATGTTTCAGTAGATCAAGTTAAATTACTCCCATTTGATGTGGTTTGATTCCTTTTGTTGCTAAGTTTGTGTATTTGGCATTTTTAGGTATATGGTAATAGTCAAATGAAAGGACATTCCTATATCTAATCTTTGAACTCAAAGCAGTGTAGTGCCTGTTTCAGTAGATCTGACCTTTAAACTCTGCAATAAACATGTATCATTACATTTACAAGAATCTGTTATTTTAATTCGGATGGGGAAGATTCCTTACTAGCACTTTATCACCTACTTTTGTTAGCTGGTTTGCTTTTTGGTACCTAAATTGTACGGTTATACCACATTTGTTATGATATTGCAATTTGTTGCATGATCGATCTGTTTAGAGTTTAGACTCATCACATTGCATTTATTTAGCTGTTCTGCATTTGAGCTTAACTCTTCTCCTTTTCTTGTGTGAAGTCTCTTGCAAATGTAACTTTTGCAAAACTGCAAAACTTACCTATCCACTGGTGTTCACTTGTTGATTCCCAGTTTGCCACTTTTGTAACTTCTCACGTACTGTAACTTCTCTAACTTACCAGTTTTCTTTTATTGCTTGACCTTTTGTAACTTCTCACATCATGGTGCTGCTCCCTCGGTTGCAGGTGTCTCGGAATTTGAGCTCTCTGTTCGATATCGCTTCCTAGGTGTTGAAGATACCAACACCGTAGCCCAAAATTGACAGCAGTACATAACTTGAAAAGCTAATATTGTGTCTCAAATGGTTCTCTCCAGAGGGCTGAGTGGATCAAATACTTGGGGGCTTTCACAAACTCCGGAGATAGGGCTAATGCAGTATATGATGCAGTTAAGATCAGCAAACATTACTTATTTGCATTGAAATTATTATGACATAAAATGTTGTTTCTGCACTCAGTGATATTACCACAATAAATAACTGCATTTTAACTAACACGGCCAAATTATTTAAGCACTACTAGAGTTTGTACAATTTGTACAAGTACCTACAAATTATCTATCTCATTTCTCTAGAATGTCAATGCAGATAAAGACGAACTACTTATGCTTAAGCGAAGCAGCTGCAAACCTTAGCACAAGATTCAAACCTATAGTGGCATGGATTGAATACACACAGGTATTCAACTTTTCACCAATAAAATAATGATTTTATGGTCCATTTAAGCAACTTTAGAATGTACCATACTTTTTATCATCAATGTACTCACTCCATTTATTGCTGTAGGGAATGTGGACATTTGTCAAGAAATATTACAATCTACAGGTATCATCACTTTGTATTGCAGCAGTTACAGAATAAAACTGTCAAATAAACAAAAGAAATGTGGATAACTGATGTGCATGTCTGGTATTTATTCCTTGAGCAGTATATGTCACAGATGCAGGGGCAGAAATTGTTGATGCAACTATTACCAATAAAAGATTCAACATTTCAGATCCAGAGGATATGGACAACTTCCATGCTATCCTTTGTGTAAGTATCAATCATATAGAACCTAATGTTGGACCTTGTACTCTTAGGATATTCAGCCAGCTCACCGTTTCAAATGATGCACACGGACACCATCTTTTTGATAACCACTTCTGTTTGCTTTGTTCTTTCGTAGGATTACAAGCAGCTCCGCCTTCCCAAGAGCTTGCTGCCAAAGATTTGCATGGAGTGAAATGGAGGTTCCGCCATATTTATAGAGGTGAGATCAGTACTAATGGAGTACTTCATCAGGAGTTTGCAATGTTCTAATATGATGAATGCCTCATGTACTACATACAATATATTTGATTTTAATTCATGTCGGAGGAGAAACCATAGAAACTTTTGCAATCAGAAGAAATCGATGTTTGATCTTGTAGTATAATTTTCTTTTATTGCTTGACCTTTATGTTTCAAAACTAATTTTATTTTTCGTAGCAACGCACAGGCATTGAACTAGTTAATTCATATTGCTCACTTGCTAAGCTTGTGTTCGTTACGTCTATATGCTAATTCCGAATCGGGTCGCTTGGTCTACTCTCCTCCTACTCGGATAAGTGCATGCATTCACACACACACGCGCGCTTGTTTCAGCATTTCTCGGAAATTCGTCATCGCTTTGAACTGTTCTAATTGATCACTTCTTCTCTTGTCTTTTGGAGTTATTTACTTCCCACTTGTACTATACACCCAACATATAGGAAAAAAATTGAGACGACTAAGCTTCGTTCCTTAGTATACAGAAAATTTAGTGTTGCTTTCATGATATCATTGTAATATCCCTGAAAATTTGAAAATAAATAAAAATGAAAGTTTTATATTTAAAAATGGAAATGAATTGAAAGTCTAATTGAAATCAAGATTTTGATTTTAAACAATATTCTTTCCTCATTTTCTTCTATTGCAATCTTAATGAAAAGAAAGATTTCTAAATTAAAATTGTTATTTCCAAAACAAATGAACTACAAAAATGAGTTTGAAATGTGATATTGATTTGAATTTGTATTTTCTGAATTACTAGATTTGTTTGAGCATTTGCGTTTAAAAGAAAAGTCAAATTCGATGAAATGGTAAAATGGTAAAAGTGAAAAGGTAAAAACACTAAATCAATAAAAATCAGAAAAATCATGTTTATCTGCTAGAGATGTCCAGAACCTTATTCATGGCTCTTGAGATCAGCCTAGCAATAAAATAAATATAAAATGCAAAATAACAGCTGTTTGGAAAAGCTGGAGATTAACATGTCAGGTTTGTGTAGAAGGAACCAATAAGAATCTGACCCTAAGATTTTTACCCTGCCGACATGGTAACCTTATCTACCTCTAGTAAAAATATCAAGAATAAATACTTATCTTTCAAGCATTTATAAATTCAAAAACAGAAAAACAGAAAAATTGACAAAGGCAATGTCAGAATTGTTTTGATTTAAATATGAAATATAAAATTATGAAATTTTTACAGAAGATGAACAATGCCATTATTCATCCTAAAAAACTATAATAAAATAATAATGCTGTTTTAAACTTCAATTAAATCTAAAACAGAATGGTCAGAGATTTAAATATTGCATTGTCAGAATTTTAATAAAATATCTACAAAGATTTTTTATCTGAAAATTTGTCTGAGTGCTTATCTTCACCTGGCCAACCTCTGCAAAAATTATTATAAAATTTTGAGTCAGCTGATAGCTTCAATCATTGAACCAAGCCAACTTTAGCTTTCCCTTTGAACTCTGCAACCTGAGACCGTCGGATTTCCACGTGTCGGCCATCCGCTGCTCCCGGCTGTTTCCCTTTCTTCTTCCCTCTGCTCACTTCCTTCGCCAGTGTTTGCGCAAAGCTTAGCTGCACAGCTGCCCGAGCACCGCCTCCCTTCTTGTCATTTCTCCAGCTGCAATTCCCTGCCCGAGGCTTCACCTCTGCCAGCTCCCTGCCACGACATCTCCTCGATTGCTACGCCTCTGCCGTGCGTGGAATCCTTCGCGAGATCACTCAGCCGCTCTTTTCGCCCTGCCAAAGCACTGCCGTGACAAGCTTTCCACGCACTTTCCGCCGCAAGATCTCCGGCAACGGCCATGGCCTACTTGATGTCGCCCCTGTCAAACCTTCGCCACGGCAGTCAATTCTATTGCATTTTTGCTGCCTCGGCAAATACTTCAGCACCGCCCTTCCATTCCTCGTTCGCACAGGCCAAATCTCGAACCACCTCACCTCTTCTATGCAATCCAGTGCAATCATCTCCCAGAACCCATCCCGACCACAACCACTTGCTCTGAGCCACTCCTCATGCGCAAGCCAGCCGCCTTCTTCCCCAAAGTCGGTGAAACCCGAAAAGGGGGAAAAACCACGCGCGCATCTCTACGCTTCGAATCAACTCGAACCAATTGACCTGAAGTATCCTTGGGAACCCCAAAGTCCATCCCCGGTGTCGATTCCACCTCTTCTTCTCCGGTGAGCCACCGCGCCGAGCTCCACCTTCCGCCATTGATGCGCTCGGTGGGAGCTTAGTTCCGCATGTGTTTTCTTTGAATAAAGTGATAAAATGCGATGTTAGTGACTCACTGATACTCACCCTGGCGCTAATTTGTGAAGAAACCGGTTGAAGCTGCTTCGCCAGTGAACCGCCTTGGCGACCGCCGCAGGAGCCCGGTGGTGCGCTGTTTTCCTCTAGCACCGACCGCCAGGAAGACTTCCCTCGTATGCGCAAACCCCTGCTGATCATCACTGTGCAACCAATTCCATCCCTCCGGTGCTGCTTCACCGCCGGCGACCGAGAAGACCACCGCCCTTGGTTTTCTGTCACTGCAGTCGGGCCCCACTGTCAGTCATCGCTGCCTTCGCTCACTCTCTGGCGTTGCGGGCCCAATTGCCAGCGCCTAATTCCATACCAGCCCAAAATGGAAGGCGTATTCGAAGATGGAAAGCGTACTCTCTAAATTGGGTAATTTCCTATTTTCCAGCATTTCCAAAACCCTAATGTATTCAATTGCTTATAACTTTTGAACTATCAATTCAAATGAAATGAAGTAAATTTCTAAATTTGTATAAAATTCTGTAGATTCAGAATATGTAAAAATATTTTGAAGTTCAACTTTGTTTAGAATTTGAATTTGAATTTAAAGAAAGGATTCAAAATATGCTATACATAGAATTTCTGCAAATGAGCTCCAAATTGACTAAAGTAAATTTTGTTAGAACCCTTATGATCTTATAAACCTGAATATGCAAAAATACTTAGGGTTCACTATAGGAAGTATTGAATTATTGTGTGTAGTAAATAAACAGTCCAATATTAATCCAAATGATTTTGATCTCTTGAATTTGAAAATTACAAATGGTGAAATAATTCACATATGCTCCCGATACCCTAATAAAGACATTTATTCAAAAATATTTAATTTTCAAATTTAATTTGAATTATTTGAAACCAAAGATCAAACAAACCCTAATATGGTATTATTACAAATATATAAATCACAACACCTTAAATCATGAAATAATTTTATGATAATCCTGAGATCATAAGTACTCCATCTATACTAAAATATTTATATTTGAATCTAGTTTGACTTATATTTAAAATAAATTGTCTCTCAATACATAGAAATTAAAATAGTTGAAGTTTGAGTATATGAATTCAAATAATGGTGAAACCAACTCATTAGAACCATAAAACCATGTTAACACAAAAATATTTCATATTTACTTAAGTTGAATCAAGTTTGTAGTTCATCTTGCTTCAAGAAATACATACGATTAACATATATAAATAAAGTCCATAATTAAGAGCCAATGTAGTCCATAAATATGCTATAGGTCTTAATAAACTTAATGCAATGATTATATTTGGCTTAACAAAATCTGGATTTTAAAGTAGTAGTGCTTGCTTTATATAAAAGATTAATGTATGTATATCTACAATCAATAGGAGCTAATACAAGTAAACCTAGATCATATATGCTCTATAACCCAAGATCAACCCTTAAACCTATTCTAGAGAAGTAATTCTATTCTAACATGCCTTACATTTAAATCCTATCAAAAGTCTAACCTCTGCATTGATATAAATCCTAAAATCCAAACATAGCTAAATAAACTTAAGTAATAAAGGAAATAGTGATTAATATATTTGTATCACCAGAACCTTCTTAAAAATCATGAAAATATAACCATAAATTAATGTGTCTTCTTATACAAAATTAATTAAGAAATAAGTACTATTTACATATATGTCATACAACAAAGTGACTAATGTTTAATCCTATTAATTCAAATAATTTTTGCATCTTGAATTCGATACTATAAATATAATATATCTAATTTTAGCCTCTTGAATTCATAGAACAAGAATATATAATCTATAAAAGGAACTGTATCATCGCTCAACCTAGAAACTGTTAACGATATAAATGTATGTGCATATAATCAACCCCAGCCCTAAAACACGTCTATTTTCTATAGTTGATTCTATTTGAATTTCCATCTGATTTCTTTTTGTCCTTATTGAAAACTTGTTATTTGTCATTTGTTATGTTCTCCGTTCACGACGTGTAGAACCCGATGTCATTAATCCCGTCATCGACAATGTCGATTGCGACTTCAACTTCATTGAAGACATTAATAAGCAAGGCAAGCACCCCCTTTGATCATGTTGATCCTAGTTTTATAAATATTTTATTAAATGTTTTCATTGCATATGCTATTTTCATTAAATGCTGCTACTTTGTGGGTACTGGTAGATATACCTGCTGTCTTATGAAGTTCCCTTAGTGTTGATATGTGAACCTTGATAACCCTAGAATTATGGTTAGACAATATATGATGTCAATTTGGATATATCTGATGGTTAGACAATATATGATGTCAATTTGGATATATCCGATGGTTAATAATCATGCTTTGCCATGCTTTAGACTTGGGATAAATCAATTGAAAACAATGATCAGATGAAACTTGGAAATATTGAGACATGATGATGGTTATTGGTATTTTGATTAAAAATAAAAATAAAACTATGTTTTGATGCGGGCAATTATTGGCAATAGCCAAAGGTGCATGGATTTGCACGTAGTGTAGGGGAAGACTATTGCCCATATCGGATTAAGGACCGAACTAATTGTAATGCCGCAGTTAATTTTTCCCGGACCATGAACTGTCGCAGATGAATTTTCTCCCCACTCCTCCCCTTCTTTTTTCCCCTTTACCCTCCCCTCCACCTTTTCCCTACCCGGTCACTTTTCCCCACCCGGTCATTTTTTCCTCACCCGACTCCCTCCTGCTTTCTTCCTCTTGCGCCTTGCTCCCTTCCTCCCAGAGCTTGTGCTTGGCTCCTCCTCCTCTCCTGGTGGCGCCTGGCTCCTCCTCCCTGGTGCTGCCCCAGCTGAAGCCCCTGGCTCCTCCATTGTAGCTGGCCTCTCCTCTCCTTTGTGTAAGCTGCAGCATTTCCCCTCCCTTCTTCTTCCTCTTGTGCAAGAAGGTGAGTAATTGGGAGTTTTGAGTTGTGCTTGCTATTCTAATGGAGGAATCCATCTGGTAGGAGTGGTTCTAGGGTTTGGATTTTAAAATTTTTGGGGGGGGGAGTGGTTCTAGGGTTTGGAGGGAAAAACTTGTAACATTGCGAAGCCTCGCTCCAAAAAAAAAATTAGGCCTTCTGCTATCTGGCAGTTAATCTCGGGGGTGGTTGGTCCACCCGGGAGGATTATGGCTAAAATTTGTGAGTTTGGAGGGATCTGTTGGGAATTTTTCCCCCTCCACCTACTCCTCCACCTACTCTCTCTTTCTTTTGGATTGTGTGGTGGCATTGCTTCCAAGTAGCCAGCATTGCCGATTTTTTCCAAGCCAGCAGCCTACTACCCTCATTTTTCCTGGCTTTTGGCGCAAAGAGAGGAGCTCCTCCCTGCCAACGCCCATTGCTCATCTGCTCTGTCCTCCTGCGCCATGGGGTGAGCTGCCGCTCCTGCCAATCCAGTGGCTCCTCCTCCCACCGCCAGCCTCTGGTCGAGCCTTCGCTTCTCGCTTGCCAAGTCCGCCCGCCAACCCCGGCCGTCTCCTCTTCAATGGCCGCACCCTCCTGAAGCTTAACCCGGCACCAAAGAAGAAGACAAACGACGCCCAGCAGCAGCCCAAAGAAGCCGAGCTCCTCCTCCTTCCTCCATGGAAAAAGCTTTGAGGTATAAATTTGGGGGGGGATTTAACTTGCCCATATGGTGTTTGATGAAATGCCTAGCTAGGTTTTCATGAGAGTGATTTGATTTTGCATGCTTGTGCTGTGTCCCGGTGATTCATGTGTGCATGATTAGGTGCTGAGGTTTTGATCCTTAGGCTTGATTATCAGAAATGGATTCTTTAGTGGTTTGGGTGTCTTGATGTTTGCCAAGAGAGAGTATATGTATATCGATGTATATATATTTTGATGATTTAGTGATATGAGATCTGGAGAACTGCTTTTGTGCCTTGATATTTTGATTAATATTCATGCACTGATGTTTGTGAAGCATAGGGTCAGAGAGTTGTGTATGCACGTGATGCTTGTATAGATGTGTAGACATGGTTATAGATTCCATTATGTGATTCATATCCAAATTTGGCCGTGGGCAGATGGTTACTCATCATTAGATTGCATATGCTTTTACTCATAACTCTTGTGTGTTGTGGTTTAGCAAAAGTCTTTTATTACTGCTAGCGATCCTACTCTTTGCTCACTGTTTTAATGTTTCGTGCTCATAGAAAACACTAGTAATGAGGTGCAGTGGAAATGGTCCTATGTTAGGCTTGTATGCGTAGTTTAAAGTGTATGGGTAAGACACATAAAAGGTTTAAGGTTTATTTATACCTTAATATTATGTTAATTGTGATCACTCCCGGATTAAGCATGGCACTATCTGCTTCTGTTGTATGTTACTCTTGTAATTATTAAAATGGAAATTGTTTACTAGTGTAGTGATTACATGACTAAAGCTGAGCTGAGAACAGGTTATGCTGTTATTTCAGACTTTTAGGATTCCATAAGCACCATAATATGCTTGTCATTGCATTACTCAAGTAAATCTGCTACTAGACCTCTAGTTTCTAACCAAGGTTTAGGTATAGCTTGCAATGTGAATGTCATGAATAACTAGCAGTGTATGTTATTAGATTAGTTTTCAGTCTTTACTCATAATAGATTCCCAAGTTGTTTGAAATGTTGATTAAACATATATATATATATATATATATATATATATATATATATATATATATATATATATATATGCCTTATTAGGAGTTGTGGTGAGGTGTGCTTTAACTAATGCATGGAGATGCTATTTCCTATTCCTTATCTAAGTTGCAATTTTGCTTTAGTTGGGTTATTTGTTGGCTATCGTGTAGATTATATTTATCTGAACCAACTTAAAAGAGGAGCTGTCGTGGTTGTAGTGTGGGGATGTAAAGCATTATTGAAAGGGTATAGTTTGTAAAGCGTTTTTGCGTCGGTTGTTTCAGTGGAGTAGTTTGGGAGTGGCATAGTATCTTCCTCACGCCACTTCGCTCCTTCCTAAAAAGGCAAGTACATCGAGTTGTGTGCATAAATGAGTTGTTTGTTGTTATTTATCTATTCATGGCTAATTTCTATTGATTGTGGAAAGTTTGAGTTATATTGGTGAACGTCCCTTCGAGGACGTGAATAGCTATTGATTCAGTGGTTGCTAGTAAGCCTTAATCCGTGAGTTTTCTGTACCTTTGTTGACTTTGTAGTGAGTAGAGAGTATGGGGTACGTGGATACTCGTGCTTAATTGTGCCCCATTTGGGAAATGGAATTGAGTGTGTGCGAATAGATTAGATGGTTATGAATGTGAGAAATTGGGCTATGTTTATGTCTGTGTGTTTATGGTTATGAATGTGAGAAATTGGGCTATGTTTATGTCTGTGTGTGTTTATGGTTATGAATGTGAGAATTTTGGCTATGTGTATGTATGTGGTTATGGTATGTTAGTGTTGGCATTGAATGAAAAGTTGCATCTCATTCATGAAAATTGCATTTGTGCATACATAATGGAAGAGGCGACCCATGCTGATGCGGGCCTCTGTGTTCACACGGAGTGAACACGAAAGTCCTACCTCGTAGTCCCATTCATCGAGGTGAATGGGAGCGAGACAGTAAGAGTAGGCACCTTCCATCTACGGGATGGAAGGGATGTGAGGGTGCACACCGACGGGTGGGCACTTTCGGCGACTGATGCGTGCATGGCAATGAGCATTCATGTGCATCGCATCGTTAATAATGAGTGTTGTGGTAAATGATGTGTCATATGGATTGTGATTATGGTAATTGAAGGGTGAGTCGTGGACTCAACCCAAAAAGGGGGGATTGAATTGAATTTGATGAATTAGCGCATTTCTTTTGCCTTGTTAAGTATGTTGTATGAATACCGTGGAGTGAAGTCGAGTTTTGAACTCAAATGCAATTGATGAAAATGATTTGAGTTGCAGCAAGGGGTAGTTGAGTCGGGAGGCGTTGTGATTTAGAATAAGTAATGCTTCTTTGGCGTGGAATGGGTTTATTATCAAGTTGATGACTTGATTGCGGTAATTTTGATCTAGTCAAGTTATTGTTTTACATGGGTATGAATGCTTATTGTCCGGATATTGTTTTATTTACATTACTTGCTCTCAGTTATTGCTTTAAATGGGTATGAATGCTTATTGTCCGGATATTGTTTTATTTGCATTACTTGCTCTTTTGGTTAAGTTCTTGTTTTAATTGCGATAAATTGGGTTTATTATTCTCGTGTACTTTGCTGAGTTTGAACTCACGCTTGTTATTTAATGTTTGTAGGTGTTTTGAAGCCGGCATGCATGGATGGGGGTAGTAGCACATTCACGTTTGCATCATCACCATGCCATCATATCAATTATAGTTCTGTTCTTACTAGCTCGCGCAAAATTCTTGTAAAAGGTTGTTTGCGGTTATGTTTAATAAGTTCCCTGTCCTGTAATAATTTATGTGGTGGAGTTATTAATTTTTATGGGATGTGTGTTTGGTTAACTAAGGACCTGCTAGAATGATATCATATAATTGCATTTGTTTCTGTCTGCTGAGTGGATGTCCTACTTTCTAGAGAAGTCATGCCGAAATTTTGTAAATTTTGGTGGCTTAGTTTCTAAGCCGATCTTAATAGTTTAGAGTGTTGGTAGCATTCATGGCACATTTGAGCTCCAGGGTGTTACAAAACTGTTGTTTTCGGACTGAGTTTTGCTTGTTTGTTAGAGTTGAGTTTCGAGCTACTTAAAAGCATTTTATGAATATTTGGCTATAGAGAAAGTTGTATACCGTCGAATCCCCTTTAATCTGAGACTAAGAACACTAAATTTCATTTAGCCAATCAAAAGTTATGGTCATTTTAGTGCTGGCTGTCCTGATTGTGCCCGTGTTGAGAGCTGAAATGTTAAACTGCTGTTTAGAGCTATATGCAGGCCGAATTAGAATTTTTGTTTGTCTAAATAAAGTTAGAAAATTTTCTTTAGATTAAGAAAATATTATTGTTTACTTTATTTGGATTTAATAATCATTAGTTATGCTATTTTGAAGTTGCTGTCCTTAAATCTGAAGTTGCTGAAGGTTCAGATTTTTATACTAAGGTTCAGAGTGTAATTTGAGGACTTTAAATCCATATCATGAATAAATGGCTATATGAAAATTGTATATTATCCTCTTGTGGTCATTTAGAGCCTAAGAACTCAATTTTTGGTTAAGCCATTTAGGAGATATGCTCATTTTAGTATGGACTGTCCAGAATTAGAGTTAATGTATGTAGTCTCTGTTCCTCCCTGATCTGGGAGTTATTTATGCATCTCCTAAATTAACGGCTATATTATAAATGTAGGTTATCCTCTTGTGGTCATTTTGAGCCTAAGAATGCAACATTTTGCTTAGCCAATTAATAGTTATGTTCATTTTAGTACAGACTGTTCCGAACTAGTGTTAAAGCATATGACCTCTATTCATTTCTAATATGGGAATTAAAGATGCATCTCCTAAATGAATGGCTATATAATAATTGTAGATTATCCTCTTGTGGTCATTTAGTGCACAAGAACTTAATTTTTGGTTTAGCCATTTAGGAGATATGCTCATTTCCATGCTTGTTGTCCAGATTTCTTTTAGATCGGTTTTGGGGCTGTTTTTGAAATAGATTGTACATGCGCTATGTGATGTTGTGGTGTGTATAGTTTATAAAAATGAGTATGCAAATATTCTTTTCAGGTGGTGTAGCTTCGGGAGTGGCTTCATCCTCACGTCACCCCACTCCTCGAGGTTAAAGGCAAGTGTATCACGTAGATTATACGCTAGAAGAAGTGTAGTTTTCTTGCTAGTATTCTCCATTTGTATGATATTCATGAGTACGATTGTGCTTGAGATGATGCAAAGGCTAAGAATATGATTGAAAAAATATGTCAATGTTTATGGATTTGCTATGGAAATGAGAATGCAGTTTGCAATGTTATTCATTTCATTTGTAATTGTGCATTCATAACAGAAGAGGTGTCCCGAGTGGGCCTCTATGTCTCACACGTAGTGAGACATGAAAAGTCCTACTCCGGTAGGCCCCTCCACGGGCTGGAAGGGAATGAGAAGGTGCCGCCGACGGGTGAGCACCTAGCAATACTGGTATTAGCTATGAAAATGTGCATTATGAGCATGCATGTGCATTGCATGGGTGGAGTGCAAAGAATGTATGTTATAATATTGCTCTTATATCTGCTAAGATCTTATCATGTTATACTTGTTTAACCTTCCGCTTTAAGTTATTTGCATTAATATGATACACTTTGCTGAGTTGTTGAACTCACGCTTGTTTTGAAATGTTTATTTTTTTAGGTACCTCCAGAGCGGCATTTTGGGAGACGGGTTAGCACTACTTCACTCACAATGACCACATTGTAGCTAGAAATAGTTGTTACACTGCTTACAAGTGGTGCTAGGCTTAAAGAAAAAGGAAACCTGCTTTTGAATAGTTAACCTTGTAGCTAGATGATGGCTTAGATCTCGGTATCTCTGGTAATGTAGTGATTTCGATGTGTAGCTCCACTCTTTTGCTTCATGGTTGTCTTTTGGGGATACTTGCTCTTCCATATTATATGCGTAATTGGTTATGCTAGGTAGTTGATGTTATGAATTGCTATACTTGTTGATTATTGTCTTGTTTGTCTGCTGAGTGGATGTCCAAGTTTTTGGAGAGGTGCTGCCGAAATTTCTAGTTAAATTCGGCAGTCCTTCTAGTGTTAGCTTGTTTTGCTAGAAATTTTATGGTGTTTTGTATTGATTGGTGCATGAGGGTGTAACATTGAGTGCATGGGTGCTTAGGGGTGTTACACTAATTGTACGTTATATCCAAGTAATTTCCGTACAACCACAAGTGCTGATATGGGACAGCCTTAAACCAATTAAGTTATCTACTTTAACTTTGCACATTAGAAGGCCGGAGTAGTACGAGCTTCTTGATCGGTTGCTTTGAGGCGCCCACACCGAGGTGTTGGGAGCAACGTTGCTGATACAACGGTGTACGCCATACTATGGATATGCTCAATCATTTATTGTACAGCGACTGTACAAACATTTACACCATAGTACGAGTTTGACGTCACCGGGCTGGTGCAAAGTTAACATAGGTAATATAAAGGTTTTCGTCATGAACATTCTGGCCACTACGCCAAAGGTGCGTGAAACATGCGGCAAAAAGAAAAGGTCATGACTTGTGGATAAAGTTGTACACCTCTGCAGAGTGTAAATCTTTTCGAAAAGCCATTCTCGCGGTCATGGGACACTTGGTGCGCCTGCATTAGTTAGAAGTTTTAATATTTTCAAAATGGATTGGATTGGAAATATTTGTTGGAAAAGAATTGTTTCAGATTTGTGCCTTGTGTTGGCAATGGACGACCTGATGCTCACGTCATGGAGGACTGTGAGTTATTACTTATACTTTACTTGTTTATTACTTTCGTATCAGTCAATTGCTTTTATAAATTCTGTTTTGCAATTACTACTTGTTGTACAATTTAAATTGCCTTTATGCAAATTAACCGTAGAAGCCTTACCTTTGAAATGACCTGCATATATTATAGGCTTTGCAAAAGTCTTGCTGAGTACGAAAGTACTCACCCTTGCTTATTCGTTGTTTTTAGGTGAAGAATCAGATTAGCTCGATGAAACATAATTAACGCATGATTTGGGGATGTTAACGAGTTTTTCTAGGGATTATGCCTTGTCAGTTGCCTGAGAGATTGGATAGGCACACTACAAAACTTTGATTCTTTCCGCTGCATTACTCTGAATTGTAAGATCTTATTGTATAAATTACCATTATTATTTGTAATAAAGAATATGGATGTAATATCAATTGTTGTAAATGTGCGTGCTAGCTACTGATCATGGGACTAGCACTATATACACATAAAATTTCTATTTTTGCATTTATGTAAAAATAGGGGTCGCTACAATCATACACGGTGATCTCATTAAATAATAAGGTCTTGTTATAAGAACATGCAGAAATCAAATTGACTAGTGCTTCTATCCATCACCCCCCAATTCAAGTTGTACAAATCTTAAAGCAAACGAAGGGCTAAGTAATCATCATCTACCTTTCGTTCATGCTTTAATATTATTTGTGCAACTTTTAAATACTGATGCGTATAAGCACCTCCAACTTTGGCTGTGTGTCATCTCAAGATGCAGAGACAAGTGGATATAATCTTCCGTGTTATCTTAAAAAAATACAAGCACCTGCCAAATCAAATTCAGCGCGTGCCTATCTATGTCAATCCGGGTGTTTGATTCAGTGGTATGATTGTCCCTAATTCGATCGCGAGTTCGATTAACATTTTTGCTATTTACATTCAGGTCCTCTTGTACAAGTTGTTTCTTCCACCTACGCAAGAGCAATCAAATCCGCGGGGCAGTGCGCGGGCAGCAGCTTGCGAGCGAAGCAAGCGGGACATCACGCATCTACTAGTTTATGCAAAGCTTTGAGCCTGACAAAGGATCATGGCTGTCGATCTCCATCCGCTTGGATAATTAGTCTGATCATGCATTCATGCTCATAAAGCCTAGTCAAACAAGTGCATTGCATGACGTGTGTGTCGAAGAAAATAGACTGAAGGGTCTCGACGTCGAACTTAATTTCCTGAAGAAATCGTGCTTTGATGCCAAGCAAGATTCTGGAAGTTCCATTGCATTTCCTAAGTACGACTGTATTAATTGTTGGCCAAAGACTCTGAATTCTGTGAACTTCCATATGGTGCTCCTCTGATGTACCATATATCTCTTATGAATAGATAAATAAATCTAATCTGTGCTAGTTATTGACCTGCAAGGCTAGCAATTTTTATAAACAGATCTAATCCGTAATACATGTAATAATATCTTCTCATATTCCTTTCTATTTCAATATCATTGCTTCTTTATCAAGCGCTTGAAGATGATGAGCAGATAAGGAAAACAAAGTTTCCCTTTTATATGGTACTCCTCTGATTTACCATATATCTCTTATGAATAGATAAATAGATCTAAGCTCTGAATGAAAATGATTAAGGAGATAGGATGATCAAAATTTTCTCTATTTTTTGAATAATGTAGATTTTCTAGTAATTTTTCTTTTTAATTAACCTGTGAATTTCTAGTATTTTCTAATTAACATGGAGGCTTCTAGAAGGGCCTCCAATTAGTATATAAAAAGGCACATACGGTGCTGTCCATGTGGCTATTGTTCCCTTGAGATAGTAATGGATTCAGGATTTTTATAATAGGTGTTCGGAGTTACAAAAATATTGTTCAATATAAAAATAAAGGTTCACAATAGGGAAAATATAAAGTACAAATTTTTCTTACTAGAGACAACACCTGAAATAATTAAGAGAGATTACAAAATAATAAAGAAAATTACAATCTAACTGGATGTTCTTTCATGGCTTAGAAGCGAGATATGATGTCATCATCATTAACTTGCACAAAGAATTCTGCCTCGAGAAATGTAACCAAGTAATTATTCAAATATTTCTCCCCCATTCTATTCCTTAGCTTATTCTTCACATAATTTATTGAAGAAAATACTCTTTCAACATTTGCAATTGCTACGGGAAGAATCAACACCGGTTTGAGAAGCTTGTAAACAAGTCTATAAGTGAGGCTCTTCTTTATTTCAACAAGCATTATAGAAAGCTCAGCAAGATTTTTCACTTCTCTAAACCTTTCATCTCTACGCATGTCCGCCATGAAGTGTGTAAGTCGAAATGGAAGATGCATATCACCGTACCTTATGTCCACAGATTTGCAGTGTCACCAAGATATTCCAAGGGGCATAATTTGCTCAACATAAGCATCATGCTGTGCTGACAAGACTCTAGACATCTGTATGAGATAGTCAAGTATATTACTATATTTTAAAAATAAAAATAGACAATTTGACATAGATACAATGTTCTGGGGTTGTGGCAATGTGGCATGATTTTGACGAGTCTTCTCTACTTCATCAAATATTTGAGAACCATGTGAGCATCGTATATTATGGTTGATCGGTTCATTTGTTGGACCTCTCACCTCTAACAGACTAACACAAGTCACAAGCGTACGATTTACAAACACAAGGGTCAGCTGAAATTTTGTGTTGAGCAGTAGCAATCGGCTTACTAGGTACTACTCGGCTTACTAGTTTACACAATAACACTGGTCACTACACTCACCACTTGGCTTACCAGTTAGTAGTTACTACCTAGTCACCTGCAGGCCGTTCGACGGTCCGAACTTGAACTTCGGGCAGTCGGGCTCACTTGCTCGAGGCGGTGTCGCAGTGAGGCAGAGCAGCGATCACCACCGCCGATCACGGCCATCGGGCACTGCGGTCCGGTGTGCCTCGCTCCGCCGGAGGCCTGGGCGGCTGGACTTGGGCCGCCTCTGTGGGACTGCGGGCTATGGCTCGCCCTCTAGCCTTCGCCGCTCCACCGCTCGACTCTCCACGCCTCGCCCGTCGCCTCGTCGACCCTTCGGCGCCTCCATGGAAGCGCGCGTCAGCGTCGGCGGCTTAGCGCGGCGCCCCATCAACCCTCATGCCAACGGCTAATCTGGAGCTGCACCGGCGGATCTGGAGCCTAGAGGCTGAGTAGTGCCGACGCCCGATGACGTGGATGTGGATCTGGAGGTTGGACGACCATGATTTTCTCTTTTTTAGAATAATGTAGGATTTTCTAGTAATTTTTTCGTTTTATATTAACGTGGAAATTTATAGCATTTTCTGATTAATGTGAGGGCTTTTAAGAAGGCCTCCAATTAGTATATAAAAAGATTTTGATTTTGTACTACAAGTATTCACTACTACAAAACACCAGATCACTGCCGGTTCCAAACTAGCATCACTGTTGGATATTGGAACCGGCAGTGATACCGATATCATTGCCGGTTTGTATGCAAACCGGCAGTGATAGCGTAAATCCAAAAATCACTCATTAAAATTAAAAAATAAATTTATTTGCCTTTGGGACTAACTCTGTATTTAGTACTACGCATGGTCACGCGCCATCGAAGTCACAAGTCACATAATTTTCACACGCCGCGTTGCTAAGATTGAACTGTGACTCGCTTGCCACGTGAACTCCTTACCATCTCACCTAATATACACTTCTCAACTACTATAAGATATATTTTCCTTTTATCCCTTCCTATCCAAAAGTTTCAACAATTATTTGGATATCTAAATGATTTCAAATAAAAAAGTTGTCAACTACAAAGTTGTAGATCTCATCGAAAGCTACAATTTTCATATAAATTTTGTCTCCATCCAACTCCGTATAAAAAAGTTATGATTTTTCAAAAATATTATCACTACTTATTCGGATTCCGAACCGGCAGTGATACTATTATCAGTGCCGGTTCTTCGTAAAAACCGGCAGTGATAGTAACTTATCATTGCCAGTTATTAAAAAGAGCCGGCAATAATAGTATCATTGCTGGTTTTTTTTAGAACCAGCAGCGATAAGTTACTATCACTGTCAGTTCTTCTTCGGTCAAGCATTTGTGCCGGTCTAGCTTATGAACCAGTAGTGAAAGTGTTATCACTGCCGGTCCTAACCGAACTGAGAGTGATAGACCGGCAAGAAAGGGGTTTTTGTAGTAATGATTCTATGTCATTAGTTTTGGCCAAAGATGGCGGTGTGATTACCTGAAACGTGGGAAATAATGGGGATGGGATAATGCTAGATGATGAGGTTGGTGGTGGCAGCTTGGGTCTTTGATCCAGTTTGGTTGGTTGAGGGAGCTTCTTGCTCCTCCTCAGTGGCTTGGCTTGGCTTGCCCTTGCTCCAAGCCTGTGGATGCTTGCTGGCTTGCCCTTGCTCTTGGCCTGGCTACTCGGCTTGCTTGGTCTTGATAGTGCTCGGTCTTGCCCGGCTGCTAGGTTTGCTTAGCTTGGTTTGGTTTTGGAGGGTTCGGGTGTCGGTGACTTCTGTATGTTGGGAGGAAATGTTTTTTTTGGGGAAGGGAGGGTGGTTCAAGCTTGCTTCCCTTTTTAACCGTGCTGGGGCCTTAGACCAATGAGAAAGCAATTAATGGAGCTTGAGTGATTGAGGGATGAACAACTTCTAGTTAGCAACAGATCTGGTGAACTCCAGCCCAATGGCTTGTCACTAGCCCTCTACTTGCCATCCACCATGAAGCTCCCTCCGATCTGCATGGATATGGGCAATCTTGTGCTACCCTCCTGTCGGTGTTTCGTATAACCGGCAAGTAAATTTATAAGTATAGGGGCCGCGCGTTCCCTCTCCTTGAATGGTTAGATGCAAGGAGTCCAAGATGTATACTAGTTCGGGCCGAATATCCCTATGTCCAGTTCGTGGTGGCGGATTTGTATTGCTCAAGGTGTAGAGGATTACACAGGATTACAAGTGAGGGCCAAGGGCCGGCCTTGAACGCCTCGTCCGAGTGGAAAAGCTCGGGAGCTCGGGGGAAGCTAAGGGTGTTCGTCTATATGTTTGACCGATTGAATTGGATGGGTCGGATGCGAATGTGAATGCCCGATGCTCGTGCCCTTCCCTAAGGGCCCTGCCTCCCTTTATATAGGCGAAGGGGACAGGTTACACGGGAGTTTGAAGAAAAAAGGTAGGGTTATGCTACGCCTGGGAGTCTCGGTCCTCGGTCCTGGTGACTGGCGATTGACGGGTCCCTGCTCATCCCACGCCTGGGTTGGTGGACACAGCAGGCGGCATTCCGTCGGGAAGGGGCGCACCTGCTCTCTGTGCACCTGTCAAATGCTGACGTCATCTATGCTGCGCTTTGGTGCCGCCTCGGGAGGGAGCGCGTCCCTCCACTGTGCCTGACGGGGTGAAGGGACTGGCGCTTGACTTTGGCGGTCTCTTGGCCGCCTTGGGAAAGAGCCACCTGCCCTAGCATGGCCGTCGAGTCCACGGGCAGGTGACCTGCTTGAAGTCGACTGGCGACGTGGCGGAGGTCGCTGAGCCGGAGCTCGCTAGGGATCCGACCTGCGGCCAAGTCGGAGCCTGCGGGAGCGCTCGACCTGCGGCCAGGTCGGAGCCTGCGGGAGCGCCCGACCTGAGGCCAGGTCGGACCGCCCCTGGTGGGTTTGATCGAGGCCGAGGATCCTTCGTGACCCCACGAGACCTAGAGCTGGGCCCAAGAGGGATCATTTGGGGTTCCCGCCAATATTCAGTGATAATCCCATCTGTGAGGGACGGAGACTTTGGTAATACCCCCTCCAGCACTTTGTATCGCTGCCAATCTCGCCGTCGTGTCCGTATGACTGAGAGAGAAACGATCTTGAAATGGATGTATACTTCGCTGTGAGGTACCCTTGATATGAGTATTCGTCACCTCCCTAACTCCTCTAGAACCTTGCTGGTCAGCGTCTGTTGCTAGTCAAAGAACGCCATGGCCAAATTTAGAGAGAAAGAGTGATGGCTCTAGTTATTGGCATCACTAAGAATGGGGAAGAGCAGGCATGGAGAATGGTGATACGAAGATGTAGGGGGTGTTTAGTATAACTCCAGCTTCACTAAATTTCGTAGAGTTTGTGGAGCAGGGTATTCCTAGCTTCAGAAATTTATAGAACTGGAGTTGTAGGTACATTAAGAGTGTTTAGGTGGATCGTCTTGTTTACATTTTAGACTAAAAATATAAATTTAATTCACTTTATTTTAGCCTACAAGCTTCAAATCTGATGCGGAGTTGAGATCTAGAGCCGTGCCAAACAGAGCCATATATATAAGCTTTCGTTAGAAACAAGTGATCATTCATGAGTGGTGGGAGGAAGGCTCTAGAAGAAGTTAAGTATAGGTGGGCAGCGCGACTAGCGTCCGATTATTTCCCCCATGATCGGACACCAATGACATATCATTACCTTGTTTCTTATTATACTATTTCACTGTTGTGGGGGTACAATAGTAGTGGTAATTACGTATGGATCTAATTCTCACTCAGTCACTCTCTGTTTAGTTACCATTTAAACTAAAAAATGAGAATATTTAGAAGGGACTAAATACTACTATTCATTAAGAAGAGAATAAGCACTTAGATTCGAACTTTCACACCAACTTGGAGAAAAACACAAAATAGAATTCCAGTGAGATCCTTGTAAAACAAAAGGTGAGCACACTTATCTTTTCCATGCCACTGCGGTCTCCCGCGACAGCTTTACCTGGAAGTGCAAGGAAGCTTGATGAGAAGTACACTATTGCGTCGTTGCAGTGCCTTTCATTTGTATTAGTTTCTTTCGTAACACGTAACCGAGGACGATCATGACAGCGATTGCAATGAGGTAGAACCTTTTTACGATGAATTAACTATTGCTGTTGTTCGTCTTGGAAAATTGCTTGACAAACGCGACAAGAAGATTAAGAAACATGATGTTCTTGTGGAATCTTTGAATGCTGAAATTGCTAGACTTAAATCTTTGATTCCTGATGATGATGCTTGCAAATCATGTGACTTAATCTACAGTGAGCTTACTGTGCTTAGGAAAGAATATGTTTCTTTGTTAGAACAAGTCAATGCTGAAAAGAAAGAAAATGAGAAACATGTTAAAAACGCTAGCTGTTCAACTGTTGATTTGCATGATACAACTCATTGTTCTAAATGTGCTATACTGGAATTGAAGTTGCATGATGCAAATGCTAGGGTTTCTCAAATGACAGATGCTATGCTCACTCATGAAGTTCTCTCATGCTCAACTTGTCGCAAACAGAAAGGAAAAGTGGATGTTCCATGTAATAATTGTTTAACTCTTTCTCGAAAGATTGATTACTTGAAAAAATCTTTAGAACGGTTCACTACTGGAAAGAAAAACCTAAACATGATTTTGGATCAATCAAAAGTCAGTACTCATCACAAAGGTTTAGGTTTTGATTCTTATGCTTATTATAAGTCACATGCTCCTACTGTTGTTAAAACACTTGAAAGAGGAAAACTTGAGATTGCAAATGAGCCTAAGAAAACGGTTTTCAAATCTGCTGGTGTGTTATCTTCTACTATGATGAATGCAAATGTTACTTCTGTTACTAAAGCTAAACATCATGTTAAGTATACTTGCACTCATTGTGGTAGAGATGGACACTTAGTAGATTTTTGCTTTAGGCTAGCCAAACAGCAAAAGAAAAAAAAGGCTAAGGCTAGGTCTAATTTCAGGAAAGCACATGTCACTCCTCATTTTGTGCCTAGGGTGATGCAAACACATTTTATTGCAAGAAACACAGGAAAGAGCAAATCTGATTTTGTGAACAAGCATCCTCATTTTGTGCCTAGGGTGATGCAAACACCTTTTATTGCAAGAAACACAGGAAAGAGCAAATCTGATTTTGTGAACAAGCATCCTCATTTTGTGCCTAGGGTGATGCAAACATCTTTTGTTGAAAGAAACATGAGAAAAGGCAAATCTGTTTTTGTGAACAAGCATACTCGTGTTGTGCCTACTCGTCGTGTGTCTCAGTACTAGATTCCCAAATGCTTTATTTCTAACCCCAGTACCGAGGCCTCGACATCTTCTCGTGCTATGTAGGTTTTTCAGATGCGGGTTGGAGAATAGAAGCTTAGTGGATCTTGATCTTTTGCAAGATAGGATCAAGACTTGGATGGTTCTCACCCTTGAGATGGTTTTCAAGAGGCATGTGCAATAATTCTTCATCTACTTTGTAAGCTATTTGATACACTCATGTTCTTTACATTCACAGATATCTAATTGTGGCATGAGATGAAATATTTGTTCATATGCTTATTTGTATTCTTCTGGCATGTTCAATAATATTATATCTTATATCATGCCTTTCATACTTTGAATTCACTTATCATGATTCATGCCTATACTTAATTGAACATACCATGATAACTCAAGCTCATGTATATCATCATCTCCTCTCTGTTGATCTCATTGGTTATCCATTTGAGGGGGAGTTATTGGATTTTTGGTGAAAGTCTTTTTCGGTGGCTTTTTGGGAGGTTTGTTCTTTCAGTCTTTTGTTTTTAAAATAATTCCCTTCAGGTGACAATTTTGTAGAAGGTTTTTAAGATGGTTGTTTTGAGGGGGAGTTTTTGAAGTTTTTGTAATATTGTGTAACATGCTTGTTATTTTGTGTGTTTCTTAAATGAAAAGAAAAAACAAAATGAAAAACAGTAAAAGTACTGAGCATTGTATTTCATACACATATGTCATTTGAAGCCATGTTTATCCTACAAGGGTCTTTGCAACTTCCTATTTATACATATATGGTGTAGTTTGTGTCATGACTTTTTAAATGGAATGACAACTTGAATTAAATCTTGTCATGGTTGAGCTTTCTTGGCTATCTTGATCCTGCTCGAAAAAGTGTTAAATCTGAAAGCTAAGTGCTAAAGAAAAAAATGATTGTTGATAAATGCAAGAACAAGGTCATGTACTGTCGCACTTCTTCTTTACGAGACTGCTTATCATTGCACTTTGATATGAACTTGGAAGAGGTTGTGTGTGATCGAAACCATGAAACCTTAAGCTTGTGATTGCTTGACATGGTTGAAAAGTAATGCTGATGGTGCATGTAATTCCTTGCAATTGTTATTGTTGCAATCAAAGTAATGAATCAGATTTTCAAACCACAAATAAAGTGCACAAAAATTCAATGTTTTCAGGTTTTAAGATTGTTGAGAAAGGGAGATCATGCCATGCAAAAAAATCGTTAATAGTACTTGATTTCTAGTTATGCTTACTCTACATTGTTTATGTGTAGATTTGAGGGTGCAAGTATTGTTGATAGCATGACTTGGTGATCAAGTTGTTACATTTGTGCATGATTCATAATGCTCAGTACATATAAAAAAACATCAAGGGGGAGAAGTTTCTCTTTTGCTCTCTTTTTGCATTCTTGATGAATCCATTGTCAAAGGGGGAGAAATTTTGGAATCAAAAGGAGAAATTTTTGGTTACACATTGCACATTCACACACACATTTCTTCTTTCTGTTAGGGGGAGTTTCTCTTTGTTATAGGGGGAGATTTCTTTTTAGATAGGGGGAGATTTTTGTTCTTCTTTGTAGGGGGAGATTTTCCTTTCTGTCTTTTGGTCACTTTATTTCTTTTAAAAATGGTGTTGCCATTGTGAGGTGAATGCCAATGTTCGTTTCCAAATGGTGTTGCCAATGTTTTCATCAAGGGGAGATTGTGAAATCATGTGATGAAAAATTGGCTTGAATGGTGAAATTGGCATTGCAAAGTGGTTTTGGTTATGGCATGTGTGGTGCTTGTGCATGTGCTATGTTGAGATGATTATCATCTTGGTGATAGCATGATGGAGTTTGCTTAATGCAATGCACCCGTGTGAGTGGTTGCATGGATTAATCTTGAGTCAAGTCGTGGACTTGTGCTCGGATGCGTTGTTTGTTACTTCATGTGCAGGTGTTGCTCTAGGGCTAACGTGGTCGATGATGGGACCGAACTAGGTTCATGGAGGAACCGAGGTTCGAGACTAGGTTCGGGAGGAATCGAGGTCTTGGTGGTCAAGGATGTCATGCGGGGCGTTCGGGCTAGAGAACATGCATGTGAAGGTTTGGTTAGTCACGTATGTGCAGCGGTGGGTACATACATACGTGCAAGAGTTGTTTTTGGCCACGTTGGGCCAAGTTGAGATGTATACAGACTCTTTCCATGTTGGAAGTGGAGTTGTATCCTATCTCGTTAGGATTGCTCTGTATAAATAAGGGGAGGTGTCCCCTGTTTATTCTTGAGCGTCCAGGTATTAGGGTTTATACTCTTGTGTTGGAGTACTTTAGACAATGAAATAAAAATCAATCTTCCAGAGAGCTACTTCTTGCAGCTGTGATTTGCTCTTGGCTTCGACATAGTTGATCGATCGCTTGAAGTTTTGTTCATCACAGCAGTCACGAAGTTCATCACGGAGTTCGGTTCTTTGCAAAGGTATCATCTTGCGAAGGTAATATCTTTTGATCCATAGATACGATCGGATTGATTCTTCTTGGATTTGATTCATAATTGAATCTAGTTTCTACTGTTAAAATTTCACATCAATCCGACGGTTAGATCTTCAGTAATTTGTGGTCTCCCAGATTGCTAGCCTGGTAGCCCAGCTGTTAGATCGCTAATTGTTTTAGTCATCTTGCAAAAGTCATAACTTTAGATCCGTAGATCCGATCGACTTGATTCCTCTTTTGTTCACTTTGCAATTGAGTCTAGTTTATACAGTTAAAATTTCACATCAATCCAACGGTTATATCTTCGGTAATTTGTGGTCGCCCAGATTTATGTCCTGCTCGTCCGATTGCTCGCGTGGTCGCCCGGATTCAGTCATCTTGCGAAGAACATAACTTTAGATCCGTAGATTTGATTGATCTGATTCTTTTTGTGTTAGCTGCGGAATTGAGTCTAGTTTCTACAGTTAAAATTTTATGTCAATCCAACGGCTAGATCTTTGGGAATTTATTTTTTAGTGGACGTGTATCGGTCTACTCGCCCAACTGCTCACGTACTCGCCCAGATTGTCCTTGTGGTCGCCCAACTGCTCACGTGCTCGCCCAGATTGTCCTTGTGGTCGCTCAACTGCTCACGTGGTCGCCCAACTACTCACGTGCTTTGCCAGACGGGTCTCTTGGTCGCCAGATCGCTTCTCTGGTCGCCTAAGTGCTTTTACAGTCGCCCAAGTGTTCTCTTGAGTCGCCAGGTGGTTTGTTTGGTCTCCCAACTACGTGAGGTGGTCTCCCAACTTCGTAACCTGGTCTTCTAACTTCGTAAACTGATTTCCAAGCAATTTGAGTTTCAATTGGGGTATTTGAAAAGTTCGAAAATTTGATTTTAGCTTCCGCGCAATCATTCACCCCCCTCTGATTGCTACGTTAGTATATTCCGATCCTACACATAGTTTTAAAGTTTTATGAAAAATGGCTTACAAAGTATTAATGTTAATTTCTCCATTGCATGTGCTTAGCTTCAAATTGATCACATGAATGTGGTTAGCTGGAGCAGAAGTGCTAAACTATACATGAATGTGGTTAGCAGGAGCAGAAGTGCTAAACTAGGATCTCCTACAAATTCCGTGAGCCATCTAAACGTCTCCGTGTGATGTATTTCTTCTTCCACGGCCTTCTTGAGCAGAGCAGAAAATGATGCAGCTCTCAAACTGTGCAGATGACCACACAACACTGAGATCGCTCAGAGAGACATACAAGCACCTATCCTTCGCCTTCTGCAAACAATCCTCATGCCTCATGATCGTCAGCGATTGAAGGAGCTAAGACAGACGTGCCTCAATCACTAGTGCAGTCATCCAATGTGCCTCAAGCAGGAGGTATCATGTCACTGCTATAAGAAAAGAGACACTACAGTAAAAAACGGGAATATTTGATGATTTGCCCTGGTTTTCCTCTGTCTTTGATCATTTGTCCTGTGATGTCTCATTGACATGCGGGCCATAGGACCACATGTCGATTGAGATCGCGCAAATGATCAATCAGACCTACAAAAAGGGGCAAATCATCAAATCCCCCCGGTAAAACGTGATACTTAAAAAAAATCAGTTGCTCTGTGTGCCCACTATGCGTTAGCCTTCCTCCGCCGCCCACCTCACCTCTCCGTGCAGTAGCGATGGACAGGGGCGCCATCCCTCTTCAATGGCCGCCGTCCTATGCCATCACTCATCTTCGGCTATAAGAGCTCAGCCACCGCAGCACATCACGGTGCCATCGTCGCAATTTCCTCCTGAACCACGAATTCAAGCCCAAAACCGTAGCTGGTTCTTCCCCTTTTTCTATTATTTTGCCGCCAGAGAATCAAAAGGGGGAGGAAGGTCGAGCAAGTGAGCCCGGTAGGAATTCTCTTCGACGAATCGATCTGGAATTTCCTGGTGCATGCATGACTCATGGTCAAACCTTAATTTCAGCTCCCTGTACTTGTAGCACCGCCGCCGCGACCTCCATCTTCCTCGGCTCAGGTAACTGGTGGCGGCCTCGTCCAGTGTACCTCTGGCTCAGCACTCAGGTAAAATGGGATCGCCGGGGGTCACTGATGCTTAATCATCACTTGCCCAATGAAATGGCGCCAATTTGCGAGCTCGTCGCCAGTCGCTGCCGTGAGGCCCACGGTGGTAGAGCACGTCGGGCTTCGCCGACGGCAACGCGACCCCCCGGCAGATGCGCTCGAACTACCTGGTCCCTGCCATGGCTCGGCCGGCCGGATTCCCCGTGCCTTCGCCGGCGACGCCTTGCCCTAGCCGGCAGCCGAGACATTCTCTGTTTTGGCTCACTGACTCGCGGCCCAGCATTGTCAGCCAAGTCGGGCTTGTGTGCGCTCACTGTCAGCTGGGACCCGCTGGTCAGTAGGGCTGTGCCTCGATCGAAAATAGAAAGCCGCCTCCTCTGATGGAAGGCGTATTTTCTATTTATGGAAACTTTTAATCTTTTTGGTAATTTTCTAAACCTAGGATGTTCACTAGTCCATAACTTATGCATTTGAAGTCCAAATGAAGCAAAACGAATTTATATATTCACATAAAACATATTAGGCTCAGATTATGCAAAAACATTTTAAAAATAAGTTTTGTTTGAATTTTAAATTTGAAATTTGAACATAGGTTTAAAACACACCCTACAGACAACTTTTGCAAATAAACTCAAAATTGATGAAACAAATTTTGTTAGAATCCTCTGGGCCCAAGGAGTTCAAAAATATAAACACATTTGAAATTCAGTTTGTTTTGAACTTTTTCTCATAAAGGTTGCCTCCAATATGTTTAAAATTCAAATAGGTGTATGTTAATGAAATAAACCCCAATTTGAGTATGACCAATTTCTTCAAAGCCATATGATTAATAACCTACCGAAGTATGCAAAAAATAGTTAGGGTAAACCGTAGAGTGCATCAATGATGTCTCTACTACTTCAAATTACGAGTTGGTGGCGGTGGTCCGCGCCTCCCCCCTCCGCGGCGTATACCCACGAAATCGTCATTATCACGATCTTCTATACATTGACGAACGCGCCCAAAAAACCAAAGAAGACGGAATAGTTGAACATCACCCGCGCCCAGAGGCTTGCGATGAATGAGGGAAGAATTTGCCGTGAAAAAGTGATCAAAGAGGAAAGCCAGCTGCACCTCAACCACCTCGAACGCCCTCTTCCCCCCGGTGCCATCTTCCAGAAGCTCCTCCAACACGAAGTCACGCGCTCTTTGGTCGCCTTCTTCGGCGCAATGAAATCCATAGTAACGCCGCTTGATCATACTGAAGAAGGTGTAAGAGAGGCAAATGTTCCTGTCCACGGAATCTGGCATGTTTCCGTGAATCACATCCTTGATCGTAACCCAGCTACCATCATCGCGCATTTCGAATGGATATCTGCAGTTGCCCAAACTGGTTGCACCGGGATCACGATCAAAGAAGGGCTCCCCAGAATCGGGCTCCAACTTCATATATTCAGCCAACCGACTACTACGGTAAAGATAGATGATGTTGGCAGTAAAAGGATGGCCTAATTTTTGGGTAAAGGCCTTGACGGTTAAAAGCGGAACTACCAAGCATAGTACTTCCAGAGAATATGTCTTGGTCTCTTGGACGGCATCACGCCCGACAGCTTGAAAGCAACAAATACCCAATACAGGGGATTAATCAGCAGTTGCGCGTGCCGCCGGCCGTGCTGCAGGGTGTCATTGAGGCTGTAGGACGTCATGTTCTGTGTGACGAGCCCTAAGGGTGCATTACTTAGCTCATAGCTCCATGCCATTACGACTAACCTGTCCAGGCTAGGAGAGGAGTCCATGATGGCCAGGGCGTAGGAAGCAAGCGGAATTGGAAGGTAGAAGGCGGCCCATGCACCGTACTGGACGAGCCAGTGCGTCGAACGGCGGCGAGCCGAACCGAGCAGGTACCGAAGGGCGCGGAGGACAATCCCAATAGCCAGCAGAGTAGCCAGCTTGGCCGATGGGCTCATCGTTTTGATCCAGAGCCACACAGCCACGGCAAGCAGCGCCGCCGTGAGTCCACCCTTAACCATCAGCTGCATCGTCTCCAACACGATGGGATGCAACCGACGCGTATCCATGTGGAGGATATATCGAGCACAGGAGCAGAGCAATGGATGGACAGGAAATTGATTGTTGGAAGGGACTGCGGGCAGGCAGCGCAGTAGGAGCTGAGGTAATGAGCTTCTTCGATCTCTACCTGCATGCCTCTACATACTCCTCCTATTAAGCCTGCTGGAAGGTTTCCGGCCGGGCAGGCGAGGCAGCGCGCACTCACGCCCTAAAGATGGCAGATTTCCTACCCGAAAGGGCAGCCACGTGTCATCCCTCCATTAAAGCCTCTTAGAAAAAATATAATTATATTTAGGTCATTTCAACTGTTTTTTAAAAAAGAACCTTTTAGTTTAGCAAAATCGCGAATCCTTCATGAAAGAACTTAAGATAAATGTAAAAAATACATAATTACGTTTAGATCCTTTCAGTTGTTTTTATGAAAAAGACCTTTCGGTTCAGCAAAATTATAGATCCTTAGTGAAAGGGCCCAAATAAAAACAAAAAAAAGTGTGATTACGTTTATATCCTTTTAAATATTTCATGCGTTTTTTTTATTTGCTTGCGTGGGGGAGCAACGATCGCGGCGTGGCACGCTGCGGTCACTCATCTAGTATACCATATGCTGGGAAGATTTGGAGGCCTCTCAAGCCACAAAATACTTTTTTTGCAAAAAAAAAACTCTCCAGAAAATCCAAAATTGTGAACAGGTCCTTCCACCGGTTATTTTGCAAAAAGGATCATGTAGTTCTGTAAATTCAACTCGGGCGCCGGTCCTCTAAACCCGAAAGATTTAAAATTACGTTTAGGTCTGGTTATTTCTTTAGGCTCGAAATATTTTAAATTACATGTGGCGCGCTATTCTATCTAGTTGAGCATAATCCTAGAAGATAGGCCGAATAAAAGATGCGATCCTCGTCACTGAAATTAAAGATATCAGAACTAAAATTCGGACGTAACAACACGGACAAATCAAGTTGGATGACAAAGCATTGAGCACTCAAGGACATATATGCTAGAATTTGGCACTCATTTTTTTGGGAACAAAAGCCCGTGGCAACCACTTCGTTCCTCTTGAAAATGAAAAGAGATCCTAGATATCTTCACACACAAACGCACATAAAGATGCATGAACTTGACTTGTTGCCAGCTCCGATGATCCTGGGAATCAATGCTGGTCAGTGACTTTGTGATTGAATCTGTGCAGATGGGACGTCTGGAATTCGCTTCGATTGCTTTCAGGTGCCATGCGATTGACATATGTATGCGTTTATGTCTAAGCCATGCCCTATCTGAACTTTGTTGATTCTTTAGGTAACGAATAAGAAACAGGGATGTATTGTTTGTTCCTAATTAGCTTGGTCTACGTGTTTTTTTAGGCAACTATGTTGAGGACATGCTCTGTTTCCGCGCCCGCCCGAGAGAGAAGACAGGGATGAGACGAATGTTCTAACTTTTAATCCTATCGTTAATTAAATCGATCGGTGTCATCCACCACCAGGCTTACTAAAGTAACTTAACTTGAGCTCTAAGTAAGTAGAGCGCATATAATGATTCTTTAAGCAAGCACTACATGGGTTTATAAAACCCAATAAAATGACCACACGGGTGGCCGTGACCTCTGGTTCATCGTTTTCGATATCGGTATGGTCTCCAAAATACAATTTTGATTGCTAATTTTTATTATATATGTTTATAAAACCCAATAAAATTATAATATTATGGAAGTACTTTTCGAGACGAATCTAAACTTTTGATTTTCATATATCCAATTTAAATATTTAAAAGATATTAACAGTCAAAATTTCAAATATTTGATTGCACCTACGTCCAAAACGACAATCATCTATGACTGGAGGGAGTATATATAGAAGCCTGGTAGGTGTGGTGTTAATCAAGGTGCAAGCTATTGGGTCATGGTCTGGACGTAGTTGCTGTTGGCGGAGACAGGACTTGACACTGGGGTATACTACGTACATTATGTTCCATAGGATTCCTGGCTGCTCAGTGCGTCTACGTCGATTTCGGGCGGACGTGGGCGCTTGCCGTCGCACTGCATCGCTGTTTGCACCTGCCGTTGGACGGTTCAAGTATTTTCGTCGGCTCGTTCATCTGTTAACGCGCCGTAGCGCGGTGGTAGCGCTGTTGGGATAGATCTTGCGGGGAGTTCGGAACGAACTCCCCCTCCCGTTTCGCGCCTTGATCGGGGGCGCAACCAACTCATGGTTGTGGCCCCTGTCACGCCACGCGCACAAATAAAAAGAGGAGTTGAGGGCCGGCTCGGGTACGGTGGTTCCTCGGCTTCACCTCGCTCCAACAAACCCTAGCAGACCCGATCTACTGCGCGTGGAAGTGACGGGAAAAAAGGCCATCGCCGTTCTTCTTCCGCAACTTCTTCTTCTACTCCGGGCGAACGTGAAGGCAGCCACAGCTTCCTCTCCGCGCAATCAATGGCGTCTTCATCTTCCTCAAACCCGGAAGGTATGTCCCCCTAAGTACCGCATCTAGGTGTTTATTTTAGGCACTAAGGTCCATAGGATCTATCAATGGTATCAGAGCCTTTCTAGTGCCTAATCGCAACCCTAGATGAAGAATCACCTTCAGGCAAGAACTCATCTGAAGCAAGTAGAAGGAGAGGAACAACTCTAGCGCGATTATTCATTAAGAAATCCTCAAGAAACCGCATTAGAATTAAGAAAGAGGGGGCTAATTTGGCGATGCTTCTTTGTCGCGAAACCCTAGCGCCATTTTCGCGTCGCCACTACTCGGCGCCATGCCCGCCGCGTGCCATTGGGCCCGTCCGTCGCGCCGCCAGACGGCGTGTGCCGCCATGCCCATCCCGTCGCGCTCCGCCTCGGCGCCTCCAGCGCCCGTCGCGACAGCGCACGCATCCGCTCGAGGAGGCCCTGCCATCGCCATGGTGTCTTTGGGTCCAGTTTTTCGGTGTTAAGACTAAGAATGAGTTAGGGTTTTTATGTCGTTGCCAAATCAATCTCAGCCGTTCATCGCAATCCGACGGCGTTGAGACTGAGGCGGCTCGGCTGGGCTCATTTCAGCCCAGGCGGGGAGGGGTTTTGCCGGCCCAGGCCCAGGTTGTGGGGCCTGGTGACCGGGAAGAACAGAGAAAGGCTTTCGGGCCGTTTTGGGCCAAGCTTTGGCCATGCACAGTGGCCATGAACAGTATTTGTTTTTAATTACTGTTTTGGCTGCAAATGATTAGTTTAATTACTGTTTTAGCTGTGAATATTTAGTTTAAGCACTAAGTTAAGTTTATGTTTGTTTCCGCTGCCAAGTTTTAGATTATATTTCCTGATTAAATTGGATCCAACGTGAAAATTTAATTAGAAAATTGTATTAAGTCTGCTTTAGTATGGGATTTTTTATCTTCTGACCAACGTTGATGATAAAATTTGCCATATTAATTATTGAGTTTGTTCTCAGTGTGGGAATTTTATCCTCTGACCAACGTTGATGATAAAATTTGCCACAATATTTAAGTTTAAGTTTTGTTCTATTCTAATTCTGCCCAAAGGTGATTTAGAAGTAGAACAAATTTTTTACTGTTAAGAGCATGTTTTAATTGAACCAACGTTGAATTAATCATGCATTTTATTTCAGTGTTCTAATTAAATTATTTTTCTTATGAAGCTGTGAACACTTCAAATATTCTTAGTCTGATCTCTGCTATTGAGCCCTAAATGGGGGGAATTATCCCTCTTGGAGGGAGAAGATTGAGATAGCACTTGCTCTCTCGAGATATTGATTATGCAATCATGCATGATCGTCCCATGAGCCCAACCGATCCACGAAGGTCAGCAAGGTGCTCGAGAATAATGCTCTGACAATAATGGCATCGACTTAGAGCGTGTGAAGTGGGAAAACTCGAACAGAAAATGCATGATGGTGATTAAAAACTCCATCGTGGAAGGTATAAGGGGTGCCATCCCAGAATGTGCTAGTGCTAAGGAATATCTTAGCAAAGTTCAGAGTCAGTTCACTGGCTCTAGTAAGATGTATGCAAACTCTCTTGTGCAAAGACTTGCAAATGAGAAGTTTGATGGGCACAGTAATATTAGAGAGCACATTCTGAAGATGAGCAACATAGCCACTAAGCTGAAAACCATGGAAATGGAGATTTCAGAAGGATATTTGGTGCAATTTATCATAAATTCCTTGCCCAAGGAATATGAGACTTTTGCAGTCAATTACAACTCCATTAATGAAAAGTGGAGTATAGAAAAATTGATGGCTATGTGTGCTCAAGAGCAAGAAAGGCTTAGAGCTCAGAGGCTTGATCATATCAATCATTTCAAGTCATCAGAAAACAAGAAGAGCAAGTCTAAGCCTTCTTTTAAGAACAAAGGTAAACCTCAGAATAAGAGATTTACCTCGGGCGAGAAGCCTCAAGATGGCAAAGGCAAGGGTCAGCGAGGTGGACAAAGATACATGTAGGCATTGCAATCGGAAGGGCACTACATGAAAGAATTGCGTTCGATTTCTTAAATGGTGAACAAGAATGGTAAGTATCAAATTACATTCATAGATGAATCCTGTACTTAGATTTTCCCACTCATACATGGTGGATTGACTCGAGTGCAATTGTTCATGTTGCAAATTCTTTCTGAGGATTCCATACGAAGAGGATCTGAAAAAAGGAGAAAAAAGCATTAGAGTGCATAGCGGCGTCGAGGAAGATGTTGAAGCCATCGGAGAACTCCCATTAGAATTAAATAATGGCTTCATTCTTCATTTACATAATGTTTTAGTTGTACCCTCCATGAGGAGGAATTTAATTTCAGTATCCTGTCTGGATGATGATGGCTATTTATGTCATTTTGGGAACAATAGATGTTTAATTAAGTTTAATAATGTTGATGTTGGTCTTGCCATCCGACAAGACAAGCTTTATTTAGTTTCCCAAAGTAATGATGTGAATGTTGTGAATGCCTCTTCATCGAAGAATGAATGTAATAAGCGAAAGAGAAGTGAAAGTGAGACGTTTTCGAAATTATGGCACTGTCGTTTATGCCATATTTTGAGGGGGAGGATTGAGAGATTAATCAAAGAAGATATTCTTCACCCGTTAGACTTCTCAGATTCAGAACATTGCATTGATTGCATTAAAGGCAAATATGTTAAGCAAATTAAGAAAGATGCCAAACGAAGCACAGGAATTTTAGAAATTGTTCACACAGATATCTGTGGTCCTTTTCCTGTGAAGTCAGTGGATGGTTTTGATTCATTCATAACATTCAGCGATGATTATTCGCGTTATGGCTATATCTATCCAATTAAAAACGATCGAAGCATTAGATAAGTTTAAGATATTTAAAATTTGAAGTTGAAAATCAGCATGATCTAAAGATTAAAATAGTAAGATCGGGCCGTGGAGGAGTACTACGGTAGACATACCCCTTATGGCCAAGTTCCTGGACCTTTTGCAAGGTACCTGCAGGAAAATGGCATAGTAGCCCAGTATTCTATGCCGGACGAACCTCAGCAAAATGGAGTAGCTGAAAGGCGTAACCGCACATTAATGGATATGGTACGAAGTATGATAAGCTACTCCACATTACCGATTAGTCTATGGATGGAGGCATTAAAAACCGCTGCCCATATTCTTAATCGGGTTCCCAGTAAGTCGGTGTCTAAAACACCATATGAGTTATGGACTGGGAGAAAGCCCACTCTAAATTATTTACATGTGTGGGGCTGTCCAGCTGAGGCTAAAGTATTCAATCCAAATATTGGAAAGTTAGATGCTAAGACCGTCAGTTGCCATTTCATTGGCTATCCTGAAAGATCAAAAGGGTACCGTTTCTACTGTCCTGACAGACAGACTAAGTTTGTAGAAACGAGACATCTTTGTGTTCTTAGAGGAAGAAATGATCGGGGAGCATGGTACCCGAGAAATAAGCCTTGAGGAGAAGCGGTTACATGCCCCAACTCCGATGATTCAAGAGCCCATTTTCTCGATGCACGCTATCGTTGCACCTCCAGTTGTTGCAACACCTGCTTGTAGTTCTCCTAGTGCGGACTACTAACGCACTGAAGTTCTGTTATTTTGGAGCCTCAAGATCCCATTGCAGCTACACTGAAGAGCCACAATGACCTCCTATAGTGAGCAACGTGCTGCTCAAGAACCTCTTAGGAGGTCTGGCAAGCAGGAGATCGGCTATTTCTGCGATTATGAAGTTTATGTAAGTGAAGAGTTAGAAATAGAGGTGATCCCACCTCTTTTGAGGAAGCTATGAGAAGTCCCCATTCATCCAAGTGGCTCATGACCATGGAAGATGAAATGAAGTCCATAGCGCAAATAAGGTATGGGACTTAGAAGAAATTCCTAAAGGAGCCAAAAGCAGATGGGTTGTAAGTGGGTCTACAAAACTAAGCGTGACTCTAAAGGGAATCTTGAAAGATTTAAAGCAAGGCTCGTGGCAAAAGGCTTCACTCGAGAGAGAAGGAATAGATTATAATGAGACCTTCTACTTTGTTTCGACAAAGGATTCTTTTAGAATCATTATGGCGCTTGTAGCACATTATGATTTAGAACTATATCAGATGGATGTTAAGACGGCATTCCTTAACGGGGATCTATACGAAAAGGTATACATGACTCAACCCAAAGGTTTTGTCGTGGAAAGTAAAAGAAAATATGGGATCTTGAGCTAAACAAATCCATTTATGGACTTAAGCAAGTGTCTGAGACAATGGTACCTTAAGTTTGATGAGATTATAAGAAGTTTTGATTTTAAGGAAAATGAGGAAGATAATTGCATCTATGCTAAGTTTAAGAATGGAAAATTCATTTTCCTAGTCACGTATGTAGATGATATCCTGCTGGCAAGCAGCGATAAAGATCTACTTCTGGAAACTAAGAACTTCTTATCCTCAAATTTTGAAATGAAAGATCTCGGTGAGGCATCTTATGTCTTAGGAATTGAGATTCACCAAGATAGAACAAAAGGGGTATTAGGCCTATCGCAAAAGGCATACTTAGAAAAGGTTCTAAAGAAATACGGTATGCATGCGTGTAAGGCTTCTTTGCCCCAATAGTCAAGGGCGATAAGTTTGGGAATTTTCAATGTCGAGAACCAATATGAGATCGATCAAATGAAATCGGTTCCATATGCTTCAGCTGTCGGAAGCATAATGTATGCTCAAGTGTGTACACGCCCTGACTTAGCATTTGTAACCGGAATGCTTGGCAGATATCAGTCAAATCCAGGAATAGATCACTGGAAAGCTGTTAAGAAAGCCTTGCGGTATTTGCAAGGAAGTAAAGACCTCATGTTAACGTATAGAAAGTCGAGTACCCTCGAGATTGTGGGTTACTCTGACGCAGATTTTGCGGGGTGTGTAGATACTAAGAAATCCACATCAGGTTATGTATTCACCCTCATAGGGGAGCTATTTAGTGGAAAAGCTCCAAACAAGCTATCCTTTGCATAAATCGACAATGCATCTTTGAGTTTGTAGCTTGTTATGAGAACAGCAACCGGCGAGCACTATGGCTTAAGAAATTTGTGCGGGATTGAGAGTGGTGGACTGACATAGAAAGGCCACTCACATTATATTGCGACAATGAACCGGATATTTTACTCCTATAACAACAAGTCAAGTGGTCTTTGCCAAACACATTGACATTAAGTTTTATGTTGTGAAGGAGAAGATCCGAGGATCAAACCATAAGATTAGAACATATAAGTACCAAGCAAATGCTTGTGGATCCGCTAACTAAGGGCTTACCACCATATGTGTTCAGAGAACACGTAGCCAGCATGGGTTTATTGGAAAGCCTGTGATTCTGGATGTAAGGGGTCAAATAAGCAACCATCTCCCATAAGACTAAGTTTCCGTTTTGATATAGAAAGGTGTACTATAGTCATTGAGTTCAATACCACGCACTTGGCGGCTTTACAGCGCCTTGGTCTTTGTGCACTAATTTATTGATAAGCGGGATTAATGTTAAGTTAAGTTGTTTAGTTTCAAGATCAAGGGAGAATGTTGGGATAGATCTTGCGGGGAGTTGAGCGAACTCCCCTCCCGTTCAGCATACGATCGAGGCGCAACCAACTCATGGTTGTGGCCTGTCACGCCATGCGCACAAATAAAAAGAGGAGTTGAGGGCCGGCTCGGGTACGGTGGTTCCCCGGCTTCACCTCGCTCCAACAAACCCTAGCAGACCCGATCTACTGCGCGTGGAAGTGACGGGAAAAAAGGCCATCGCCGTTCTTCTTCCGCAACTTCTTCTTCTACTCCGGGCGAACGTGAAGGCAGCCACAGCTTCCTCTCCGCGCAATCAATGGCGTCTTCATCTTCCTCAAACCCGGAAGGTATGTCCCCCTAAGTACCGCATCTAGGTGTTTATTTTAGGCACTAAGGTCCATAGGATCTATCAAGCGCTTCTCCGTGGGAACACGAGGGCGCGGGTTTGAGCCTTGGCTTTGTGCGTGACGCATGGCAAGGACACGTGTCACGCCGTACGTAGGGCCGTGATTTTTTGCGAGAGGACCCCCGGAGATTCCAGAAACTACGCGCAGGTCCCATTTTTGCGAAAAGCCCCTCAACAAAACCGAAATTCAACCTTTTTTTTTGGGAAAAGGCCCCCAAAATTTTTAGAAATTACATGTCGATCCCTTTTTCTGGAAAACCCCACCAAAAGATGTAAAGTTACATGCAAGTCCTCAAAAATTCTGGATTTCGCCCTTTTTTGTGAAAAGTCCCCCCAAAATTTTTAAATTTACGTAAAAGACCCATACGTATTTTTGCGTAATAAGTTTACTACATAGCTAGGATAATGTGTAACTCGCATACTGCTATCTTTTATTGTAGGTTGTTCGGCGACGAATTTCTTTTAATCTTCGCACCACTTGCTGTGTTAGTCTTCCGAGGCTTCTTTGAAGTTGGAGAGGTTGTGCTGCTCGTTATTTCCATCTTCTTGAAGTTGTTGATGCAAACTTCATGACGTTGCTGACTTGTTACCAGAATTTCTTTCCAAAGACTTGTTGGTGTTTTCATTTCGCAGGAGAATAGGGAGGAAGTTCTTCTAGAAAGAACAACTCAGGAGTGGAGAATGAAAACTCTACACAGGGGAAAATGAGTATCTGAGATAAGAAGATTAAATTCTATAGTTGGGGAAAAGAGTATATATACAACTAATGCTAATCTCTTTATATTTCTTTTTAGAAAAGTAAGGTTCCCCTTTTTTCTAGTTTCCATTCTTAACATCCATTCAAATGCTTCTGTTCATAAGAATATAACTATTCTGGTTCCAACTCATTTTCATGGTGCATAATTTAAGCAAAGTGATGAAGTGAGTTTTAAGGCATGGCTAGAAGCTATTGTTGGAGCATTAGGTTTTTATCTAGCCTAGAGTGACCTGAGTAAGTTGGTATTTACTAATATGGTAAGATCTTAAACTTGGTTTATATGTGAAGGTGTGATCTCAAGCAAAGTTAAGAGTAGTAATAGAGACTATACTACAAATCTTGATGAGGTTTTATTTTTGAGACAGGTTAATAACCGAAAGCTTGCACAGAAAGGTGATAAGTTCATAAAAGTCTATGGAGGGAAGATACAGACTATGTTATCATTCATTATTTATCCTATGGGTTGAGTTTTCGATATTCATACATGAGGACAATTTATTATGAAACTTTAACCGAGAAGTTGAGTTCACATATAAATCAGTCCCAACATTCAAAATAAAAACCAATTTCAAGTGGGAAGACATAACAACAACATAAATTATTCTGTATAACTAGAGCGGAATCAAATGCTATGCGCAAAGGGTTTTCATCCTTAAAGTAATCCTAATTTATTCAAATCTTCGGCCTCTTACTGTAGGTGAAGCTGTTTCCCCGTGAAGTAGAGTCTTCAAGTTGAGCTTCTGTTTTATTGCGGTTAGTGAAGTATTGCATGCTTTCTTGAGATGGTTGTCGTAGATTTTGCAGTCTTCATCGGTTGGCATGAAGCATGGTAGCGACAAGTCTTGAATGTCTTCAAAACTAATAGCAGAGATAACCATGGCGAGGATCTCTCTTTGAGGAAAGATGAGTTGGTTTATAAATCAAAATGAACGTAGGGGTAAGAGTAGAATCTTATGAACGAGGAAAGAACAGCAAACTCTACATTTTGCAAATATAGTAACTTTTGGAAGTAAGATTTCGAATTTGCTTATTCCAATGCTAACGACCGTTCTATCTAAGGTTTATCCTACGGTCAGTATAGCTCTGATACCAACTCTGTGAGACCCCGTTCCGGAGAACAGGAACCTCCATGTGATTACTGTGCTATTCCCTGGATCAGTAGCTAGCACTCACATGTTTACAACAATTGGAAATCATAACCATACAAATAATAATTAAGCGGAAGCGATTAATACAAATAAATATTACAACTCAGAGAATACAGCAACAAAGGAAGCAATATCACATGGTTTGCCCAACCGACCAAGAGTAATGACCGGGCATAAACTTCGATAGAACACGCTTCAAGGAAGAACCCGCAACTGCGATGAACAACTTCGAAGCTTAGCTAGCATACACCTACAATATAATTAGGCAAGGGTGAGTACTTTACGTTACTCGGCAAGACTTGAAACAACACCTATCATATATGCGAGCCATTTCAAATGAGGCTACTACGGTTCATTTGCATAAAGCGAATTTGCATTTGTAAATCAAGTTATTTGCAAACGGAATTTACAAGAGCAAGTTTAATTGATAGCAAGTAAATAAAGCATAATAACACTCACAGTCCTCCATGACGTGAGCGGCGAAACATTCACATTCCTGAAATTCCATCAATGTCAGCCCTTCGACATAAAACACAGTTGCAAAACAAATAGAACCAAACCCATTTGAAAACAATAAAACATCTAACATTGGAATGACTTCACCGAGTGCTCATGATCATGGCGCGACTAATTAATTAGATTTAAACTCTGCAGAGGTGTACAACTTTACCCACAAGGAATGATCAACTTTTGCGACACACTTCCTTAGGTGTGGCGTCAAGAAGACCATACATAGTCATTACATTACCTAGACATAGCTTTGACCAGCCGGGACGTTAACCCTGCCAGTAGAACTAGAAACACACACCCAAGCCGTGGATCCACATTCACACACCCAACACAACGTTTCTAAACACGGCGGGCGCATAATGCATTGCATTAGCAAGTAGACTGACCGAATACCCGTCGAGGTAGACTGACCGGAAAACTGTGCGAGCTCCGCCTACCAATGAACAAAGCCATGTCTAATTAACATAATAAGCTATGGCTAACCCATCCTCACCCATGTGGTTGCACGGAAATCTCGGATCAATAGCGTCCCATTGCTCGGTCCTTAAACTGACACGGGCGATACTCCACCCTACACTACGTGCAATTCCATTCGCACATCCGGCTATTGCCAATAATCGCCCGCATCAAAGCATAGTTTTTCTTTTGGGTTTTTAATCAAAGTACCGCAACCAACGGTGCTATTTTCAATGTTTTCGGAAAACAAATATTGATTTGATCATGCATGTCTTGATTCTAAAGCATGGCTAAGCGTGTTAAATACGTTAGATATACCCAAAATGACATTAGCAATGTCTATCCTCAATCTATGGTTATCACGGTTCACATGTTCACAATCATCAAAGGAGATTCACGAGATAACAGGTATAACTACCAATCCACAAAATAGCAATTTACATAAAGTAAACGCATGCATAAAACAATTTGATGCACAAAAGGAATATAAAATAATGGGCTCAATATGGTCAAAGGAAGCTTGCCTTGCTTAATCGACGAATACGACGAAGACGAGGATTGCGGTTGACGACGACGACGGAAATAGGGACGTCGGGTTCTACACGTCGATTAACGGAAACAACGCAAAGCAATAAACTTCAATAAGAGCGAAAGAAATAGATAACAAGAACAAATAAACTCTTCACAAGAACGGGGATTGCTCTTTATGAATTTATTAATCTTATTTTATGAATTCAAGATGCAAAGATTGTTTGGATTAATAGAATTAATCATTAGTTGCAAGGTTTCATTGATTTACTATTCACAATACGATTTCGGGTAACTTTGTTACTTATGGGTTTTGCTTTATTAGGATTCAGATTCAAAGCAAGATAAATTAAGGATGTTTTCTTAGATTGCTGCAGATCATAACCTAAAGATCAATTCTAAACTATTCTTTACAAATTTCGGATTTAGATAAACTGCTTTACGAGTTAATGAATAGGCTTAAACGATCATGTTGGACTATGAATGATTAGATCTTTATCTTTAATTGACTTTGCTTAGAATTAGGTTTACGCAAGTTAGATCTATTGATTTAGGCTACTGATAACATTTCCATCATATTTGAGAAGGTTCTGATACAACAACTTCACAATTAAAGTCCAATTGTTCTTTCTACCGAATTCATGAATATGATCACTTGGGGTTATTTAACCTATAAGATTAATATGCAAACCTTAGCAAATTGAGGTTATCTTTTCCTAGCAGGGTAGTATATACTTTGGAGAGTGCTACTGAGCTAATTTCATAAGCTTTACGATTTAGATGAGATATTATGTTCATTGTTGAAAAGGCTTAAGTGATATTGTAAAGTTAACGTTATTCGGAATCGGCCAAAAGTAAATCAAAAGGTTAATCACTTAAGGGTTTTGATCTAATGAGATTTATAGGCAAACCTTAATGGAATATGATTCTTTTTACAGATCATGGTAGTACAAACTTTGTACAGTGTTACTAAACTGGTTTCACATATTTTAGTGTTTAGACGAGTTATTGTATCTGTTGTTGAAATAGTCTAAATGATCATATTGGTAACATTGAATCGGCCAAGTTTCGTTTTGAGTTTCTAACTACACCACACATGATCTTTGATTCATTTCTCAGGTATTAGCAGAGTATCATCCCAGAAACATTTTATAGTTGATTTTGCATTATTTTGCTTTTAACTGCAATAGGTAAACTATTTACTTATTGTTACAATTAATATTTCCTTTCATTAAGAGAATGCTAATTGAGTTTGATTCTAAGTATTTATGCACACATGGGTTCTTGCTGCTTCCAGGAACCTATTCAAAGTGTTGTTACCATTTTATGAGCTATCATGCTATTATTTTTGTTAATGGCCATAACAATAGTTAATTAACGATTATGAAGCAACCAATTTAAATTGAGTTAAACATTAGATGATTTTCCGTATTTGAGTTTATTTTGATTCCAGAGACAAACAAGAATTCATTTTGGGGTTTTGAAAGTTATATCTTTCACATGTGCCATAATGTTCATAATAGTGTGTTCATCCCATTCTTGATTTTAACAATTGTTCTATGATTCAAGAATTGAATATTTTTGTACATTTGAATTCATTTTGGTCTTGGCATCATATACAAGTTTATATTACTACTTCTTGACCTATTGTTCACAGATTTAATATGAAGGCCATATTGAGGTTATACTCAAAGTTTAATTCAAATAATTGCTTTGTAGTTCAAATATTTAATATTTTTGTATAGCTAGAACCTTTCTGACTTTAGGCAAAAATATAAATTTATTTCACTGGTTTCTAACTAACACTGCACAAGTTACCAATGGTTAATTATATCCTGGCCAGGAAATTAACTGGAACATCAAGAATACGTTTTACAATTGAGAAAGCGCCTTTTGGACTTAGCCTTCACCTACCTCGGTATTGGCTCATGACCCCATCGCATGGAGGACAGAGAACAGAGGATTTCTAGGGCATGGCGAGGGCTTTCCGCGATCTTCCGTGAAGCAAGGCACTTTGGAGGCAAGGGCAAGAATCAAGACCGATGAGCTGAAATGGGTGAGATATTAAGCATCAGCGAGCTCTTGGGAGTCGGTTTCACCTGCTAGCCGGCGGGGATGGACGGAGGGCTTACCACGGGCGGACTTGGGAAGAAGGCGCACCGGCTGCGGTGTGATTCGCATGAAGAAGCTCCAATGTTCTTGAGGGATTTGATCGGCGGTGTATGAGGATCCTTGGCTCGGGGATTTGGAAATGGGGTACTCTAGAGCTCGGATTTCGCCAGCGCTTGGAGCGGCGAGCTGCATTGGCTATGGCGATTTGGAGGATGTTTCTTGCGCTGGCTTGAGGAGAAGGAAGGGGCCGAGGGGAGTGAGGAGGAAGTCCTTGCGAACACTAGGGTGTGGTTTATAGCCGGGAGAGCGGCGAATGGAGTGGGATTCGTGGCGTCATCGCTGTAGTCTGACCGAGGCTTCGGAGAGTCGCGATGGAAGGAGCGGCGTTGAGGAAGACAGGTCTGGCGGTGGGGTCATTGTCGATGGTGAGGAGTTTCTCCAATGCGCCAACGTGAACGGAAATCGATGAATGGCCCACTGGCGTTGAGTGATCAAAGGAAAACAGGGTGATTGGGGTCAATTTCTCCTTTTTCTCTGATTTTATTGGTGGTCGACTAAAGGCAGAGAATGATGAAACTTTTTGACCAAGGTCGTTGAATATATTTTGACCTTTGGTAAAATTTTCAGATTAAAATGAGTTACCGAAAAATTATTAATATTCTGACAACAGTGACTGCTCCTAATTTCTTGTTTGGATTTTGATTTTGATTGAGATCAAATGAAGTCTACTGTTTTGAAACTTTGTTTTTCAAAAGGATTTGATCTCAGAATGCTTATGTAAAATTTCCAACTCCATTTGTGATTCCATTATTTTATGTAAATTCCGACAATACATTATTTTGGATTTAAAAGTTATCTTTTCATTTTACTTCTTCAATATTTTATGCATAAAATCTCAATTGCTGATTAAAATGATTTAATTGAATGATCAAGGTTCTCATGGCAATTTTATAAAGTTTTACTTTTTACATCTTTGCCTTTGTCTCTTTTTCATCCTTTGTTTCCATTTGTTAGATTTTTCATACAAAGAATAAATCCGAGGAAATCCAAATAAAACAAATAATGGCAAGAAACTCAGAAATAAATATTTTCAAATTTAAAATATTCATTTTCACTTTATTAAATTTTTGGGATGTTACATGAGTATATTCTTCCCTATAATATATAATATCAAAATATCACAAATGGAGTTCTACAACAATCTATTTTTCAAAAAGCAAAATCACAATTCTGGTTGGCTAGCATCATACGCATGGCTATGCATGACATGATTAGATAAGTTTTTTATCTCTATCTCTACTAATTCTAATTAGGAGTTGGTGGTGGTACGTCTGTTCTCCACCCTCACCCCGACACATGTGCGCACCCGCGTGGCTGAGTGGGAAGTGGGCAGTGGCCACCCTGATAGATTGGATTAGATCATACCATCACGGGAGGTAAATAAATATGCATGACTCATTTATTGCTTTCCTTTCTCCCATTGATCTGGCATTCGAATCGGCGGTGATTGCGCTCGGTGCTTTTCGGATTGGATTGATTAATTCCCTTCCGAAGGAGGCAGAGTTCCGATTCATGGAGTTGGGTCTCTTCTCGTCTTTTCCCCTTTTGTTGCCTTCTTTATTCGATGATTTCTTAATCTGGATTTTATAGATATCTCCTTGGTTGCTGAATCTAACCACACCGCTTCTTGTCTCTCCTGCAGATGTGTTGAGTTTATCCGTTAAGCGGAGATAATGGGCGACCTTCCTGATCTCGTCGATGCAGCGCAGGGGCAAGTCACCGGTGGTGGGCGGCGAGATAGGCTGGCAGCGTTGCTGTAGCTCGTGCACGGTGGATGATGTCAATAGGTTGAGGGAGGCGAGGAGGCGGTGGAGCTGGTTGATGGGGTGGGGCTATGGTATGGCCAGAACAAGGCATACGAGCCACACACGTCGCTGATGGTGGCAGCCACATACGGATGATGCCTACCTCTTCAACACCTTTGCGCCCATGGGGCAGCAGGTGATGTCTCTTTCGATCAATCGATCGATCTCAAATTATGTTGTTACAAATTTATAATCCCAAATGCTGTGATGTTATTATTTAGGTTTGTAAAATTAAAGATAATTTTAAGCTCGAGTTTGTAAATAGGTGCTTGGAATTTGTATGCTTCGATGAATTGATTTAAACATTTAACCATTGCACATTTAGAGTAAACATTATTATTCAGATAAGTTTTGTGCTCTTTGCAAATAATCTTTATCGCAAATTGAGTTTCCGTTGCATCGCACGGGCACATGGCTAGTATTATATAAAACGATTGTTAAGTAGATGCCTAATGGATAATTTCCACCTCTTGAGCTAAGTCAAAATAAAGAAAGTATAAACTTTTGCCTCCTTGATTCATAAATCAAAATAGATGGTATATGGAGGAATGTATGTACGTTGTTCCAGCAAATCTTTATTCTCCATCTGTTTGTTTTTTTATGTCTTATTTGGTTTTTCCTATTCGTTGTGTTTTCCGGTGAACGGCATGTAGATTCGACATTATTGATTCCGTCATCATCACCGTTAGCTGCGACCACGACATAGTGTTGTTTGATCCAAGGAAAATCGGTGCAACCACAAGTGCTGGTATGGGATAACTTTAACCTATTAAGTTACGTAGATTTAGTTTTGCACATTGGAAGGCCAAAGTAGTACGGGCTTTACTTTTTAAGGCTTGCTCGAAGGGGTGGCCACCCCGAGGTGTTAGGAACAATACTTGCCTATATAACGGTGTATGCCTTGCTATGGGGAGAAGCGGTGCCTTGCTATGGGGAGAAACGGTGTTAGAAACAACATCAATGGTGTGAAGCACCTGGAGATGCATGCTACAAGAAACTAGAGATGGTTACCTCAGTGCCCTCCTCTAGCACTCAGAGGGTCGCCTGGCTTGAAACCCATCTTCCGGAAAAGTAGGGGGGAGGATTTGATGTTGGTGATGTCAGACATGGAAAAGGAAACAAACGGTGCAAGACAAATAAACGATGACAATGTTTGGGTTACACCTTAACAAGACTCGATTCAAACACAACATGACATGACTGCATGGAAGGTGAAACACCCAACTGAAACGCCAAATAACCTGAATTAAACACACAAGGAGAAGGTAAAACTTGCAAAGACAAACACAAGGACAGGAGACCAGAGACCAAGACTGTTGTGAGTCTTGTGACTCTTCAGATCAAAGTCTGCTTCTTTTCTTCTCTGTATTGCTATTTACTGCGCACAAGCCTGGAAGCTGTTGATGAAGGTTTCAGCGCAACACAGAGCAGCAGCGTGAAACCGGAAAACAGACAACAAACTAATTCGAGCTGCAAAACCGCCGCAGCATTTTCTGATTTTTCTCTTCTCTATATATAGCAAAAGTTTACAGATATTTTCCAGTTAACCGATTCCATCCAAACTACCAAATACTAACTCACTCGGACTCTAACAATCTTACCCAACTGTTTACTGTTGCGCTTCCGGCAACAACATATTTTGCCAAAGCACAGTAGCGGAACAACTCTGGACTCTGAATTACCTGCAGACGACGGACTCTGAAGAAACTTAACTAAACACAAACTCCGAAAAACGTAAGACAATACACAGCACGTTTAGTTCAACAAAGACAAACACATGGACTAGAGACCAGAGACTATCTATTCATTACCGGACGCACCAGGCGGCGGCTGCTGCTGTTGCCCCGGCTGCGGCGGCGGCGGCGGCTGCTGCTGCGGCTGCTGCTGCTGCTGCTGCGGATTCTCTTCCTCCCTTGCCCGCTTCAGGATGCCGGCGTTGGAGAGCAGGGCCCAAAGATGTGTCACGAACTGACCGCCCTTGGCGAGCTGCTCAATGTGCGCCGCTACGTTGTCCGACGGCGCGACGTACAGCATTGCCTCCGCCCAGAACTCGGCCATCACCTTCCAACGCAGTCCAGTTCCTTGAGGATCATCGAGACCCTCAAGCTGCTTTCCAAGCAGAACACCTTTCTCGAAGGTATTCAGGTGACCCTCTTCTTCTGGCGGCAGTTGGAGCTCTTGAATCTTCGTGCGCTTCTCCTCCATGGAACTTGTCTGACCAAGTAGCCCGTTTGCTTCCCTGACGACTCGCTGAAACACGATAGTCGTGGTTAGGCTGTGCTCCGGCAGCAACTCTGGCAGGAATGCGACCAGGTAAGCACAATATCTTGACAATTTTGTGGCAACTTCATAATCTGTGGGTGTGCTACGTGAGAAATCCTCCATCATTTCACAGTAGCAGGTAGCAACGTGCCATATCAGGATGGTGTCGGTATATGTTGGCTGACAGCATGTCCGCGAAAAATTGTCTGAAACTCCATTTTGCTGCAGTGATGAGGCACCGTTGGTCAGGCTACTTGAACAGTCTGACTAAGAGCATATGAAAACGCTTTCTTCACGCTGTCAGGCAAGCTGACAGGATCCTCTTCGAGTGGGTGATGCCCAATAACCAAATCTGAACTCTCGTCTAATGCAAAACCGTTTAACCACGCTGTCTTTCCATGCCGAAAAACGAAACATAAATAGTCTAATGCAAAACGGTTTAACCACTCGATTACTTTCTTCTTGACTGAGACACGGCCATAATCCTCAAGAAGCGAGTACTGCCCAATCTTGTTTTGCCAGTACTGGTGCCGGATGAACAATGTGTCGCGAAGCCATCCGGCGAGCTTCTCCTCAGCAGAGGGCCTGTAAAGTCTGCCCCTATCACAATGGAAAGCATACCATACTTCATACCAGTCAGTTGCCAAATAGTACATAACCTGTAGGATACGTAATACTAAATAGATCAAAAGCAACGCCCCTAAAGTAAGCCGTTTTTCATGGGATAAAGCAAACATGGCAAGAAGTGCTACTGTAAAACGATAGGGTAGTCTATCAGAAAAGAATAGTCCACCACCACCGACCAGAGGCATGCGATGAATGAGGAAAGAATTTGCGGTGAAGAAGTGATCATAGAGGAAAGCCAGCTGCACCTCAACCACCTTGAACGCTCTATTGCAGGTGCCATCTGCCAGAAGCTCCCCCAACACGAAGCCACGCGCTCTTTGGTCGCCTTCTTCGGCGCAATGAAATCCATAGTAACGCCGCTTGATCATACTGAAGAAGGTGTAAGAGAGGCAAATGTCCCTGTCCACGGAATCTGGCATGTTTCGGTGAATCACATCCTTGATCGTAACCCAGCTACCATCATCGCGCATTTCGAATGGATATCTGCAGTTGTCCAAACTGGTTGCACCGGGATTACGATCAAAGAAAGGCTCCCCAGAATCGGCCTCCAACTTCATGTATTCAGCCAACCTCCTACTCCGGTAAGACCAGATGTTGCCAGTAACAGCAGAACCGTTAAAACTGGTAAAGCTCAGGAGGAAGAACAACAGAACTGGAAAGCATAGTAGTGGCAAAAAATATTTCTCGAGGAGCTGCATGGCCGAGTGGGAATTGAAAGCAATAAATAGCCAATGCAGGGGATAAATTATCAGCAGTTGCACGCGCCGCCGGCCGTGCTGCAGAGTGTCATTGAGGCTGTAGGGCGTCGACATGTTCCACTTTTGCCGAATGAATGTCACATTTAGCTTAAAGCCCCATGCCAGTATGACGTACTTGTTCAGGGTAGGAGAGGAGTTCATGATGCCCAGGGCGCAGGAAGCAAGCGGAATTGGAAGGTAGAAGGCGGCCCATGCACCGTACTGAACGAGCCAGTGCGTCGAACGGCGGCGGGCCGGATCGAGCAGGAGCTGAAGGGCGTCGAGGATAACCCAAATAGCCAGCAGAATACACAGCTTGGCCGATGGGCTCATCGTTTTGGTGATCCAGAGCCACGCAGCCACGGCAAGCAGCGCCGCCGAGGCGCCAACCATGACCACCAGCTGCATCGTCTCCCACACGATGGGTAGCAACCGTCGCGTATCCATGTGGAGGCCGGATATATCGAACACAGGAGCACAGCAATGGATGGATAGGAAATTGATTGTTGGAAGTGTTTGAATAATTCTTGTTGCTTAGTAGCTTAATTAGTGTGTGGGTCCATTTATGTTATTAGGAGCAGGTCAGCCTGACGTGCGCTTTGTTCGTGCGGGCCTGCGGGGCTAGTCGAAGTGGTGATGTGGGGATGACATGGTCGTAGTAGAGAGCGCAGCGCACATGCAGGAGTTAGTTATTTGCTTGCATCGTTTGCTTTATAATCGGAGATAGAGTCTGAAGAAAAGCTGCCGCATTAGCAGTAGGGGTGTAAACGGTCGGGTTGGGCGGGTAGTAGGTTATCCATACCCTACCCTATTATTTTTTCTCCGTGACGGGTATGGGCACGGTAGTAAAAATCGGGTAGGGTACGGATAACGGGTAGCATTTTCTACGGACGGGTAGAAATCGGGTTCCGGGTAGTGTGCGGACGGGTATAATCTGAATAACGGGTATTTCATCGGGTATTACACGTAATATCTAGAATCGAAACATAAGATGAAAACAATAAAACTATTATACTAGTACATCACATAATACCGTTGTGTTGTAAACAGAAACCAATTCTAAAGTATGAAGTCACAACTCACAAGCCAGCTACTAATGCTCGAAAGAATATGACACTATTTCCAAGCAATCAGGACAAGCAAACAAGAACTGAAGGCAAGTCGGTACAAGTTACAAACAAGGCATGATTGGAGCAGCAGTACAACATATGGCACGCGAGTACAAAATCAAGGAGGTTCGGCATATGCATGCACAGGATCCATGTTGAAAAACGACCACAGTTCAGAAAGCAAGTCATAGAGCTGATATACACTAATTTAGCTCTACTTCATTGCAGCATCGACCAAAAGTCCAAAACATTCCTTATGTTCGGCTAAGGATCCACGTGGAAATGATGTTTCCATAACCGCAACATCACCATCAGAAATTCAGAATTCATAGCAGGCTACAGAGTGTATAATTGCTGACATTAACATTTAAAATACGGCCTCAGGCCTCTACAAACTACAGTTCAAAGTTCAAACCAGATAGTGCACTAAGTTCAGATGAACTTAAGAACATTTATGCAGCGACGAAGCCACAATGCACCATGCAGCCCCCTATACTCCCAGCACTGTATCTTCATCTGTAGAAGCAGCAATACAGACCAAATCAGGCAATGGATACATTAGCACACCAGCTCATACGCTACATAATTTGAGTTAGGAAATAGATCTTTGATCTTTATATTCCTGGTTTAAGATATTCTTGGGTTTCAAAATGGATTGCATCAGCCTTCAATTCTTTGCTTACATCAGAACTTTTGTTCTTACCAAGCAATCATATTTTTTTGTTAAATCAAAAAGATACTATGCCTGAAATTCTCTCTTTCAGACCACTCAACTTCAGATTTAAAATTAACAACATATTTTCCAGACTAGTGATCATCATATGTATAAGGTTGTAAAAAAAATGGCGACGGCATTGCAACTGAGATCACATGAAAATTCTGCCAATCATATTATATGTGAAAGGCTTGAGCACTTGATATCAAGTATCACGCACATACATTGCTGAAAACATTTTCTTTTTATTCCAAATTTTATATTTATGTTATTCTTGTTTGCGGTTGGTATGAACAGCAGCTGATTTATGATTAGTGGGCACTTATATAGAGTGTAAAAATTATTTGCACATAAAGACAGATAATCAAAATATCAGCACGAAAAGGTAAATTCTATACCAGGTACAATTACAGGACATTCACCAAAAGATCAAGATAGCACCGAAGTTCCATCATCATTTGTTAACACGTATGGTTTTCAGAATCTGAAAGACTGAAACAGAAAAATGAAAAACTAGGCTGAGTTGTAAAACAAGCTTGAGCAGAGGAGATGTCCTTCCTTGTAAACTCAAGCCAATTTATAGCCAAAACAAGCTTGAGCAGAGGAGATGCAAAAGAGCACCTACCACACCAACTTCCTGAAATAATACCAGCTTACTGCTTCCAACAAATAGTAGTGAAACAGAACAAACCTTTTGGTTCCCCTGATCTCCGTGAATGCAGGGGTGGGCGCCAGGCGACGGGCGAGGCGCCATGGAGGCGGGGCAGCCGGAGGCGAGGCGAGCGTCGGGCGCCTTGGCGCGAGGGGAAGCGCCGGTGGAGGCAGGCGGGGCCGACGGATCAGGGTGGGCGGGCGAGGGCAGAGGACGGCCAAGGGGCGAGGCGAGGGCGAGGGCGCGGCATGAGGTGAAATCGCTAGGGGAGTACCGAACAATCGGGCGAATGGGGCTAGGGTTTCCTGCCGCTTTGAGTTGAGGCTTTCACTTGATGCCGGCTGGGCCAGTGGGCCGTCGAGTCGGTTTGGGCCGGCTGAGTTGTAAGTATATCCGGGTACCCGATTGGAAAAATTATTCGGGTACCCGAACCCGACCCGTACCCGCCGGGTATCGCTGATACCGTACCCGACCCGAACCCGAATCAAATCTACCCGGGTACTACCCGTACCCGTACCCGTACCCGACGGGTAATGTAAACTAGATTTCCATTAGGGTACTTTTGCATCCGGGTACGGGTACGGGTCGGGTATTACCCGACCCATTTACACCCCTAATTAGCAGCACAAAACACCTGAGTTCATTTACTCTGTTCGAGCCTCCTGTTCATCTTCTCCACCTTGCCGGCAACTGCCGAGGCTGCAAGCTGTGTGCAAGCGCCCGGTTGGAAGGGACTGCAGGCAGTAGGAGCTGAGGTAATGTAATCCCTCTACCTACTCCTTCTAATAAGCCTGCTGGAAGGTTTCCGTCCGGCCGCGCGTCCTCGCGCTTGGACGCGTCCGGGCAGGCGGGGCGAGAGCGGCCAAGCGGGTCAGTGCGCGGGCAGCAGCTTACGCGCGAAGCAAGCCAAAGGATCATGGCTGTCGATCTCCATCCGCTTGGATAGTCTGTCGATGTTCATACAGCCTAGTCAAACAAGTGCATTGCATGACGTGTGTGCCGAAGAAAATAGACTGAAGGGTCGATGTCGAAATTAATTTCCCGAAGAAATCGTGCGTTGACGCCAAGCAAGATTCCTGGAAGTTCCATTGCATTTCCTAAGTACGACTGTATTAATTGTTGGCCAAAGATTCTGTGAATTCTGTGAACTTCCATATTGTGCTCCTCTTATGAATAGATAAATAGATCTAATCTATGCTAGTCATTGACCTGCATGGCTAGCAATTTCTATAAATAGATTTAATACGTAACACATATAATAATATCTTCTCATCTTTCTTTCTATTTCAATATCATTGCTTCTTTATCAAGCACTTGAAGATGACGAGTAGATAAGGAAAACAAAGTTTCTCTTTTATATGGTACTCCTCTGATTTATCATATATCTCTTATGAATAGATAAATAGATCTAAGCTTTGGATTAAAATGATTAAGGAGATTGGATGATCAAAATTTTCTTTGTTTTTGAATAATGTAGATTTTCTAGTAATTTTTATTTTTAATTAACCTGTGAATTTCTAGTATTTTTATTAACGTGGAAGCTTGTAGGAGGGTCTCCAATTAGTATATAAAAAGGCACATACGGTGATGTCCATGTGGCTATTGTTCCCTTGAGACAGTGACAGATCCAGGATTTTCATAATAGGTGTTCAGAGTTACAAAAATATTGTTCAATGTAAAAATAAAGGTTCACAATAGGGAAAATATAAAGTACAAATTGTTCTTACTAGAGACAACACCTAAAATAATTGAGACAGATTACAAAATAATAAAGAAAATTACAATCTAACTCAATGTTCTTTCATGGCTTGGAAGCGAGATATGATGTCATCATCATTAACTTGCACAAAGAATTCTCGCTCGAGAAATGTAACCAAGCAATCATTCAAATATTGCTCTCCAATTCTATTCCTTAGCTTATTCTTCACATAATTTATTGAACAAAATACTCTTTCAACATTTGCAGTTGCTAGGGGAAAAATCGACACCAGTTTAAGAAGCTTGTAAACAAGTCTATAAGTGAGGCTCTTCTTTTTTTCACGTTAACAGACTTTAAGCTCTGTCCTTGATCAACCTTTCTACCTTTGCAGTTAGGACACTTCTTAGCCCAATATCCAGTCTCACCGCACACATAGCAAGGCATGTCATCTTTGTTCATCTTCTTCTTCTTGAAGTTTGTGATCTATTTGGCTTTGTTGTTTTTCCCTTAGTTCTTACCATGCTGTTGCACCATATTGGCGTTAGACAATCCCTCAACTCCCTTCGTAGGTGCATCTTTAACCCGAGCTTTCTCCTCAACATCAAGAGACGCGATCAAACTCTCAACAGAGAAGTCTTGTCTCTTATGTTTCAGAGCAATGGCAAAATTCCTCCACGAAGGAGGTAATTTAGCAATAATGCCTCCTGCCACAAACTTATCGGGTAAGGTACACTTAAGGAGTTCGAGTTCCTTCATAATTCACTGTATTTCATGGGCCTGCTCGACCACAAAGCGGTTATCAACCATCTTGTAGTCGTGGCTCTTCTTTATTTCAACAAGCATTATCGAAAGCTCAGCAAGATTTTTCACTTCTCTAAACCTTTCATCTCTACGCATGTCAGCGATGAAGTATGTAAGTTGAAATGGAAGATGCATATCACCGTACCTTCTGTCCTGTTTCTCTTTCAGTTCTTTAGTTCTGTAAACAACTTTTACACCCTAAAATAGAGACATAGAAAAGTCAGAACTAGATCATGCAAAAGTCACACGGCGAAAGGACATACAGAGACTTATTTACCCGAACAGATTCAAGCACTGACGTAACAGCTAGTTTTGCAGCCTCTCCTTCAGCAAAGAGAAAAAAGTGTGAAACACCAATGACCTTGTGATAATACAACCATGGAAGAATTTGGTGTAGGCCAGCAGATGTGCTTCCCGTGATACAGATCTGCAGTGTCACCAAGATATTCCAAAGGGCATAATCAGCTCAACATAAGCATCATGCTGTGCTGACAAGACTCTAGACATCTGTATCAGATAGTCAAGTATATTACTATATTTTAAAAATAAAAATAGACAATTTGACATAGATACAATGTTCTGGGGCTGTGGCAATGTGGCATGATTTTGACGAGTCTTCTCTACTTCATCAAATATTTAAGAACCATGTGAGCCTCGTATATACTACCGGCAATGGTTGATCGGCTCATTGGTTGTACCTCTTACCTCTAACAGACTAACACAAGTCACTAGCTTACGATTTACAAACACAAGGGTCAGGTGAAATTTTGTGTTGAGCAGTAGCAACCGGCTTACTAGTTAACACAATAACACTGGTCACTACTCACTACTTGGCTTACTAGTTAGTAGTTACTATCTGGTCACCTGGAGCAGCGAAGAGGCCGGCAGGCCGTTCGACGGTCCGAACTCCGAACTCGGGCAGTCGGGCTCACTTGCTCAGGGTGGTGTCGTAGTGAGGCAGAGCAGCGCATGCACCACCGCCGACCGCTGTCATCGGGCACCTGCGGTCCGGTGTGCCCCTGCTCCGGCTGGAGGCCCTGGACGGCTGGACTTGGGCCGCCTCTGTGGGATCTGCGGGCTGTGGCTCTGCCCTCCAGCCTTTGCAACTCCACCGCTCTGACTCTCCGCGCCTCCGCCCGTCGCCTCGTCAGCCCTCCGCGCCTCCATGGAAGCGCGCCTGCGCGTCAGCGACTTAGCGTGGCCCGTCGCCCCGTCAACCCTCTGCAGCCATCGGCTAATCTGGAGCGGCACCGGCGGATCTGGAGACTGGAGGCTGAGTAGCGCCGACGCCTGACGGATGTGGATGTGGATCTAGAGACTGAGAGGCGAGAAGGATGTTTTGGCATTCTGGAGGTTGGTAGATTGCGATTGGGACAATCAAATGGCCTCAATTTCGTATTTTTCAACATTATTTCAAGTATATATATGTAATATACCTATTAAATATTGATTTTTTGTCAAATTTTTTTGGTGTACTTCTATACACCCATGTCCCAATACCAGATCCTGCCTTGAGACCCATGGTAAACCCTATCATAACTATGTCTACTAGTCATTGACCCATATGCCTACACGGCTAGCAATTTCTAAAAATAGATCTCTTCTCATCTTTCTTTCTATTTTTAGGTCATTGCTTCTTTATTAGATGCTTGAAGATATCGTGTAGATAAAGAGAGTAAAGCTTCCTTTCCATATAATACTTTTTTGATTTATCGTATATCTCTTATGAATAAATAAATAGATTTAAGCTGTGGATAAAAATGATTAAGGAGACTGAACGATCAAGATTTTCTCTTTTTTAGAATAATGTGGGATTTTCTAGCAATTTTTCTTTTTTAGATTAAGGTGGGAATTTGGTTGCAATGCTCCGAACAAATCTGTTATTTGTAGTTCCTGGGTCATCAGTGTTTAGGTATATAGATGCATTGCATAACGTGTTTATTGAAGAAAATAGACTGAAGGGTCGATGTGGAAATTTTCTGAAGAAGTCGTGCTTTGATGCCCAAGCAAGATTCCTGGAAGTTCCCTTGAAGAAAATACACTGGTAAGTATGTTTATATGGAAGCTTGATGAGAAGTACACTATTGCGTCGTCGCAGTGCCTTTCATTTGTATTAGTTTCTTTCGTAACACGAACCCCCATCTGTAGTTGCACTTCTTTCCTTTCCTTTGCCTCTCATTCTAGCTAGCTAGAGATAGTTGCTCCGTGTCAATGTATACTTGACCAATACACAAGCTAGCTAGCACGGGCAAGCTTTCCATATAATAAGCAGAAAATGACACACTGTTAGTTCTTTTACCTTTGATTTTGCCAGCACGGGTAAGCTTGTAAAGGCCTTTTGGATCCCTCGCTTCACATACTTCAAGTGGGACATTCAGAAACACCTACAGAAACATACGTCTCTGAACCGGATATCTTACTGAAAACTTGATTAGATGCCAACTAGATTAAGACTTTGAAATTTTTTGATAAGGCTCTCGAGAAGATTTGAGATTTATATAATTTTTTTTTCATATTTTATTTTTTAAGATATTTTGGGTTTTATATTTTGGAGGAGAAAAAATAATTAATATAAAAGATTTTCTTAAAAGCCAAAAATTCAAGAATTTTTTTTTGAAAGGATGGAAATTCAAAATAGGATTATATTTCAAACTCATTTTCATAGTATGTTCATTTTGGGAGAAAAAGTTTTAATATTGCAACTTATTCTTTTCTTAAGGTTTAAAATCCAAGAAAAGGAGGAAAAAGATGATATTTTAAATTAAAATCATGATTCCAATTAAAATTTTTATTCAATATTACTTTTAAATTTTAAATTTTTATTTTCCCATTTTAAAATTTTTCAGGATGTTACATTTCAGCTGTTGTGATATGTATTGACAAAGATTGGTTTCAGATGTTATGCCATATATTGGCAAGGAATGGTTTATACCTTATCAGTTATTTGAGGGTTATGTGGCATACCATAAGGCTTTTGATATTTTGCTGTACTCTGATTGGCCTTACAGATCATATTATATAAATGCTTTCGCTATTTATATGTAATACATTGTGTATAGATGTGATTTCAACTTTGTAAATTCGCTGATCATGAGGCTAGTGCTATATGAACATGGAACCCATTGTTAGTATTGTGTACCAAAAATGGGGACCTCACATCTAGGAAAGTTCATAATGGTATATCTGAAAATTAATCAACTCTCGAGTGACATATATTGTAGCATCCAAAAAAATAATGGAAATAAATAGAATTTGGAAATGTTGCAGAATATCAACTTCTGAAATGAGAAAAACTTCAATTGAACACCAATTAATGGAATGTCAGGATTATATAAAATCATCCATAGCTCACCATTTTATAAAATGTTTTCTAAGTAATCCTAATTTCAATATAAATCTCTTGTATAAATATCAGGAATTTAAAAGTGCATTTAGTGCCTTTTAAAATTTAATTTCAGGAAGCAAGAAAATTGAATCCTGCAATCTCAGAATTTATATAAAATAAGTATAAATGATCATGACCTCAAATTTTTATCCAAATGTCCTGAGCTCATGAGGAGTCGTAGGAAAAATTTGTATAAAATTTTGATCTCATTTCTTCCTGGTATTAAAATAAACACAGAAAAACCAGAAAATGGCAGTCAGCACTGTCAGAATTTCTGTGATTTTTATACAGAATATTTTAATCCCAGGTTTCACAATTTGTCAACTTGAATTGACCTTCGAATTAATGAACCATGCCTGTACCAAAGTATCCACCTCCATACCTCTTTTTCTCATTTCGCTTACAGATGGGCCCCACGTTCATTACGCACCCGTTCTCTCAGAGCTGGTTTTCTTCTCCTGTCTCTGACGAAGGGCCCTGGACCCACCTGTCGGCCGATCCTCTCCTTTCCCCTGTGCTTCTTCTCCCGTCGCAAGTCTTCGGCTCTTCGCTCTTCCGTGCGCTCGAATGACCGGGAGGTCGGCAGCACCATACTCCATCTGTGGCGTCACGCCGCGCCTCCGAATCCGCGCTCCCGCTGACGACATCCCGCGCCACCCTCAGCCGCCCAAATCTCGCCGAACTGACCGGCACATCGCTGCCGTCCCGCCTCCTTCTCTCGCTGTGCACCTGCCACGACTGAATCTTTTCTCCGTTTTCCTTGCCGCGGCAAGCGGGCACACAAAATTTCTTACCGAGGCAGTTGCTCTGTCTTATCTAGCTCAGCACGGTGGCGCTGGAAACCTGGTGTGCCCACTATGCATTAGCCTTCCTCCGTCGCCCACCTCACCTCTCCGTGCAGTAGCGATGGACAGGGGCGCCATCCCTCTTCAATGGCGGCCGTCCTATGCCATCACTCATCTCCGGCTATAAGAGCTCAGCCACCGCAGCACATCCATCGTCGCAATTTCCTCCTGAACCACGAATTCAAGCCCAAAACCGTAGCTGGTTCTTCCCCTTTTTCTATTCTTTTGCCGCCAGAGAACCAAAAGGGGGAGGAAGGTCGAGCAAGTGATCCCGGTAGGAATTCTCTTCGACGAATCGATCTGGAATTTCCTAGTGCATCCATGACTCATGATCAAACCTTAATTTCAGCTCCCTGTACTTGTAGCACCGCCGCCGCGACCTCCATCTTCCTCGGCTCAGGTAACTGGTGGCGGCCTCGTCCAGTGTACCTCTGGCTCAGCACTCAGGTAAAATGGGATCGCCGGGGGTCACTGATACTTAATCATCACTTGCCCAATGAAATTGCGCCAATTTGCGAGCTCGTCGCCAGTCGCCCATGGCGCCGCCGTGCGGCCCACGGTGGTAGAGCACATCGGGCTTCACCGACGGCAACGCTGCCCCCGGCGGACGTGCTCGACCTACCTGGTCCCTGCCATGCCTCAGCCGGCCGGATTCCCCAGCGCCTTCGCCGGCGACGCCGAGCCCTAGCCTGCAACCGAGGCATTCTCTGTTTTGGCTCACTGACTTTCGGGCCACCCTTGTCAGCCAAGCCTGGCTTGTGTGCGCTCACTGTCAGCTGGGACCCGATGGTCAGTCGGGCTGCGCCTCGACCGAAAATAGAAAGCCGCCTCCTCTGATGGAAGGCGTATTTTTTATTTATGGAAACTTTTAATCTTTTCGGTAATTTTCTAAACCTAGGATGTTCACTAGTCCATAACTTAACCATTTTAAGTCCAAATGAAGCAAAACGAATTTATATATTCATATAAAACATATTAGGTTCAGATTATGCAAAAACATTTTAAAAATAAGTTCTGTTTGAATTTTAAATTTGAAATTTGAACATAGGTTTAAAACACACCCTATAGACAACTTTTGCAAATGAACTCAAAAATTGATGAAACCGACTTTGTTAGAATCCTCTGGGCCCAAGGAGTTCAAAAATATAAAACATTTGAAATTCAGTTTGTTTTGAACCTTTTCTCATAAAGGTTGCCTCCAATATGTTTAATATTCAAATAGGTGTATGTTAATGAAATAAACCCCAATTTGAGTATGGCCAATTTCTTCAAAGCCATATGATTAATAACCTACCGACGTATGCAAAAATAGTTAGGGTAAACCGTAGAGTGCATCAATGATCCGTCCCGCCCTTTACTAAGATACCTCTTTAAACCGTTATTGTCACGATCTTCTATACATTGACGAACGGAGAAAGTTTTAATTCGGTTGGGTATACATGCATGCGTGATCTACGGCATATCAGACTCTTATCTCAATCAGCTGATTCTATTTTCAAATACTGTACGGCTGATTCTTTTTCCATATATTGCACACATACAGCTTCTGAATTACCATGTGCCTTTGAGTTGCCATATGCATCCTTTCCATTAAACTAGCAAGGTGGCCTGCGCACTTGCTCGTGCATCATCCTTAAAGCATATTTAGATAACTTGACAATACACATGTGATTTTGCCTTTTTGGAAATAGATTGCTGCATAACTCCCATTTGTTGTATTTTAATATTATATATTGTAGGAGAGAATATACTCGCTTCGTTTCCCAATACTTATTATATGTAACCGAAACTTTCTTCTCCAAGTACTTACATGGTAAAACAGTAAACATAGTATAATATAATATTTTCCATTTATATCAGCATCTCGTAATTTCATTATCGCAATGCTTGTATCTATCTTTCGGTATTTCTTTTAATGTGCATCATATTGCTATACCGGTATAGTTGACTGAACATATGTCGATGTGTCACCGTCTTAATCCCTCTATTTCATAAAATTCCACCAAATAAAGAGTTATAATGTTTTTTTCTATTTTTGAAAATTTTTAGCATATTTTATATTTTCTTAGCGACGGTAAAAACCTATCATCCACTTATATACAAATCAAATTCCTTACATGTTTTTAATTTTTCTCGAATTATCATATTTTTGGAATTTTAATTCTAAATAAAACCAAAATCCATAATTTTCACTTACTATGGAATAGAAAAACAATCTCGAATTTCCTTTAATTTTTATTCTTATGTTATTTTTTCATTTAATTTATAATTTCATTTTTATGTTAGAATTTGTATATAAATCTAACTACTAATTTTCATCTAATTTTTATGTACAAATTTAATTTAGAGTTCATATGAAAATCAAATGGCTAATTTTCTTTTATTTTTATTTTGAATTTATGTTAAGTTTTATTCTGATTTTTTATTTTGCATACCATTTTTAGGTTAGAATTGGTACACAAATCCAATTTATAAATTTTATTTGAATTTCATTTATGTATAGGTTTAAATTTGGAGTTCGTATGAAAGATAATTGGTTGATTTCTTTTTCATTTTTAATACTAATCTTTATTATTTTTTATTGTACTTGCTATGGACTCTTCTTTTAATCTAAGCAGTTAATTTTATTATTATTTCTTTTTAATTTTGAATATTAGTTTTAGGTTAGCATTCATATGCAAACCCAATTGCTGATTTTTTTTGTCTAATTTATTTTTTAATTTTAGCTATGTAAGGGTTTTAATTTGGAGTTCGTATGAAAATCAAATGGCTAGTTTCTTTTTACTTTTTATTCCAAATTTTGGTTATTTTATTTTACTTGGTATGTACTGTTTCTTTTAATATAAGCCATTATAACTCGTGCGCGTGGCTGAGTAGGAAGCGGGCAGTGGCCACCCTGATAGATTGGATTAGATCATATCGTCGCAAGAGGTAAATGAATATGCATGACTCATTTATTACTTTCCTTTCTCCCATTGATCTAGGATTCGAATCGGTAGCGATTGCTCTCGGTACTTTTCGGATTAGATTGATTAATTCCCTTCCGAAGGAAACAGAGCTCCGATTCATAAAGTTGGGTCTCTTCTCGCCTTTTCCTTTTTGTTGCCTTCCTTATTCAATGATTTCTTAATCTGGATTCTATAGATATCTCCTCGGTTGCTGAATCTATATAACCTCACCGCTTCTTGCCTCTCCTGCAAATGTGTTGAGCTTATCCATTGAGCAGAGGAAATAGGTGACCTTCCTGATCTCGTCAATGCAGTGCAGGGGTAGGTCACCCATGGTGGGCAGCGAGATGCTGGCAGCGTTGCTGGAGCTCGTGTACGGTGGATGATGTCAATAGGTTGGGGGAGGCGCTCATAGGGGGAGGCGAGGAGGCGGTGGAGCTAGTTAATGGGGTAGGGCTACGTATAGCCAGAGTAAGGCATACGAGCCACGCACGCCACTGATGGTGGCAGTCACATACGGATGATGCCTATCTCTTCAACACCTTTGCGCCCATGGGGCAGCAAGTGGTGCCTCTTTCGATCGATCGATCGATCTCAAATTATGATGTTACAAATTTATAATACCAAATGTTGTGATGTTATTATTTAATTTTGTAAAATTAAAGATAATTTTAAGCTCGAGTTTGTAAATATGTGCTTGGAATTTGTATGCTTCGATGAATTGATTTAAACATTTAACCGTTGCACATTCAGAGTAAATATTATTATTCAGATAAGTTTAGTGCTCTTTGCAAATAATCTTTATCGCAAATTGAGTTTTTGTTGCATTGCACGGGCACATGGCTAGTATTATATAAATTGATTATTAAGTAGATGCCTAATGGATAATTTCCACCTCTTGAGCTAAGTCAAAATAAAGAAAGTATAAACTTTTGCCTCCTTGATTCATAAATCAAAACAGATGGTATGTGGAGGAATGTATGTATGTTGTTCCAGCAAATCTTTATTCTCCATCTGTCTGTTTTCTTTATGTCTTATTTGGTTTTTCCTATTCGTTGTGTTTTCCGGTGAATGGCGTGTAGATTCGACGTTATTGATTCCATCATCGTCACCGTTAGCTGCGACCACGACCATGTCTTAAGCAACAAATATGTAAGGCAAGCACCACTTTGATCATATTGATTCTAGTATTTAATTTTCCTTTTGTTTATGAAATTGCTTTATGCATGCGTTTAATTTCTATAAATTTGCTATTTTGTGGTATTGGTAGTTATAACCATATCTCATGGATTTTCCTTAATAAACATGGACATGTGAACCTTGATAACCCTAGAACTAAGTTTAGACAATATATCATGTCAACTTGGGTATATGTGATGATTAATAATCATGCTTAGCCATGCTTTAGAACAACACTGAAGATGATCAGATCAAAATTGTTTATTGAGAAATTGGAAATGTTGGATATAGCATAGATGGTTACTGGTATATTTGGTTAAAAACCCAAAATAAAACTATAGTTTTGATGCGGGTGATTATTGGTATTAGCCAGTTGTGCAGATGGACTTGCACGTACCGTAGGGAGAAGTATTACCCGTGTCGGATTAAGGACCGAACATAGTGTTGTATGATCCAAGGGAAATCCGTGCAACCTCAAGTGCTGGTATGGGATAGTCTTAACCTATTAAGTTACGTAGATTTAGTTTTGCACATTGGAAGGCCAAATTAGTATAGGCTCTCCTTTTTAAGGTTTGCTCGAAGGGGTGTCCACACCGAGGTATTAGGAACAACACTTGCCTATATAATGGTGTACGTCTTGCTATAGGGAGAAACGGTGTTGGGAACAACATCAATGGTGTTAAGCACCTGGAGATGCATGCTACAAGAAACTAGATGGTTACCTCAGTGCCCTCCTCTAGCACTCAGAGGGTCGCCTGGCTTGAAACCCATCTTCCGGAAAAGTGGGGGGAAGGATTTGATGTTGGTAATGTCAGACATGGAAAAGGAAACAAACGGTGCAAGACAAATAAACGATGACAATGTTTGGGTTACACCTTAACAAGACTCGATTCAAACACAACATGACAAGACTCCATGGAAGGTGAAACACCCAACTGAAACGCTAAATAACCTGAATTAAACACACAAGGAGAAGGTAAAACTTGCAAAGACAAACACAAGGACAGGAGACCAGAGACCAAGACTGTTGTGAGTCTTGTGACTCTTCAGATCAAAGTCTGCTTCTTTTCAGCGCAACACAGAGCAGCAGAGTGAAACCGAAAAACAGAGAACAAACAATAGATAGAGATTGATCTTTTGGTGCTGCAAAACCGCCGCAGCATTTTCTGATTTTCTCTTCTCTATATATAGCAAAAGTTTACAGATATTTTCCAGTTAACCGATTCCATCCAAACTACTCTGGACTTACCGAACTGTTTACTGTTGCGCTTCAGGCAACAACATATTTTGGCAAAGCACAATAGCGGAACAACTCTGGACTCTGAATTACCTGCAGACGACGGACTCTGATGAAACTTAACTAAACACAAACTCCAAAAAACGTAAGACAATACACAGCAAGTTTAGTTCAACAAACACTCGGACTAGAGACCAGAGACTATCTATTCATTACCGGACGCACCAGGCGGCGGCGGCTGCTGCTGCTGCTGCTGCCCCGGCTGCGGCGGCTGCTGCTGCTGCTGTTGCGGCGGCTGCCCCGGCTGCTGCTGCTGCTGGCCCGGCTGCGGCGGCTGCTGCTGCTGCTGTTGCCCCGGCGCCTGTGGCGGCTGCGGCTGTGGATTCTCTTCCTCCCTTGCCCGCTTCAGGATGCCGGCGTTGGAGAGCAGGGCCCAGAGATGTGTCACGAACTGACCGCCCTTGGCGAGCTGCTCAATGTGCGCCGCTACATTGTCCGATGGCGCGACGTACAGCATTGCCTCCGCCCAGAACTCGGCCATCACCTTCCAACGCAGTCCAGTTCCTTGAGGATCATCGAGACCCTCAAGCTGCTTTCCAAGCAGAACACCTTTCTCGAAGGTATTCAGGTCACCCTCTTCTTCTGGCGGCAGTTGGAGCTCTTGAATCTTCGTGCGCTTCTCCTCTATGGAACTTGTCGGACCAAGTAGCCTGTTTGCTTCGCTGACGACTCGCTGAAACACCATCGTCGTGGTTAGGCTGTGCTCCGGCAGCAACTCTGGCAGGAATGTGACCAGGTAAGCACAATATCTTGACAATTTTGTGGCAACTTCATAATCTGTGGGTGTGCTACTCGAGAAATCCTCCATCATTTCACAGTAGCAGGTAGCAACGTGCCATATCAGGATGGTGCCGGTATATGTTGGCTGACAGCATGTCCACGAAAATTTGTCTGAAACTCCATTTCTCTGCAATGATGAGGCACCGTTGGTCAGGCTACCTTGAACAGTCTGTCTAAGAGCACATGAAAACGCTTTCTTCACGCTGTCAGGCAAGGTGACAGGATCCTCTTCGAGTGGGTGATGCCCAATAACGAAATCCGAACCCGGGTTTACTGTCTTCTTGACTGAGACACGGCAATAATCCTGAAGAAGCGAGGACTGCCCAATCTTGTTTTGCCAGTACTGGTGCCGGATGAACAATGTGTCGCGAAGCCATCCGGCGAGCTTCTCCTCAGCAGAGGGCCTGTAAAGTCTGCCCCTATCACAATGGAAAGCATACCATACTTCATACCAGTCGGTTGCCATATAGTACACATACTGTAGGATAATTAATACTGCTGCATAGATCATCAACGACACAAAAAACATGTCATCCAGTCCTACATCGAATAAAGCAAGCCTGGCAAGAAGTGTTACTACTATCATAGGATAAAGTAGTCTATGAGAAAAGAATAGTCCACCATCAGCGACCAGAGGCATGCGATGAATGAGGGAAGACTTTCCGGTGAAGAAGTGATCATAGAGGAAAGCCAGCTGCACCTCAACCACCTTGAACGCTCTCTTGCAGGTGCCATCTGCCAGAAGCTCCCCCAACACGAAGTCACGCGCTCTTTGGTCGCCTTCTTCGGCGCAATGAAATCCATAGTGACGCCGCTTGATCATACTGAAGAAGGTGTAAGAGAGGCAAATGTCCCTGTCCACGGAATCTGGCATGTTTCGGTGAATCACATCCTTGATCGTAACCCAGCTACCATCATCGCGCATTTCGAATGGATATCTGCAGTTGTCCAAACTGGTTGCACCGGGATTACGATCAAAGAAGGGCTCCCCAGAATCGGCCTCCAACTTCATGTATTCAGCCAACCTCCTACTCCGGTAAGACCAGATGAGGTTGGCAGTAACAGCAGAACCGTTAAAACTGGTAAAGCTCAGGAGGAAGAAAAACAGAACTGGAAAGCATAGTATTGGCAAAAGATATTTCTCGAGGAGCTCCATTGCCGAGTGGGAATTGAAAGCAATAAATAGCCAATACAGGGGATAAATTATCAGCCGTTGCGCCTGCCGCCGGCCGTGCGGCAGAGTGTGCAGACAGATTGTATCATTTAGCATAATGCCCCATGCCAGTATGACGTACTTGTTCAGGCTAGGAGAGGAGTTCATGATGCCCAGGGCGTAGGAAGCAAGCGGAAGTGGAAGGGAGATGGCGGCCCATGCACCGTACTGAACGAGCCAGTGCGTCGAACGGCGGCGGGCCGGACGGAGCAGGTGCTGAAGGACGAAGAGGATAACCCAAATAACCAGCAGAATACGCAGCTTGGCCGATGGGCTCATCGTTTTGAACCAGAACAACGCAGCCACGGCAAGCAGCGCCACCGTGGCGCCAACCATGACCACCAGCTGCATCGTCTCCAACACGACGGGCCGCAACCGTCGCGTATCCATGTGGAGGATAGATCGAGCACAGGAGCACAGGCGCACAGCAGCACAGCAGCACAGGAGGACAATCCAAATAGCCACCAGAGTAGCCAGAATAGCCTGCTTGGTCGATGGGCTCATCGTGTCCAACCAGGCCCCCCACACAGCCACGGCTACGGCAAGCAGCGTCGCCGTGAGTCCACTCTTGACCACCGGCCGCATCGTCTCCCACACGACGAGTAGCAACCGTCGCATATCCATGTGGAGGGGAGGATATATCGAGCACAGGAGCACAGCAATGGATGGACAGGAAATTGATTGTTGGAAGGGACTGCATGCAGGCAGTAGGAGCTGAGGTAATGAGCTTCTTCGATCTCTACCTGCACGCCTCTACCGACTTGGACGCGTCCGGGCAGGCGGGGCGAGAGCGGGCAAGCGGGTCAGTGCGCGGGCAGCAGCTTACGCGCGAAGCAAGCGCGACATCTACTAGTTTATGCAAAGCTTTGAGCCAGACAAATTAGGGTTCATAGCTGTCTCCTTCCGCTTAGTTATTCAGAAGCATCCATGCATGCTACTGTCTTGGATAATTAATCTGACCATGCATTGCATGACGCGTGTGTCCAAGAAAATAGACTGAAGGTCGATGTCAAAATTAATTTGACGCCAAGCAAGATTCCTGGAAGTTGCTTCGCGCGCAAGCTGCTGCCCGCGCGCTGCCCCGCGGCCGCCTGCGCGCGGGCCCGCCTGCCCGGAGGATATAGAGGCATGCCTGCAGCTTACAGATTGGCCCCACGTTCATTACGCACCTCTTTCTCATTTCGCTTACAGATGGGCCCCACGTTCATTACGCACCTGTTCTCTCAGAGCTGGTTTTCTTCTCCTGTCTCTGACGAAGGGCCCTGGACCCACCTGTCGGCCGATCCTCTCCTTTCCCCTGTGCTTCTTCTCCCGTCGCAAGTCTTCGCTCTTCCGTGTGCTTGAATGACCGGGAGGTCGGCAGCACCATACTCCATCAGTGGCCCACAATGGTAGAGACATCGGGCTTCGCCGACGGCAACACGGCCCCCGGCGGAGGCGCTCGATCTACCTGGTCCCTGGCCGGATTCCCCCGCGCCTTCGCCGGCGACGCCGTGCCCTAGCCGGCAGCCGAGACATTCTAGATCTGTTTTGGCTCATCGACTCATGGCCCACCCTTGTCGATAAGCCGGGCTTGTGTGCTCCACATCATTGGGACCACTGGTCAATACGCCTCGACCGATCAAAATGGAAAGCCGCCTCCTCGATGGAAGGCGTATTTTCCATTTATGGAAATTTTAATCTTTTCGGTAATTTTCTAAACCTAGATGTTCACTAGTCCATAACTTATGCATTTTAAGTCCAAATGAAGCAAAACGAATTTATATATTCATATAAAACCTATTAGGTTCAGATTATACAAAAACATTTTAAAAATAAGTTCTGTTTGAATTTTAAATTTTAAATATGAACATAGGTTTAAAATACACCCTATAGACAACTTTTGCAAATGAACTCAAAAGTTGATGAAACCAATTTTGTTAGAATCCTCTGGGCCCAAGGAGTTCAAATATGTAAAAACATTTCAAATTCAGTTTGTTTTGGACCTTTTCTCATAAAGGTTGCCTTCAATATGTTTAATATTCAAATAGGTGTATGTTAATGAAATGAACCCCAATTTGAGTATGGCCAATTTCTTCAAATCCATATGATTAATAACCTACCCAAGTATGCAAAAATAGTTAGGGTAAATCGTAGAGTGTGTCAATGATATCTCTACTACTTTTAATTATAAGTTGATGGCAGTAGTCTATTCTCCCCCCCCTCATCGGGGGCATACCCACGAAATCGTCATTGTCACGATCTTCTATACATTGGCAAACTAAGAAAGTTTTAATTCAGTTGGATATGCATGCATGCATGCGTGATCTGTGTCGTATCAGACTCTTATCTCAATTAGCCGATTCTACTTGCAAATACTGTACGGCCGATTTTTTTCTATATACTGCACGCATACAACTTTTGAGTTGTCATATGCATCCTTTCCATTAAATATTTACTTGCATGTGTAGATAAGATCATCTTTCTTTTTATCTAATTACGTATGGTTTTGATTTCGGTCGGCCAGCAGCATGCGCATGGCTATGCATGACGCGACTAGATAAGTTTGTTTTCTCTATTTCTACTAATTCTAATTAGGAGTTGGTGGTGGTACGTCCGTTCTCCACCCTCACTCCGGCACGTGTGCGCACCCGCGTGGCTGAGTGGAAAGCGAGCAGTAGCCACCTCGGTAGATTAGATTGGATCATCCCATTGCGAAAGGTAAATGAATATGCATGACTCATTTATTGCTTTCCTTTCTCCTATTGATTTGGCATTCGAATTGACGACGATTGCTCCCGGTGCTTTTTAGATTAGATTGATTGATTCCGTTCCGAAGGAAGCAGAACTCTGATTTATGGAGTTTGGTCTCTTCTCATCTCATTTCCTTTTGTTGCCTTTCTTATTTAACGATTTCTTAATCTGGATTCCATAGATATCTCCTCAGTTGCTGAATCTATATAACAACACCGCTTCTTGCCTTTCTTGCAAATATGTTGAGCTCATCCGTTGAGCGGAAGTAATGGGCGACCTTCTTGATCTCGTCGATATGGCGTAGGAGCAGGTCGCCGATGGTGGGCGGCGAGATAAATTTGGCAATATTCTTTGGAGCTTGTCTTGCTGTGGAGGATGTCAATAGGTTGAGGGAAGCTCTAACAGGGGGAGGCGAGGAGGCGGTGGAGCTGGTTAATGGGGTGGGGCTATGGTACGGCCAAAGCAAAGCGTACGAGCCACACACGCCGCTGATGGTGGCAGCCACATACGGATGACACCTACCTTTTCAACACCTTTGCACCCATGAGTCAGTAGGTGATGCCTCTTTCAGTCGATCGATCGATCTCGAATTATGGCGTTACAAATTTACAATCCCAAGTGTTGTGATGTTATTATTTAAGTTTGTAAAATTAAAGATAATTTTAAGCTCGAGTTTGTAAACATGTGCTTGGAATTTTTATGCTTCGATGAATTGATTTAAACATTTAACCATTGCACATTCAGAGTGAACATTATTATTTAGATAAGGTTAGTGCTCTTTGCAAATAATTTTTATCTCAAATTGAGTTTATGTTGCATTGCACGGGTACATGGCTAGTATTATATAAATCGATTGTTAAGTAGATGCCTAATAGATAATTTCCACCTCTTGAGGTAAGTCAAAATAAAGAAACTATAAACTTTTGCCACCTTGATTCATAAATCAAAATAGATGGTATATGGAAGAATGTATGTATGTTGTTCCAGCAAATCTTTATTCTCCATTTGTCTGTTTTCTTTATGTCTTATTTGGTTTTTCCTATTCATTGTGTTTTTCGGTGAACGGCGTGTAGATTCGACATTATTGATTCCGTCATCGTCATCGTCAGCTGCACCACAACTACGTCTTAAGCAACAAATATGCAAGGCAAGCACCCCCTTTGATTATATTGATCCTAGTATTTAATTTCCTTTTGTTTATCAAATTATTTCATGCATGCGTTTAATTTTTGTAAATTTGCAATTTTGTGGTATCGGTAGTAGTTATAACTCTATCTCATGGATTTTCCTTAACAAACATGGACCTGTGAACCTTGATAACCCTAGAACTAAGGTTAAACAATATATGATGTCAACTTGGGTATATGAGATGATTAATAATCATTCTTAGCCATGCTTTAGAACCAACGTTGAAGATGACCAGATCAAAATTGTTTATTGAGAAATTGGAAATGTTGGATATGATACAAATGGTTACCGATATATTTTGGTTAAAAACCTAAAATAAAACTATGGTTTTGACGCGGGTGATTATTAGCATTAGCCGGTTGTGCAGATGGACTTGCACGTAGCATAGAGAGAAGTGTCGCCCGTGTCGGATTAAGGACCGAACATAGTGTTGTGTGATCTAAGGGAAATACGTGCAACCACAAGTGCTAGTATGGGACAGCCTTAACTTATTAAGTTACGTAGGTTTAACTTTACACATTGGAAGACCGAAGTAGTACGGGCTCTCTTTTTTATGGTTTGCTCGAAGGGATGCCCATACCGAGGTGTTAGGAACAATACTTACTGATATAATGTGTACGCCTTGCTATGGGGAGAAACGGTGCCTGACTGTTTTTGTTATGATGATACCATATTTTATATATGTGTTTCTTTTGCCATAGCAAAGATTTTTCGTCACCAGTGCTGGTGCAAAGTTAGATCTATGCAATGTAACGGTTATGTTATAACTCTCTAGGCATACTAAAGAAAGTGTGTTAATATTGATTGCACAAAGAGTCAATCATGTCTTGTGGGTAAAACTGTACACCTCTACAGAGTGAAAATCTAATCGATTAGCCGTGCCCGCGGTTATGGGAAAAATCATGTTAGATGTTTTATTATTTTCAAAAAGACTTAGGTTTTCTTGATTTGCCACGTGTTGGCGAAAACCAGATTGTGACATGATTGGCAGGATTATTGGATGATTTCATTGCTCATGAAGGACTGCGAGTATTACTTTTGCTTTACTTATTTCTTATCAGTCAAACTTACTTTTATAAATTCCGATTGAGAAATGTAACAGCCCTGTAAATTTGAAAATAAATAAAAATGAAGATTTCATATTTGAAAATAGGAATGAATTAAAAGTGTGATTGAAATCAAGATTTTGATTTTAAATGATATTCTTATCTCATTTCTTCCATTTCAATCTTAATCAAAAGGAAGATTCAAAACTTAAAATCATTGTTATCAAAACAAATAAAATATCAAAATGAGTTTGAAATGTGAAATTGATTTGAATTTCCATTTTTCTGAATCTTCTTGCATTCTTGGAATTTCTTGAGCTTTTACTTTTAAAAGAAAAGCTAAATACATTGAAATGGTAAAATGGTAAAAGTAAGAAAGTAAAAGTAAAATATCAAAAAAAATAACATTAAATTTTCAGAGCATCACAGATATCTCCAGAACCAAATCATGATGATTGAAATAATTCGGATAATTAAAATAAAAAGAAAACATGAGATAATTATGAGATAAGAAAAGCTGATCTAGAACATGTAAGAATTTTGTAGCTGTATCCAGACCTTATATCAAGTTGATATTTTTACTATGCCGACCTAATAACAATATATACCTCTGGTAAAAATATCAAGAATAAAAACTTACATATGAATCATTTAGAAATTCAAAAACAGAAAACAATTAAAGCTGTAAATAGCAATGTCAGAATTTTTATAAATTAAATATCAAATATAAAATTCTGAAAATTTTACATGAGCCTTATCATCTCAAATTATTTTGAAAAACAAATTTTAAAAAATAAATAAATTGATTTGGATACTTTAGTAAATCAAAAACAGAATTGGAATTTCTGTGCATTAATCATTGTCAGAATTTTAATAAAATTTACACAATTAATTTTTATCTGAAAATTCACCTGGACCCTTATCTTCACCTGGCCAACCCATATAAAAATTCTGGTAAATCCTTAAGTCGGTTTGATGACTTTAACCAGTAGGTCAAGTTGACCCCAGCATAATGTGAACCGCCCTTTTTCTCTGTGACCGTTAGATCTGCACGTGTCATCCATCCAAGCACGGCCGTGGTCCAACCTTTTCCTTCCTCTCCTGCCATGTGGCCCCATGGCCCACTGTCGATCCTTCTTCTCCCCTCTGCTCACCTCCTTCACCCGGTATGCAGACGGTTAGCCCATTTCGGTCGGCGAGTATCACCGCCTCAATCTCTTGTCATCTTCCCGCCAGAATTGCACAAACCGAGGCCACACCTCCCACACCACTGCAACGCCGATGCCTCATTCTTGAGCCCTCGCGGCGTTGAACCTTCCCGCTGACTTCGCCTTCTGTAGCCTTGCCAAACATCTGCGCGGCAAAGCACGGATAGCCAATTCATTGCCACGGCACCAAGTGGCTCGACCACTTACTCGACTTCCTGCGCCACTGCCCAAATGTCGCCATGGCAAAGAATTGATCTTGAATTGGTTGCCACGCACAACCCCAAAGACCATTCCTTTTCGTTTCTCTTCCGCACCAAGCCAGGACCAAACCGCCTTCTTCCTTCTATAAAAGCCATCGCAAACATTTCCCGAGCCTCGGCCTGACCGGACCCTTCACCTGAACCTCTCCCTATGCGAGATAGCATCATCTTCTTCCCCAAAGCCGCCAAGATCCGAAGAGGATGAAATCGCCTCAATTCTTCCATGCTTGAATCAACTCAATTCAAGTGACACGAAGCCTCATCACAGTTCCCGAACTTATCCGCACCCTCAATTCCAGACCATCTTCCCGTGAGAAAGCCAAGCTTCCAGCTCCGCCTCCCATGGCGTCGGGTGAGATACCCTTCCACTTATTCTTCTTTCCGGTTGAAGACTAAAATGGAACCCAGTGAGTCCATCGATGCTTACCCGACCTTTGTTTCCAAGGAATCACCGGTAGCTATTGAACTCCGCCGCCGGCCATGGCGCCGCCGCCGCCCTCGACGGCGACCACCTTCCGGCCGTCTCCGATAGCAATTGAGACCACCCACGTGTCAAAGGTCTCTGGTGCTCGCGTGGACCCCTTCCGCTGTCCGGTGCTCCTCACGGCGGCCCGCCACCATCAGCGCTCTGCTCTCTGTCGGCCATCATGCGGGACGGGATGTCGACCGATGAGGCTCTCTCGACCCTCTGCCGTCCAGTGCCCCATGTCGACCTCACAGCGGCCGCCATCCCTATGCTAATCCGGGCCCATTTGCGATGCCTCGGCCCATTTCGGCCGAAATGGAAAGCATAAACCAGTGAGAAAACATAATATCCGTTTTAGCAAATTTTCCATTTTCCAACAATTTTCACACGAATGTATTCAAATGCTTATAACTTTTGAAATAATAATCAAAATTAAGTAAAATAAATTCCTAAATTCATGTAGAAGCATAATATGCAAAAATATTTAATGTTAATACTTGGTTTGTGACGAGGCCTTGGAACCCCTTGACCGGTCGGCGCCCTGGTCAGCAGTTCCATGCTCGGGAGGCCCGACCGCGACACAGTGCGCCTTTGGGCGCTCGACCTCAGCCGGTGTGCGAGCTCGACTCGCCGACGACTGGCTCGGTGGGTCTCGTCTGAAGCCACTGTCGCCCAGGATTAGGATCTAGCGTTTGTTGGCGGTTTCGAGAGCGGGTCGCGGGATGACTAGGAGTCGCGGCAAGTTCGGGCGATTCTTTGCCGACCCTCAAGGTGCACGGGCGGCCCTTTCAAGGATCGCTCCCGGTCGTTGCGGGCGGAAGGAGTATAAAGATCAAGGACGCATGAGCTCCAGGGACACAACACAGCGCACACAGCAGCTCGAGCTAGGATTCCCTATTATTGCCTTGAGTTGTAAACACTGCTCTGTACACCCATATAACAAGAATCACCGCCGCAAGGCGACTGGAGTAGAGCTATTACCTTGATAGGGGCTCGAACCAGTATAAACCTTTGTCTCGCGTTCATTGCCGTCTTGCTCCGACCACCTCGCGACCGTTTTCTTCCTCCGTTCGAGTAAAACGCCGCCGGGTCCCGTAACGTTCTGACCCCTACCTCACCTCTTGCGGTTGGCGATCCCGATTGTCGACAGCTGGCGCCCACCATGGGGCCCGATTGTTTTGCTCTTTCGCAGGAACGACACCAGGATCTCAAGAGCATGGCGCCTTTCATTGATGGATTTTCCTCGGGCACAGACTCCGACTCCGTGTCCCTGTTCACGCCTTCACCGCCGCCGCTCGAGCAGCACGTCCTGGTGGCGGACGGTCAAGGTGCCGAGGGAGTTGCGGATGACCGTGATCCGCAAACTCCTGAAGACGCCCGCCGGATGGTGCAGGTTGCCATCAACCAAGCCATAACCGCTCTCCGGCGGAGGCCGTGAGAAGGCCAAGACGTCTTCTGGCCGCCAGTGCTCCCCTACCGGGCGCCTCCCGCTTATCGCCGGGTCATGGCCGACCCGATAGGGCAAGGTCGAGCTCTTTGGCCGCCCCGGCGAAGAGCTCGACGGGCTCTGACCGAGGTCGAACCTCCGCAGCATCGAAGTCAACACTCGGGGACCCATTCCCAGAGAAGCAACGATAACACGTCACGCCGTCACCCGCGTCGGACATCTCCTGCGCGGGAGTTAGCCCCCGAGCAGCAGGCTCGGGACGAGGCTCTGACGCAGACGCGCCGGCGTCCCATGGGCACCGCGCCAACCAGACCGAACTGGCCGAGCTGTTCGAGTCGACGGCGGCGGATCTGCGGACCACTCCGGGACGTTCGCCCAGCGCCGCAGGTCGGGACCGCTGCGTTACCAACGGTGATTCCCGTGCTCGGCACCATGGTCGTTCCTGCTAGAGGTCGGGCCACCGAGGGAGCCTCGACTCCGAGTCCGGCAGCAGCCGGGGTCTTGTCGGTGATGACCATGACCGGCGGGCACTGTCCTACCTTACTTGCATGGCGTACTCGACGGCCTTCGTGCGTCACGCGGTGGCGGCCGGTTCAAGCCCGCTGTCGACGAAGCGCCGACGGGACCAGAACCCGACGAGTTCCTATCCATCTATTTGACCGCTATCCTGGCGGCGGAGAGGACGAGCTTCGTAATGGTGAACTACCTCCGTATTACTTCCGACGGGCCGCTAGGACTGGCTTTTTAATCGGTCGGTTCTTCAGTCGTGGCGCCAGGATCGAAGCGCCGCCGCTCTAACTTCCGAGTTATTACGAGCGGCGGGCAGGCGAGAAAGACTGGATCGTGTCATCCAGGGGAAGAACGAGCCACTGCGTGACTTTGTGCGGCGATTCATCCGCACGAGGAACCTGATCCCGAGCATTTCTGACGAGGCCGTCATCAAGGCCTTCAAGTTCGGGGTCCGTGATCGACGTCTCACCGAGGATCTGGAGATCACATCAAGGCTCAGCGTCAACAAACTCTTCCGCATGGCGGAGCGGTACGCGGACGCCGACGATGCCGTCCACCGAAACGCGACTACGACCAAGGTAAGCTTGGTGCAACCAAACAGAGGCCGGCCCATCCAACTCCAGGGGCGCCGACCAAGGCACCGCCTCCAAAAAGCGAAAGCGCGATCGCAGGGGCGGCGGAGGGCTACCACGAGTGGTCGTCTCGGCGGATGGCCGCCAGAGTCCTCGGTCCGAGGCCGAGCTCGGAGGACTCTAAGCCTCGCCAAGGTCGACCACGACCTCACCAGGCGAAGAACCGGCCCAGCAGAGAGGGTTAACGCGTGCGGTCCCGGCGCGGCGATGCTCGCCACAGAGGCCGGAGGCCGCACGGATATGACGAATCAAAGTTCTACCTATTCCATTGGCGGCGCCGCCACGACCGCGGACCGCAGGCTTGGCGAATAAGTCGGGCGCCTTCTACGATGGGCGGGGTGAGATGCCCGTGCTCCGACGGATGACGACCAGCCGGCCGTAAATGCTTGCGACGAACACGACGACCTCGATTTGGAGTTCCAAAGAAGGCGGCGCCGGATCGGCGTCATCTTCGGTGGCTCGTCGGCTTACGGACCAGCGCGAAGTCAAGGCCACAGCGGACCATCTACGGTCGTTCTTTGAAGCCCCTCGAGCGACCACCGAGTGGGTCAGCCACCATCACCTTCTCTCCGTAAGACGACTCCGTGTATGGCCCGAGACACGAAGACCGCCTTGGTCGTGACCCGACTATAAGCGGCACCACGGTCGGTCGTGTCATGGTCGATGGCGGCAGCTCTCTTAACTTGTTGCGGCGAGGCGCTCGGACCGGATGCAGATTCCCGATCGAAGGTCAAGAGCATCACCATACCATTCTTTGGGATAGTCCCCGGAGCTCAACCACCCCTTAGGGCGGTCGTCTTACCGTCACCTTCGCGGCTCGACAACTTCGCCGACCGAGTTGATCACCTTCGAGGTGGTCGAGGAGACCACCGGTCAAGTTCATGGCGACCAACCACTATGGCCATCGGTGCATGAAGTACTGGTCCCAGCGGTGTCATCACGCGCGAGGCGACTCGCAAGCGGCGCATGGTCATGCGAGACCAAGGCCTTGGCTCTCGGCATCTTGCAGCCAGCCCGGAGGCAACGACAAAGAACGCCCGCCAGAAGGCGGCAATCCAGCCCAGCGGGGCAACGAAGGCCGTGCCGCTCGATGAGAGTGACCCGGCCAGGTGCGTCCACGTCTCGGCCGAGTTGAGTTCCAAATAGGAACTCGAGCTCGTCACTTTCCTTCGCGCCAACAAGGGCATATTTGCTTGGGAGCCCGCGGACATGCCTGGCGTCCCGAGGGAGGTGATCGAGCACAAGTTGCAAGTGGGACCCGGTTCCCGACCTGTACGACAGAAGCTGCGTCGTTTCTCCCCGGAGAAGGTCGCAGTCATCAAGGAGAACCTTGATAAGCTCTTGAAGGCCGGCTTCATTCGTGAGATTAACTACTCCGAGTGGCTGGCCAACCCGGTCATCGTCTTGCGAAGAAGGGAGGAAAGTGGAGAATGTGTCGACCATACGGATTGAACTCGGCTTGCAGAAGGACAACTTCCCGCTCACAGATCGACGACGGATCGTCGACTCCACCGCGAATGCCAAGGCGCCGAGCTTCTTGGATGCTTACTCGGGATACCACCAGATCAAAGTGGCGGTCGAGGACGAGAGCAAAACTTCCTTCATCACGCCGTTCGGCACCTATTGCTATATGACCATGTCATTCGGTCTGCGCAATGCAGGGGCCACCTTTCAACGACTGATGACCAAGACTTTCGAGCCGCAGATCGGGCGGAACCTTGAAGTCTACGTGGATGACATCATCGTCAAAAGCCCGCCGAGGCGACCACGTTCGCGACCTCGAGAGACCTTCGCCAACCTGAGCGAGCACAAGATCAAGCTCAACCCCGAGAAGTGCGTGTTCGGCGGCGTCGTCCGCAAGGTGCTCGGCTACATGATCGGGGGCTCGGGGGTTGGTCCAAACCCGGAGAAGATCGAGGCAATCGAGAAGATGGCACCCCCGACCTCAATCAAGCAGGTGCAAAGCCTCACTGGCCGCATGGCCACCCTCAGCAGGTTCATCTCGAGGCTCGGCGAGCGCGGGCTCCCATTCTTCCAGACCTTGCGCAAGCATGGGGGCTTCGAGTGGACTCCAGAGGCCCAACGATCCTTCGACGATCTGAAGGAGTACCTGTCATCCCCGCCCCTCCTTATAACGCCGCAACTTTGGTGAGAAGTTCTTGCTATATCTCGCGCCACCCCTCAAGCTGTTAGTGCCGTCCTGGTGGTGGAACGGGGGTCTCGACAGCACCCCATTTATTATGTCAGCGAGGTCTTGCACGGCCCGAAGGAGCGTTACCTGGTCTGGTATTATATGCTCTCCTCATGGCTTCGCAAGCTCGGCACTATTTCGGCGCACTCAGTGGTCGTCCGAGCGGCTTCCGCGCGGGACATCTGAGGAACCCGGAGGGTGGCGGACGGATCGCTAAGTGGGCCATGGAACTAGCGGCGTTCGGCGTCGGTCGTGGCACGCCACGACCATAAATCGCAAGTGCTCGCCGACCGTGGTCGGCGAGACGTCGCGACCCGCTCCGAGCTTGGTCGAAGAAGAAAAGCCCTGGGTCATGTTCTTCGACGGCTCGAGGTCCTTCAAGCGCTCGGGGGCTGGGATACTTGTCCTCACCCCGCGCGGCGACAAATTGAGTTACGTAATTCGTTTTGGCTTCCCAACGACCAACAATGTGGCGGAATCTGAAGCCCTCTGGCCGCTTCTACGAGCTTGCAAGGCTTTGGGTGTGCGCCCTGGTCGTGAAGGGCGACTCGCAGCTCGTCATCAACCAGTTCAACAAGGACTACCAATGCTCGGGAGATTCGATGGCGAAGTACCTCGCCGAGGTGCGCAAGATGGAGAAATGGTTCCAGAACTTGGAGCTCAGGCACATCCCCAAAGGGACAATTCCAGTATGAGACTTCATCTCTAAGCTCGGCTCCTCCGACGACGACATCCCACCCGACGTCATCACGAGGCGCTCTCGGTCCGTCGATTTCGACCAAGGGGCCATAGTCGCCGTGGTCGAGGGTATCCCCTCCTAGGCGAGGCCATCCACAATTTCCTTGCTCGGGCGCTCTGCCCGACCGCCCGAGAGGAGCCGTATCAGCGCCGGCGAGTGCAGCCTGCGCTTGTCGAGGAGAACTTCTGACGCAATGTCTCGGCATCGACACGGTCGTCTCCACGGAGGAGGTAAGTACTGCTCCATGACATTCACTCGAGCCTCTGTAGGCGCACTCTTCGTCAGACAATGGTCGGAAGGCCTTCCGCATGGGGTACTATTGGCCCTCGGCGCTTCAGATGCTCGAGATATCGTCCTTTCTGCCGGCACTCGCAATTCCACGCGAAAATCGCACCAACCCGCCACGCGCTCCGGACCATTCCGCTCGCATGGCCCTTCTCGACTGGGATGGACATCCTCGGTCCTTTTCCTCAAGCAACAGGGAAAAAAGTTCTGTTCATCGTTGTCGACACCTTCACCAAGTGGATAGAGGTGAACCGGTCTCACCATAACGGCTCGGCGGCGATTCGTTTTTCCACTTGGCGTGGTCACCGGTATGGGGTTCCGTGCAAAATTATCACCGACAACGATGACGTTTTACGGTGAGTTGTTCGGGAGTTTTGCGAGGAACTTCGGCATCAAAATATGCTTCGCCGGTGGCTCACCCCGAACAGCGGAGCGGCGGAACGCGCCAACCGCAAATCGTCGTCGATGCGTCAAACGAGTCGCAGATGAGCTCGGCCGACTGGCAAGGCACAGGTGGGCGAACTTCCCACCGCCCTATGGTCTATTCAGACCCACGACAAAGCCGAGCCACGTGGTCCACGCCCTTCGGCTCGTTTTCGCACCGGCCGCCCCGCCTCCCGAGGTCACGGTTGGGCTCTACGAGTCGGCTTAGTGCGACCAAGTCGACTTCGAGCAAACGGTCCCTCGACCTTACCCTCGCAGAAGAAGTAAGATGCCGTGCCTTTGCTACGATCAACGCACTACCGCAAGCTCTTCGCAGACATGCGTCTCGGTCGATGCGACCTAGGAGGCTCCTTGTTGGGGACACGCCCCGAGGTGGATTGAGCTCGTCCGGCACCAATAAGTTATCCCCACGGTGGGAGGGCCCTATAGAGTCGTTTCAACAGATCGCCGCGGGGGCTTCTGGCTAAGCTGTTGCCGATGGCGAGAGCTCTCTAGCTCGTGGAACATAGATCGACTTCGAAATTTTATGTGTAACCTCTATGCCTCACATTTCAATAAAAGTTTGGTCTTTCATTCTTTCCCTTTTATACCGCTTCCACTTGTGTTCTTTGCTTTTCTTTTCGGTGGCTCTTTTTGAATCGACCTTGACCACGCTGCGTTCGCTCCTAGTCTAAGTGATCACGAGTTTTCACGTTCACCCCAGTGAGACGAGCTAAACGTAGCGAACCTCTTCGCAATCTAGCTCTCCCACGTGCGGGCTCGAACAACGAACCTCGCCGCTTTGACGATCGAGCAACGCACATGGTCGCTAGGGTCAGTCGAACACAACTCTACTTAACGGTGTTAAGCCGTGTTCTTCGCCTTTGGTGTTGTTCTCAACCTCGCAGGTCGCGACCTCTCGTTCAGATCTCGTCTTGTGCCCAAGGCACGCGTCGCTCGACCTCGGGCCCAGGGGCTGGGTAAGGCTACACTACCGCACCACGACCTAAAAGAGCACGAAGCACGGCGAACAAGCGAAGCAAAAAGAGGAGAGTTCAACGCATCCCCAAACCATGAATTCACAACTGGAACGAGGTTTCTTTGTTCACTAGAAAGCAAACCATTTCTGTTAGTACATTCCCTGCCTTTTAATGTTTCTCTACAGGTCGGCCATTTCGCGGGCAAGCTTTTCCTGCTCAAGCTGGGCCACTTTAGCCCTCGGGGTTGCGATCTCCCCACAGGTGGAGGGCTTCTTGAGGCGTCCACGGCCGACGTCGCTCGTCTTCAAAATTTGGGCAAGGGCACTCTTGTTGCCTTACCGGCGTTCGAGCTTCTCTTGAGCCTAGGAACCTTGGTCTCGGGCCCAGGAGGTGACTTCGCAGGAGCCTTCTACAGCGCCTCGACCTTGGCGCGTTCGACCTCGAGCGCCTTGGTGGCACGATCGAGCTTCCCCTCGAGCTCGATGATTTTGGCCTCGAGCTCGGAAGACGCCTTTGACAAGCGTGCCTGCTCCGAAGCGGCCCTCTCCAGGTCCTTGACCTTGGCCTTCTCGTTTTCAAGCGTCTTGTTGGCGCTCCCAAGTTCCTCCTCGAGTGGAGTATCTTGGCCTTGAGCTCGAGTCAACGCCTCAGAAGCCTTCTCGAGCTTGATCTTGGCCCGCTTCGGCCTCGGCCTTCGTGGCGGCGTCGCGCGCTCTGCTCCACGGCCTTAAAACAAAAGTCACGTTCGGAGGCCCTGATGCGCTCAAGCTCGTTCGCGTGGGCTATCTCCAGCGACCTCATCGTCCGGCGCAGGTCGTCGAGCTCTTGGTCCTTCGCCGAGCTCCCCTTTCGACCTCAATGGTTCGGACAAGCTTGTCGCGCTCAGCCTCCCGCGCCTCTACTACGTTGAGGAGGCTCCTTAGCACGTCCGCGTGCTCTCGAAGGCCTTGTAACCCTCGGGTGGCGTGGTCGGTCACCTTCGCGAACAAAAAAGGGGTGGCGAAAATGAGAAGGACAAGGAGGTCAAGCTACAAGATCTGAAGCATGCGGGAAAAATCCTCACCTCGGAGGCGCCCTCGGACTTGCTCGGGTGAACTCCTCACGATCATCAATGCGATCGCGAGGATCTCCTCCTCCTCGGCAGCCGCGATGCGGTCACGGTCGACCTCGGCCATTCTTTGGCGCGCTTGGGCGAGGTCTGAGTCCCGCCACGGGCGGCTCGTTATCATTGCCTCCTCCGTGAGATGAATCCGTCGGCAGGAGGCGGGGCGGACGTGCTATCCCGATCCCCACGATCGGGCCCACGCTCGTCCTCGGAGCCGAGGGGACAACAGCTGGATCCGCCACGGCGTCCACGACCTCCGTGGCCGGGGGTACCACGACCTCGGCGTCCGGCGTGATCATGGTGGGGAGGTCGGCGAATCGTCTGACCGTTCATCCTCGTGGCCGTGAGGTCGTGGTCTCAGCGCCCGGAGCGACCGTGGCTGGCGGGGTTTTGGGGGTCACTTCAAGCGCGGCCTCAAAGCCCTGAGCATCCTCCCTCACGGTGGCTTCGGGAAGCTCGTCGACAGCATCTGTGCCGTGGGCCTCGCCCGTGTCGAAGTCCGTGCTGGCCGCGGGCTCGTTTTCTTCGGACGAGTCATCGAGCCCTTGGTAGAACTCGCCGACCAAGGGCTGGCCCGGGGGAGTGCATGTCCCACGGCGCCGTGGCGTGGGGCGGCCTGGCGTTCTCCTCCTCGGACTCGGACTCGCATACTGAACAATGACCATCGTCAAAACGGGCAAGTTTCGAGCTCGGATGCTCAAGTTCTGCGATCAAAAGCATACACTAAGCCAGAAGGATGCGAAAAGGGGCGGCGCAGATCGGGGTCTCGGGAGCTTACTTGGGCCACCAGTCTCCTCCTCGCCGAGGGTCGTCTGAGGTCTTGTTGCCCCGATGTCGAGGGCGCGCCACGCTTGCGTGTCCTCACGACCTGAGGTCCCGGGGTCCGAGCCGGCTCCGCATCGTCCGCCGTGGCGGGGGTTCGAGCTCGAGGCTCTGGGGGCGGGGGTGTACTCGAAGACCTGGCGGCGGCAGCCGCGCTCTGCTGCTACACGAAGGAAGGTATGTCAAAAACGGCAAGGCACGGAAAAACGCAAAGCTCGGGGGCTCGACCAGAAGGGCCCTCACCGTGGCGCGATTCCCCCACTCGACATGGCGCTTCTTCGCCTCCGTTTGGCTTGGTCCGGCCGGTGGAGGTCGCTTCTTCCCTTTCTTGCCCCTGCCCCCGCCAGGCAGCGGGAGCATCCTCCTGGCCGTGTCCAGCAACTCTTGATGGGCCTGTGAGCAAGCGAAGCTCAGGAAGGGGCTCGCCGGCAAAAGACTCGAGCGCTTGGTCGGGAGACTTACCTCGTCTTTTCGACGGAGCACATTCTTGAAGCAGGGTTGCCAGCAGCGTACTTTCGTCGCCTGACTTCCCAAACATCTCGACCATCTGGCGGAGACCGAGATTCCTTCGCGCCGCAGGCGGTTGTCAAAAGAAGGTCGGGGTATGCATGAGCCGACCTTGGGGCAAGAAACTCACGGGCGTGCCCTCACGGGTCGGATCGTCGCTCCCGGATCTCGAAGAACGGTGCTCCTCCGTCTAGAGGGGACACAGTTCCGCGAAATCGTTAGCGTCGCTTTGCCGTTGAGACGCGCGCATAAGGCGAGATGTGAATGAGGGCGATGGCCTCCTCGTCGACCTCGAGGTCGTCCGACTTCGGCGTCTCCTTCTTGCGGTTGGCGATGGGGTCCTTGAACACCGGCGTCGGTCTCGCCCCCTCTTGAGTAGAACGGCGCTCGTTCCACGGGCCAAGGAATCCGAGGTTGGAACTTGGGAAGGACCATTTGAGCCCGACCCACGGTAGGAAGTAGACACATCCGACCACGGGGTCCTTCCGGTGGAAGAGACTAAAAATACTGAAAGAAGAAGCGAGGGGTCGGGAGAATCCCGGGAACCCCTCGCATAGATGGGAAAAGATGGTGAGGAGAAGAACGGAGTTCGGCACCGATTGATGAGTTCGATGTCGCACTGGAGAGGACCTTCGCATTTAACTCACTCTCCGGTCCGGCAAGCGAAGAGGGCGTAGTGCTCGGTGCGAGCGATCTCGTCGTCCTTGAGGTGCAGCTTCGATCTCGTTGCCCGGCAGCCGCCATGTGAACGGATCCAGCAGCCCCAGGGACTCGAGTTCCCTCATCCTCGAGTTCGACAGCATGCTCCTTCCTAACTTAGTCATGGCGGTCGTGGCTAGTTTGGTCTGAAGGAGAAAAGGGGAGCTTTGCTCGGGCGAGAAGGCTTGGAAGGCGAAGGGCACAGGAGCAGGGACCTTTCAACCGACAATATGGCGCTGGATTTATAAACCGCATCACAGCCAAATCTAGTCCACGGCGCCTCAAAAGGCGTGCCAACTGCGATTTGACGGGAGCAGTTAAGACTTGGGCTACGGAGTCGAGACGCCGCCAGGTGCCCACCAACTGTTCACATCCGTACCAACATCGAGAAGTCCGAAGGTCGCCAGGTGTCGAGGCCAAGGGACTTGCCTTGTGGCCTCCGCTCGACCTCGACCAAGGAGTCGAGACCTACGAAGGTCTTTCCGTCCTAAGAATAAGGCTCGAGGTCGTCCTGAGGGTTCCCTCCGACCTAGAGCCTCGGGGGCTGGCTGACGAGGCCTGGGAACCCCTTGATCGGCCGGCGCCCGGTCAACGGATCCCCATGCTCGGGAGGCCCCGACCGCGACCTGGGTGCGCACTGGGGCGCTCGACCTCGAGCGCGGTGTGCCCGAGCTCGACTCCGCACGACCTTTGGCTCGGCGGGTCTCGTCTGAAGCCCTGGTCCGCCCGAGGATTCCGGATCTAGCGTTGTTGGCGCTTCGAGAGAGCGGGTCGCGAGGATGACTAGGAGTCGCGGCAAGTTCGAGGCGATTCTTGCCAACCCTCAAGGTGCACGAAGGCCCCTTTCAGGATCGCTCCCCGTTGCTTGGCGGAAGGAGTATAAAGATCAAGGACGCATGAGCTCGAGGACACAACCACAAGCACCTGCAGCTCGAGCTAGGAATCCCTATTATTGCCTTGAGTTGTAAACACTTTGCTCTGTACACCCATATAACAAGAATCGGTAGCAAAAGGCGGCGAGTAAACTATTACCTTGACAGGGCTCGAACTAGTATAAACCTTTGTCTCGCGTTCGTTGCGTCTTGCTCCGACCACCTCATGATCGGTTTTCTTCCTCCGATTCGAGTAAAACGCTACTCGGGTCCCGTAACGTTCGACCCTACCTCACCTCTTGCGGTTGGCGATCCCGATCGTCGACAGTTTGATTTAATTGTAATTTAAATTTGAATAAACCTTAATATGATCATTTAATAAAGTATGTGCATCATTAATCCTAAAATGATGAAATAATTTATACATGCTCCTAAACCCATAAGAAACTCATTTATGTAAAAATATTTAATTCTCAAACTCATTTTATGATATTTGAATTATAAACTTAAATTAAAAGAAGTTGATTAAGTGATGCTATATACAATATTTATGCAAACTAATTCAAATTTGAATAAGACTAATTTTTATGGAAAACTTAAATCCTCAGAACCCAAATATATAAAAATATTTAGATTCTAACTTAATTTGTATCATTTTCTAAAATAAATTGCATTCAATGTATTAAATATTCAAATATGAATATCTTTTGCAATTAACATGTAAATCATGTAAAACCCATTCTGTAAGATCTGAAAATTAGTAATGAACTTAGATATACAAAAACATTTAAAGTTGAATATAAATTGAATTAGATTTGAGAATATATTGTCTTTCAAAACACATAGATATTGAAATAGTTGTTAACTTAAGTTCATGAGATCAAATAATGGTAGAATCAACTCATAAATGATAGTAAATCACAAAGTCCCTAGTTATACAAAAATAACATAATTTTGTGTATATTTGAACTAAGTTCATGCTAGGTCCTAATAATCATTCATATGAACAACAACACGATATCATAAAATATTATGAAACTAGTTCTAAAACACTCCTAAAGCTATCCTCTGCTAATGCCAGAAAAATGAATAAGAAATCATGTTGAATGTAGCCGCAAACTTAAGATGAAAATATGGCCGATTTAGCGTTTACCTTCTAATCATTTATACTACTTCATCAATTAATAGAATAACCTGTCTAGATGATAAAACTTATAAAACCAGTTTAGAAACACACTACAAAGTTCATACTATCATAATCTGGAGAAAGAATCTTAATTCAATATGATTTGCGTATTAATCTTAATAGCTTAATTAACCCTAAAATAAAGGAAATGAATTCATGAATCGAGAAACGGTATCATTGCTAATTATAAAAAAAAATTTATTAAAATCCGAATACGTAAAATCATAAGAACTCAACCTTAAACCACACTTTCTATGATTTGTTTCTATTTGAATTTTATCTGATTTCTTTTGTCCCTATTGAAATCTTGATATTAAGCTATTTGTTATGTTCTTCGTTCACGACGCGTAGAATTCGACGTATCGACTTCCATCATCGACTACAACCTCGACTTAAATAAATGGCAGAACAAGCACCTCCTTTGACCATGTTGATCCCAATTTTATAAATGTTTTCATTAAATGTTTTTCATGCATGCGTATATTTATTAAACTCGCTATATTGTGGGTAATGGTAGTTATACCTGTTGATTCCTGAAACCTCCTTGATATGAATGAATTTGTGAACCTTGATACCTTAGAATCATGGTTAGACAATATATAATGTCATTCTGGGTATACATGATGTTTAATAATCTTGCTTAGCCATGCTTTAGACTTAGTATACATCAAAGGGAGACATTGATCAAATGATACTTGGATATGATTTGGAACATTGATCAAATAATATTTGGATATGCTGAGGCATGATGTTGATTCTTAGATCTGTTGAGACATGATGATGATTTTGGTTATTTTAATTAAAAATGAAAAATAAAATTATAATATTGATGCGGGCAATTATTGGCAATAGCTTTGGTGTGCATGATTTGCACGTAGATTAGGGAGATTATTGCTCGTGTCGGATTAAGGACCGAACTAATTATACGTTATACCCAAGTAATTCCGTACAACCACAAGTCTGTTATGGGGCGGTCTTAACCAATTAAATTGCTTAAAACTAGCTTTGCACATTGGTAGGCGGAGTAGTCTGTTGTTTCTTAATGAATTGCTCGGGGCGCCCACACCGAGGTGTTAGGGAGTCACATTTTGTCTATAACGGTGTACGCCGATACCGGAAGTTCCATCATTTCTATGCACTGAGTTCTTCTTCCAGGGTATGGGTTTTCGTCCCGTGCTGGTGCAAAGTTAGGGTTAAGTAATCGAACGGTTATGTCATGACTCTCTGCGGTACACCAAAGGAAGTGTACTAATATCGATTGCACAAAGAGTTAAGTCATGTCTTGTGGGTAAAGCTGTACACCTCTGCAGAGTGTAAATCTTTTAAAAAGCCGTTCATGGTCATGGGACACTTGGTGCTCCTGCATTAGTTAGTGTTTTATTTTACAAAATGTGGACTTTGATATGTGCTGTCTAGCACCATGATTTGGATTGGATATCCTTGTTGGAAATGAATTATTTCGGATTGACGTAATGTCAATGATTGATTCATGCAGATGAATTATTTTGGATTGATATGTGATATATCAATGATTGATTCATGGAGATGATCGAAAGAACTGAGGTTCGTGAAATTTATTGTTTCGTACTTACATATTAAACTGCTTTTACTTAAACTCCGTTTATGTTCTACAATTCAGTAAATTCTTTTGCAAATTAGCTTTATGCAAATTAACCATGAAAGCCTTTCCTTTGAATGGCCTGCATATATAATAGGTTTCGCTAAAGTCTTGCTGAGTACGAAAGTACTCACTCTTGCTTACATGTTGTTTTTAGGGTGAAGAATCAGAATAGCTCGATGAAATCCTTCGACGCAGGATTCGGGAATGCTAACGAGATTTTCTAGGGATTATACCTTGTCAGTTGCCTGAGGGATTGTATGGGCATACTACAAGACTTTGATTATTTCCGCTGCATTACTTTGAAATGTAAGACTTTATTATGTACATTACCTTTATTATTTGTAATAAAGAGTATGGATGTGATATCAATTGTATGAATGTGCGTACTAGCTACTGATCCAGGGACTAGTACTGCGTGCACATGAGATTTCTATTTTCGTATTCTATGTGAAAATAGGGGTCGCTACAGTTGGTATCAGAGCTATACTGACCGTAGGATAAACCCTAGATAGAATGGTCGTTAGCATTAGAATAAGCAAATTCAAAAGTTTATTTTCAAAAGTTACTACATTTGCAAAGTGTAGTCATTGCTATTCTCTCCTTATTCTTTAAGATTCTCATTCTTACCCTACTTTCATTCTGGTTTTTAAAAACAAATTCCTCTTTCCTTAAAACAATTCTGCCTATAGTTGTCTTCGCTAATTGCTTCGGAAGATGTTCGAGTCTTGTCGCTGCCGCCCTTCGTGCCGATCAAGGGAGATTACAACGTCGATTCCGACATCTTCAAGAAGACGGACATTACTCTTGCCACCCTCGTCAAGACAAAAGTAAGGTTGAAGATTCTACTACATGAAGAGCTGATATCGCATAACAGTAAAATGCGAACGGTTAGAGTACGTTAGGAAAGGAACCCCTATGCATAGCCTTATTGTTTTACTTTAGTTATGTAAAACATTTACATGCAGTGTTTATGTCTTGCTTTTCGCAATTGATTTTTATTTTCCTTGTCCGAATTGATTTACGTGTGAACTTAACCTTTATGTTAAAGTTTCACGATGAGTTGCCCTTATGCATGAACCCAGAAACCTCAACCTATAGGCTAAAAATAAAAATTTATAAAACAATTTCTCTTCTCTCTGAAAAATTTCCCTTAAACTTATCTTTCTTTTCTGTAGAATTTCTTATCTACATATTCTTTTAAAGTTCTTAGCCCTCCATTTCCATTTCTAACTAATACTTGAGCCTACAAACACAAAGACTCATCTTCCCAACAACAGTCAAAGAAATCCCACCATTCAAACTTAGCCAGAGCCATCTTATCTATTTACCTGCCACAAAGAAAATTTTGCCAGTTCATTTCCCAGTCCCCTTTGCCAAAATTAAGCAAAGCTTCCATGAAAAAGACTGCATACATGACAACCATTCGCTTCTACCATATTTTCCTAACCTTAGCACCATGTATTACTCTTTTCATTTGCACCCACCTTGCATGGAAAATACTTATCAAAATCCTGCCGACATTTGAAATGAAACTCTTCATAGCCTTGTAGGATTAGTGAAAGCCTTGAGCCAACACTAACACCAGAGTTGCGCAGCAGAAGCGTAGTGAACCATTCCAATTTCCATTCACCAAATGCCTTACCCCAGCAATACATTCACCTGCTACTAGACCATCCTGACAATTTTGAATAACAGACATTAGTAACCACCATAAATGAGTTAGCATCGAGATCTGGTCATATTAATAATAACCGCCAAAAATACTTAAGCGACGTTAAAACCAGCTACCATTCAAACTTTGCCACAACTATTATCTAACCATGCTATTGAACCTGGAAACTCCATCTCGTCACTTCGCCTGGATCATATGCGGTGACTAAAAGTTGAAGCGTGGTGGATTTACATTTCCAAGACTGAAAGTCTCCAAAGATTCCGATGACGCCAAGTTGCTTCATGAAGAATCGGTATTGTTAGGCGGAAAAAAAAACACTAGAATAGGCTAGTTGTTAAAATTTGCACCTCCTTATTTGCATTGCATAAGAATCTTTTTGATTGCTCGACTTTTGATGTGTATTGCTTCTCGGGATGCTCTCGTGGATGATAAACCCTTCGGTTGAAAATTCACGATGTGATAATCCTGAATTAATAAGAAAATTTGATTAAGAAAATTTTAAAGAACGAAATGTTGCCTTACAACTGACCAGCAATTGCCTAATCCGTGCAGACTAATCATAAGATAGTTTTTTATGGAACAAAGATAACTTTGAACTAAACCACTTACATCTCATCTCCTCTATTCCATAGAATTATGAGCAACATTAATATTCTAATGAATTGGAAGTTACCTGATAACTAAACTAATTCTCAGCTTACCTCCTGCTACCTTTTCATCAGTAATTCCAAAATCAATCCCTTTGATCTTAGCGACTTATTGATCGTCAACTTTGCCCCGTCAGTAAACAACCCTTTGTTATTCCTAATCACGCCAGCTGCATCAATCGTGATGAACTTGAACACTTTGCCAATATTTGCCGAGAAAAATTCTATTCCAACTCCAAGGCTTGAAGTCAGGAACAATTTCCAAGTCGTTTTGAAAACTCTCGTCTCGACATCAAGTTTTGAAAACAAACATCCTCTTTTCATGCAATTGCCTCCGACACCTTTTATCGTGATATTGAATATGTTCCTTGTGTATTCAATCCATGCAATCGAACTTTTGCTTCCGAACATTTTATTCATCCATACCAAAACAATTGCCAAATCAAAAGCCACCCTATGACCTCCTGCCTTTCCCTTGACCCGGCGAATCTCGGGGACGAGATTCCTGTTAAGGGGGGTAGTCTGTAACAGCCCTGTAAATTTGAAAATAAATAAAAATGAAGATTTCATATTTGAAAATAGGAATGAATTAAAAGTGTGATTGAAATCAAGATTTTGATTTTAAATGATATTCTTATCTCATTTCTTCCATTTCAATCTTAATCAAAAGGAAGATTCAAAACTTAAAATCATTGTTATCAAAACAAATAAAATATCAAAATGAGTTTGAAATGTGAAATTGATTTGAATTTCCATTTTTCTGAATCTTCTTGCATTCTTGGAATTTCTTGAGCTTTTACTTTTAAAAGAAAAGCTAAATACATTGAAATGGTAAAATGGTAAAAGTAAGAAAGTAAAAGTAAAATATCAACAAAAATAATATTAAATTTTCAGAGAATCCCAGATATCTCCAGAACCAAATCATGATGATTTAAATAATTCGGATAATTAAAATAAAAAGAAAACATGAGATAATTATGAGATAAGAAAAGCTGATCTAGAACATGTCAGAATTTTGTAGCTGTATCCAGACCTTATCTCAAGTTTATATTTTTACTATGCTGACCTAAGAACAATATATACCTCTGGTAAAAATATCAAGAATAAAACTTACATATGAATCATTTAGAAATTCAAAAACAGAAAACAATTAAAGCTGTAAATAGCAATGTCAGAATTTTTATAAATTAAATATAAAAGATAAAATTCTGAAAATTTTAAATGAGCCTTATAATCTCAAATTATTTTGAAAAAAAATTTTGAAAAATAAATAAATTGATTTGGATACTTTAGTAAATCAAAAACAGAATTGGAATTTCTGTGCATTAATCATTGTCAGAATTTTAATAAAAATTTACACAATTAATTTTTATCTGAAAATTCACCTGGACCCTTATCTTCACCTGGACAACCCATATAAAAAGTCTGGTAAATCCTTAAGTCGGTTTGATGACTTTAACCAGTAGGTCAAGTTGACCCCAGCATAATGTGAACCGCCCTTTTTCTCTGTGACCGTTAGATCTGCACGTGTCATCCATCCAAGCACGGCCGTGGTCCAGCCTTTTCCTTCCCCTCTCCCTGCCATGTGGCCCCATGGCCCACTGTCAGTCCCTTCTTCTCCCCTCTGCTCACCTCCTTCACCAGCGCACGAAGCCAGCTCAGTCGGCAGAGTATCACCGCCTCAATCTCTTGTCATCTTCCCGCCGCAATTGCACAGCCCGAGGCTACACCTCTGCCACACCGCTGCAACGCTGATGCCTCGACTGCTGAGCCCCTGCCAGGCGTTGAACCTTCCCGCGAAGCTTCGCCCGCTCTGCCGCCTTGCCAAACATCTGCCGCGGCAAAGCCTGTATAGCCAATTCATTGCCACGGCACCAAGTGGCTCTGACCAGCCTACTCGACTTCCCTGCGCCCTGCCCAAATGCTGCCATGGCAAAGAATTGATACTGAATTGGTTGCCACGGCACAACCCCAGCACCATTCCTTTTCGTTTCTCTTCCGCACCAAGCCAGGACCAAACCGCCTTCTTCCTTCTATAAAAGCCACTGCAAACATTTCCCAGAGCCTCAGCACAGCCAGACCCTTCACCCTGAACCTCTCCCCTATGCAGATAGCATCATCTTCTTCCCCAAAGCCAGCAAGATCCGAAAGAGGATGAAATCGCCTCAATTCTTCCATGCTTCGAATCAACTCAATTCAACTAACCTGAAGCCTCATCACAGTTCCCAGAACTTATCCGCACCCTCAATTCCAGACCATCTTCCCCGGCGAGCTGCCAAGCCAAGCTTCCAGCTCCGCCTCCCATGGCGTACGGTGAGATACCCCTTCCACTTATTCTTCTTTCCGGTTGAAGACTAAAATGGAACCCAGTGAGTCCACTGATGCTTACCCGGCCTTTGTTTCCAAGGAATCACCGGTAGCTATTGAACTCCGCCTCGCTGGCCATGGCGCCGCCGCTGGCCCTCGACGGCGACCACCTTCCGGCCGTCTCCGATAGCAATTGAGACCACCCACGTGTGCGCAAAGGTCTCCTGGTGCCTGCCGTGGACCCCTTCCGCCGTTCCGGTGCTCCTCCGCCGCCGGCGAGCTTCGCCACCGCGCGCTCTGCTCTCTGTCGCTGCCATGCGGGACCAGGATGTCAGCCAGTAGGCTCTCTCAGCCCTCTGCCGTCCAGGCCCCACTGTCAGCCTCACGCGCTGCGCCATCCCTATGCCAATCCGGGCCCATTTGCCAGTGCCTCAGCCCAGCTCAGCCCGAAATGGAAAGCGGAAACCCAGTGAGAAAACGTAATATCCGTTTTTAGCAAATTTTCCATTTTCCAGCAATTTTCACACCCGAATGTATTCAAATGCTTATAACTTTTGAAATAATAATCAAAATTAAGTAAAATAAATTCCTAAATTCATGTAGAAGCATAATATGCAAAAATATTTAATGTTAATACTTGGTTTGATTTAATTGTAATTTAAATTTGAATAAACCTTAATATGATCATTTAATAAAGTATGTGCATCATTAATCCTAAAATGATGAAATAATTTATACATGCTCCTAAACCCATAAGAAACTCATTTATGTAAAAATATTTAATTCTAAAACTCATTTTATGATATTTGAATTATAAACTTAAATTAAAAGAAGCTGATTAAGTGATGCTATATACAATATTTATGCAAACTAAATCAAATTTGAATAAGACTAATTTTTATGGAAAACTTAAATCCTCAGGAACCCAAATATATAAAAATATTTAGATTCTAACTTAATTTGTATCATTTTCTAAAATAAATTGCATTCAATGTATTAAATATTCAAATATGAATATCTTTTGCAATTAACATGTAAATCATGTAAAACCCATTCTGTAAGCTCTGAAAATCAGTAATGAACTTAGATATACAAAAACATTTAAAGTTGAATATAAATTGAATTAGATTTGAGAATATATTGTCTTTCAAAACACATAGAAATTGAAATAGTTGTTAACTTAAGTTCATGAGATCAAATAATGGTAGAATCAACTCATAAATGATAGTAAATCATAAAGTCCCTAGTTATACAAAAATAACATAATTTTGTGTATATTTGAACTAAGTTCATGCTAGGTCCTAATAATCATTCATATGAACAACAACACGAGATATCATAAAATATTATGAAACTAGTTCTAAAACACTCCTAAAGCTATCCTCTGCAAATGCCAAAAAATGAATAAGAAATCATGTTGAATGTAGCCATAAACTTAAGATGAAAATATGGCCGATTTAGCGTTTACCTTCTAATCATTTATACTACTTCATCAATTAATAGAATAACTTTGTCTAGATGATAAAACTTATAAAACCAGTTTAGAAACACACTACAAAGTTCATACTATCATAATCTGGAGAAATAATCTTAATTCAATATGATTTGCGTATTAATCTTAATAGCTTAATTAACCCTAAAATAAAGGAAATGAATTCATGAATCGAGAAACGGTATCATTGCTAATTATAAAAAAAAATTTATTAAAATCCGAATACGTAAAATCATAAGAACTCAACCTTAAACCACACCTGCTTTCTATGATTTGTTTCTATTTGAATTTTATCTGATTTCTTTTTGTCCCTATTGAAATCTTGATATTCGCTATTTGTTATGTTCTTCGTTCACGACGCGTAGAATTCGACGTATCGACTTCCATCATCGACTACAACCTCGACTTCGTCGTAAGCAAGGCAAGCACCCTCCTTTGACCATGTTGATCCCAATTTTATAAATGTTTTCATTAAATGTTTTTCATGCATGCGTATATTTATTAAACTCTGCTATATTGTGGGTAATGGTAGTTATACCTGTTGATTCTTGAAACCTCCTTGATATGAATGAATTTGTGAACCTTGATACCTTAGAATCATGGTTAGACAATATATAATGTCATTCTGGGTATACATGATGTTTAATAATCTTGCTTAGCCATGCTTTAGACTTAGTATACATCAAAGGGAGACATTGATCAAATGATACTTGGATATGATTTGGAACATTGATCAAATAATATTTGGATATGCTGAGGCATGATGTTGATTCTTAGATCTGTTGAGACATGATGATGATTTTGGTTATTTTAATTAAAAATGAAAAATAAAATTATAATATTGATGCGGGCAATTATTGGCAATAGCCTGGTGTGCATGATTTGCACGTAGATTAGGGGGAGATTATTGCCTGTGTCGGATTAAGGACCGAACTAATTGTACGTTATACCCAAGTAATTCCGTACAACCACAAGTCTGTTATAGGGGCGTCTTAACCAATTAAATTGCTTAAAACTAGCTTTGCACATTGGTAGGCGGAGTAGTCTGTTGTTTCTTAATGGATTGCTCGGGCGCCACACCGAGGTGTTGGGAGTCACGTTTGCTAATACAACGTGTCGCCTAGTATTTCGGGAAGTTCCATCATTTCTATGCACTGAGTTCTTCTTCCAGGGTATGGGTTTTCGTCCCGTGCTGGTGCAAAGTTAGGGTTAAGTAATCGAACGGTTATGTCATGACTCTCTGCGGTACACCAAAGGAAGTGTACTAATATCGATTGCACAAAGAGTTAAGTCATGTCTTGTGGGTAAAGCTGTACACCTCTGCAGAGTGTAAATCTTTTCGAAAAGCCGTTCCCGCGGTCATGGGACACTTGGTGCTCCTGCATTAGTTAGTGTTTTATTTTACAAAATGTGGACTTTGATATGTGCTGTCTAGCACCATGATTTGGATTGGATATCCTTGTTGGAAATGAATTATTTCGGATTGACGTAATGTCAATGATTGATTCATGCAGATGAATTATTTTGGATTGATATGTGATATATCAATGATTGATTCATGGAGATGATCGAAAGAACTGAGGTTCGTGAAATTTATTGTTTCGTACTTACATATTAAACTGCTTTTACTTAAACTCCGTTTATGTTTTACAATTCAGTAAATTCTTTTGCAAATTAGCTTTATGCAAATTAACCATGAAAGCCTTTCCTTTGAATGGCTCTGCATATATAATAGGTTTCATAAAGTCTTCTTTGAGTACGAAAGTACTCACTCTTGCTTACATGTTGTTTTTAGGGTGAAGAATCGAATAGCTCGATGAAATCCTTCGACGCAGATTCGGGAATGCTAACGAGATTTTCTAGGGATTATACCTTGTCAGTTGCCTGAGGGATTGTATGGGCATACTACAAGACTTTGATTATTTCCGCTGCATTACTTTGAAATGTAAGACTTTATTATGTACATTACCTTTATTATTTGTAATAAAGAGTATGGATGTGATATCAATTGTATAAATGTGCGTACTAGCTACTGATCCAGGGACTAGTACTGCGTGCACATGAGATTTCTATTTTCACATTCTATGTGAAAATAGGGGTCGCTACAAGAAAATTGCAACTTGTTTTTCAAATTCAATATTGCTTTGTGCAAAGTTAACCGTAGAAGGCTCCTTTGATATAACTTGCATTTATGCATTTGCAAATACCACCTTAAGTCTTGCTGAGTACGAAAGTACTCTACCTTGCTTATTTCATTGTTTTAGGTGGAAAAGATAGCGAATCTTCGAGGATATCTTTTCATTGCAGGTTGCGGGAACATTAATGAAGTGATCTTTTCTAGGGATTCATACCTTGCCAGTTACCTGCAGGTCGGATGGGCACACTATAAGACTTTGCTTCTTCTGTTGCTACATACTCTGAATTGTAAAAATACAACGTATAAATAGTTTCCGCATTAATATTATGTTGTATAGTTGTGATTCCAATTATTGTAAATATGCGTATTAGCTACCAATCATGGGACTAGTATTGAATGCATATAGATTCTTATTTTAGCATTTTATACAAAAATGAGGATCGTTATATATATGTAAGGATATACTTTACAGTGTCATATTTCAAACGAAAACTCGAGTGTTATGCATCTAAATAACCCTATTTCTAACGTCATTGTCTGTACCTAGAAGAGCATGAGAGACGTATCTTAAAGCACTAGTATATTGCTATGTTTTGAAAACATGATGTTTTTGAAGGACCAACTTGTAAGAAAACCTCTTGTAATCTTTCCTTGGAGGTTGCAAGGGTGTAGAAATTCCACTTAGCAAATTCAGGGTAAAATTCCATATGTAAACCTCAATTGCTTATTGACTAAACTGACCATGGAAGGCGTCCATCCATGTATAGTTGGGTTGCATTCTTGAGATCGTGCAGGATCATATATTCACAGTTTGAGATCAAAATATTACCGCACTGTTTATGCGTAGAATCTATATGCACGTCTGCTTTGATTTGCTAGTGTGCTAGAAGATAGCCAAGGTGTGCTCAGCTATCTCAATTCTGAATCACAGTTGGTGCTCCGATAGAGAAACTTTGGCTGTAATCGAAGTCTATGGGGGGCTACAAAACATCAATGGTATTAATTAAAAGCACCAGGAGATGCTACAAGAAACTAGATGGTTACCTCAATGCCCTCCTCTAGCACTCAGAGGGTCTCCTGGGTTGAAATCCATCTATCTTCCGGACATGGAAAAGGAGACAAACGGTGCAGACAAATACACCTAAACGATACTCGATTCAAACACAACATGACATGACTCCATGGAAGTTGAAACACCCAACTGAAACGCTAAATAACCGGAATTAAACACGCAAGGAGAAGGTAAAACTTGCAAAGACAAACACAAGGACAGGAGACCAGAGACCAAGACTGTTGTGACTCTTCAGATCAAAGTCTGCTTCTTTTCTTCTCTGTATCGCTATTTACTGCGCACAAGCCTGAAACCTGTTGATGAAGGTTTCAGCGCAACACAGAGCAGCAGCGTGAAACCGAAAAACAGAGAACAAACAATAGATAAAGATTGATCTTTTGGTGCTGCAAAACCACCGCAGCATTTTCTGATTTTCTCTTCTCTATATATAGCAAAAGTTTACATATATTTTCCAGTTAACCGAATCCATCCAAACTACCAAATACTAACTAACTCGGACTCTAACAATCTTACCCAACTGTTAATGTTGCGCTTATGGAAACTTAAAGTTCCACTCAAAATTAAGGTGTTTTTGTGGTACCTAAGAAGAGAAGTGATTCTGACTAAAGACAATCTAGCAAAGCGAAATTGGCAAGGTTGCAAAACATGTTGCTTTTGTCAGGAACCTGAGACAATTAGGCATCTGTTCTTTGATTGCCGTTATGCACACACAATTTGGACCTTAATATATTTGGCCTTTCAAATATCTCGTCCAACGTGCGTTGATAGTATGTTTGGAAGTTGGTTAGAGGGTTTTGATCGAAGTGTTAGAAACTTAGTTCTTCTTGGTGCTTCAGCTACGTGTTGGTCTATATGGTTATGCAGGAATGATAGGATATTTCAAAAGAAAACCATCTTTTCTCCTTTGCAGGTTATTTTTGCTATTACCCACTGGCTGCGTACGTAGGCTGTGTTGCAAAAGGAGGACATTCGAGCTACTTTGGCGGAGGCTACTCAATGTTTGGTTCGGGTGGCCAAGGACTTCTATTCCCGGGCGCATGGGTGGCGGTCTAGTCTTCGGATTGCTTGTCACTAGAGTGTGTGTGTTTCCTTTTATTCTTTTTTGGCTGTGTGCTTCACGTTAAGCAGAGGCCGGAAGCAATTTCAAGAACTTGTATTATCTCGATGTAATGCTCTTGAAATTAATAAAAGTCTTCCATTATCAAAAAAATAATAATAATTGAAAGCACCAGGAGATGCTACAATAAACTAGATGGTTACCTCAATGCCCTCCTCTAGCACTCAGAGGGTCGCCTGGCTTGAAATCCATCTTCCGGGAAAGGGGAGGGGGGTGATGTTGGTGATGTTCAGACATGGAAAAGGAGACAAACGGTGCAAGACAAATACTCATAAACACCCAACTGAAACGCTAATCGGCTGTTTGGTTTCCCGATCGCGCTGGGCCTGGCTCGCCTGTTGCGTTGACCGCGCGTGAGCCGCCGTTTGGTTGCCTGCATGATCTCCCGCGGGCCTGGCTCAACTACTGCAGCAAAGGCCAAAACGCTGGGAGACGCCTGCACGCGCGGAGACGCGGCACGCGGCCATTTCCCGCGGGCCAGGCTCGAGCGAGCCGTGCTCCGCGCGTGCAGGGAACCAAACGGCCTATTAAAATAACCGGAATTAAACACACAAGGAGAAGGTAAAACTTGCAAAGACAAACACAAGGACAGGAAACCAGAGACCAAGACTGTTGTGACTCTTCAGATCAAAGTCTGCTTCTTTTCTTCTCTGTATCGCTATTTACTGTGCACAAGCCTGAAACCTGTTGATGAAGGTTTCAGCGCAACACAGAGCAGCAGCGTGAAACCGAAAAACAGAGAACAAACAATAGATAAAGATTGATCTTTTGGTGCTGCAAAACCACCGCAGCATTTTCTGATTTTCTCTTCTCTATATATAGCAAAAGTTTACAGATATTGTCCAGTTAACCGATTCCATCCAAACTACCAAATACTCGGACTCTAACAATCTTACCGAACTGTTTACTGTTGCGCTTTCGGCAACAACATATTTTGCCAAAGCACAATAGCGGAACAACTCTGGACTCTGAATAACCTGCAGACGACGGACTCTGAAGAAACTTAACTAAACACAAACTCCGAAAAACGTAAGACAATACACATCAAGTTTAGTTCAACAAAGACAAACACATGGACTAGAGACCAGAGATTATCTATTCATTACCGAACGCACCAGGCGGCGGCTGCTGCTGCTGCTGCTGCTGCGGATTCTCTTCCTCCCTTGCCCGCTTCAGGATGCCGGCATTGGAGAGCAGGGCCCAGAGATGTGTCACGAACTGACCGCCCATGGCGAGCTGCTCCATGTGCGCCACTACATTGTCCGATGGCGCGACGTACAGCATTGCCTCTGCCCAGAACTCGGCCATCACCTTCCAACGCAGTCCAGTTCCTTGAGGATCATCATCGAGACCCTCAAGCTGCTTTCCAAGCAGAACACCTTTCTCGAAGGTATTCAGGTGACCCTCTTCTTCTGGCGGCAGTTGGAGCTCTTGAATCTTCGTGCGCTTCTCCTCCATGGAACTTGTCTGACCAAGTAGCCCGTTTGCTTCCCTGACGACTCGCTGAAACACGATCGTCATGGTTAGGCTGTGCTCCGGCAGCAACTCTGGCAGGAATGCGATCAGGTAAGCACAATATCTTGACAATTTTGTGGCAACTTCATAATCTGTGGGTGTGCTATCTGGGAAACCCTGCACCATTTCACAGTAGCAGGTAGCAACGTGCCATATCAGGATGGTGTTGGTATATGTTGGCTGACAGCATGTCCACGAAAATTTGTCTGAAACTCCATTTTTCTGCAGTGATGAGGCACCGTTGGTCAGGCTACCTTGAACAGTCTGTCTAAGAGCACATGAAACCGCTTCCTTCACGCTGTCAGGCAAGGTGACAGGATCCTCTTCGAGTGGGTGATGCCCAATAACCAAATCTGAACTCTCGTTTAATGCAACGATATCTAAGCTCTCGTCTAATGCACAACGGTTTAACCACGCGATTACTGTCTTCTTGACTGAGACACGGCAATAATCCTCAAGAAGCGAGTACTGCCCAATCTTGTTTTGCCAGTACTGGTGCCGGATGAACAATTTGTTGCAAAGCCATCCGGCAAGATTCCCCCGAGCAGAGGGCCTGTAAAGTATGCCCCTATCACAATGGAAAGCATACCATACTTCATACCAGTCAGTTGCCAAACAACGTAGTTCATCTAATACTTCACAGATAACAAACGCTACAAACCACAGTACAAACAACGTGAAGGCATCCAGTTCTTTATAGTCAAAACAAAGACCGGGAATAACTCCTACTAAAAGACGATGGAGTAGACGATGGAGTAGTCCATCACCATCGACCCAAGTCACGCGATGAATGAGGGAAGAATTTGCGGTGAAGAAGTGATCGTAGAGGAAAGCCAGCTGCACCTCAACCACCTTGAACGCCCTCTTCCCGGTGCCATCTGCCAGAAGCTCCTCCAACACGAAGTCACGCGCTCTTTGGTCACCTTCTTCGGCGCAATGAAATCCATAGTGACGCCGCTTGATCATACTGAAGAAGGTGTAAGAGAGGCAAATGTCCCTGTCCACGGAATCTGGCATGTTTTGGTGAATCACATCTTTGATCATAACCCAGCTACCATCATCGCGCATTTCGAATGGATATCTGCAGTTGTCCAAACTGGCATCATCGCGCATTTCAAAGAAGGGCTCCGCAGAATCGGCCTCCAACTTCATGTATTCAGCCAACCTACTACTCCGGTAAGACGAGATGATGTTGGCAGTAAAAGGACGGTCTAATTTTTTGGTAACGACCAGGACGAAGAAAACCGAAACTAGCCAAACAACCATAGCTAGCGAGATCAATGGATCCAGCAAATATATCTCGGAGCGCCGCATCATGCCCGACAGCTTGAAAGCAACAAATAGCCAATTCAGGGGATTAATCAGCCGTTGCGCGTGCTGCTGCAGGGTGTCATTGAGGCTGTAGGGCGTCGTGTTCTGTGTGAGCTCGCCGAGTGCATTACGTATGTCACCGCCCCATAATATTACGACTAACGTGTCCAGGCTAGAAGAGCAGTGCATGATGCCCAGGGCGTAGGAAGCAAGAGGAATTGGAAGGTAGAAGGCGGCCCATGCACCGTACTGGACGAACCAGTGCGTCGAATGGCGGCGGGCCGGACCGAGCAGGTACCGAAGGGCGCGGAGGACAATCCCAATAGCCAGCAGAGTAGCCAGCTTGGCCGATGGGCTCATCGTTTTGAACCAGAGCCACACAGGCACGGCAAGCAGCGCCGCCGTGAGGCTACCCTTGACCACCAGCTGCACCGTCTCCAACACGACGGGTCGCAACCGTCGCATATCCGTGTGGAGGATATATCGAGCACAGGAGCACAGCAATGGTTGGATCCAAATAGCCACCTGAGTAGCCATAGTAGCCAGAATGGCCGATAGGCCCAACGAGGGCCCCCACAGCACGGCAAGCAGCGCTGCCATGAGTCCACCCGTGAGCACCACCTGCATCGCCTCAAACACGACGGGACGTCGCAACCGTCGCATATCCATGTGGAGGGGAGGATATATCGAGCACAGGAGCACAGCAATGGATGGACAGGAAATTGATTGTTGGAAGGGACTGCGTGCAGGCAGTAGGAGCTGAGGTAATGAGCTTCTACTCTACCTGCGTGCAGGCAGTAGGAGCTGAGGTAATGAGCTTCTACTCTACCTGCATGCCTCTACATACTCCTCCTATATATTAAGCCTGCTGGAAGGTTTCCGGCCGGGCAGGCGAGGCAGCGCGCACTCACGCGCTTTCCAACCGGGCCATCCATGTGGCTATCGTTCGTTTGAGACCTATGGTAAACCCTATCCTGGCTATGTCTATTCTGGTTCTTTTTTACAAGTATTCTATGTCACTAGTGTTGGCCAAGGATGGCGGTGTGATTACTTAAGAGCATCACTACTACGGGATAGAGCATCACAACCGGCCTATTAGAAGCGGTTTGGTGCGAACCCGTTGTGATGTTCGCACTAGAAGCGGTTCGTAGGCAACGGTCCGGAGAGGAGCTTTGAAGCGGTTTGAGACACGAACCGCTTCAATGTTGAGTTCTAAAGCGGTTCTTGTCTCAAACCGCTTCGATTTGTAAAGCGGTTTGAGACAAGAACCGCTTCTAGAACTCAACATTCGAGCGATTCGTGTCTCAAACCGCTTCTGGAAGCCCTCCCGCGCAGGTCATTTAAACCCTTCTTCCTCCCGAGCCAGCAGAGTACGATCGAACAGAGAAGGGCTGGCCCAGCGCTGTTTCTTAGGGAGGTGCTGTCCAAATTTTTAATTTGGGGTGATTAGCTCCAAATTAAGTGTTTCAAGGTTAGTAACATCATGTGAACATCCTTCTCACCTAGAGATTGCTATTTTTTTCAACGGATGCGGAGAAATCTTGAACTTTTTAAGCAAGATCACCATGATCAAAAATTAGTTTTGTATGCTTGTTTTTGTTGTTGTATGAAGATGTAGGGTGGAGATCTAGTTTAAAATATGACATTACACAAGGTAAAGGTGATTGGAAGCTTTAGATCTAGGTGGTTGTCAGATTTAGAATCTTAAATATCACAATATTGCAAGGAAGTAATTATTGGTGTATGAAATAAAATAGAAAAACATGTGTAGAAGGATAAAAAAATAATTACAAAGGTAGGAAGGGATACAAAATAATTAGAAAGGTAGGTCTTTAATTGGATGATGGTGTAGGTGGAGGTTTTTTTGTTGGGTTTAAGTGGCTGTGAGCTTTAGATTTTTAAATGTATCTATAAGTTACGTTATAATTTTTGTAACTAAATTTGTTATAATTTTTAATGAAATTATAACTTGGTGTAGATGAATCGGCAATGGATGTACAATGCGGACCGTCGCTCGGGAGAGTTCATTAAAGGCGTCGCGAGCTTTTCTCGATGAGGTAGTTGCATTTTTGCCTCGAGCGACTTCATATGTTGTCCGTGTGTAGATTGCAAGAACGAGAAGGAGCACTCCCAGCGATGGCAAGTTATGAACCATTTGATCATGAGAGGTTTCATGCCAAACTATACCTGTTGGATCAACCATGGCGAAGTTGAGGCGATTAGCGAGGAAGACGATGAAGAAGGCGAGGAAGAGGAAGATGGATTCAACAGTATCCTGGACGGCACGCAATACTGTTCCGTGGAAGAAACACTTGGTGACTTTGGTGATGATGAGCTAGACCAGATCTTTGCGTGGAGGAGAGGAGACTACATGATGAAAGACAGTTCGAGAAGTTCCAACATGTTAGAGGACCACAGAACTCCTTTGTACCCAAACTGTGGGCAGGGCCACACAAAGCTGCGTACCACACTGGAACTCATGCAATGGAAGGCTACAAATGGTGTGTCAGATAAGGGATTCAATGAGTTGTTATCACTCGTAAAGAAGTTGCTTCCAGAAGATAACACTCTGCCCGAATCTACATATGAAGCGAAGCAAGTCGTCATCCTTTGGGATTGGAAGTACAGAAGATACACGCATGTCCTAATGATTGTGTCCTGTATCGTAATGAGTATGCCAATTTGGATGTGTGTCCAGTGTGCAAAGAGTCACGGTATAAGGTGAAGCGTGATGATCCAGGTGAAATAGATGGGGAGCGTAAGAAGAAGAGACCTCCAGCTAAAGTGTTGTGGTATTTCCCTGTGATCCCCCGATTGAAACGTATGTTTGCTAATAAAGCGCATGCCTAGATGATGCGTTGGCACAAAGAAGAGCGTAAGGACGACGGGATGCTTAGACACCCTGCAGATGGCTCACAGTGGAGGAAAGTCGACCGGACGTACCCAGACTTCGCAGATGAGGTGAGAAACATAAGGTTTGGATTGAGTACCGATGGGATGAATCCTTTCGAAGAATTGAGCAGCAGCCATAGCACCTGGCCTGTTACACTATGTATCTATAACATTCCTGTATGGCTATGCATGAAGCGAAAGTATATCATGATGTCGTTGTTGATCTAAGGCCCCAAGCAACCTGGAAATGACATCGATGTCTACCTGAAACCATTGGTTGAAGATCTTGTGACGTTGTGGGACGATGGTGCAAGGGTATGGGATGAGTACAAAAGGGAGTATTTCACCCTCGTGCATTGTTATTTGTAACAATCAACGGTAGCCTACTCTCGGTAACTGTCCGCCTAATGTCAAAGGATATAGAGCCTGCATCCAGTGCTTAGATGAAACGGACGGCATGTACCTGAAAAACTCTCGGAAGGTTGTGTACATGAGTCACCCGTTGCGGAAGAAAGGCAGGAAATTTAACGGGCAACCAGACCTTCGTGCAAGGCCTCAGCATCGTAGTGGGCCACGTGTTTTTGCTATGGTGAAGGATTTGAAAGTAGTATTTGGAAAGGGTCCTGGAAGCAAACATGTGCAGAATGAGGATGGTCAGGCACCCATGTGGAAGAAGAAGTCAATATTTTGGGACTTGCCTTATTGGGAAGTCATGGAGGTTCGTCACTCACTTGACTTCATGCACATCACGAAGAATGTCTGCTTGAACCTGCTAGGCTACATAGATATGTACGGAAAATCGAAAGATACACTGCAAGCTCGGAAGGACCTTAAACTCTTGGAACTGAGGAACGACCTACATCCCGAAAAAAGAGGGAAAGGACAACATTACCTACATCCTGCGAGCTACACTCTAAGCAAAGAAGAGAAAAAAAGCATGATAGAGTTCCTGAACAGTGTGAAGGTCCCTTCCGGATACTCCTCGAATGTAAAGAGACTCATAAACACGAAAGAGAATAAAATCGTACACATGAAATCCCATGATTGTCTTGTGTTAATGACACAGTTGCTTCCAGTGGCTGTGAGAGGCATACTGCCCGAGTGGGTACGGGGGACAATCACAAAGTTGTGTTCTTTTTTCAACGCGGTTTCACAGAAGGTCATCGACCCAGATAAACTAAGTAAGCTGCAGGATGACGTGGTACAAAGTGTGGTTAGTCTTGAGATGATCTTTCCTCCTGCATTCTTTGATATTATGGTTCATCTCACTGTTCACCTTGTCAAAGAGATAGGTATTCTCGGACCCGTGTATCTACACAACATGTTCCTTCGAGAGGTACATGAGTGTGCTAAAGAAGTATATCCGTAACTGTTCTCGTCCGGAAGGATGCATTGCCGAGGGTGATTGAGTTTTGTGTGGATTACATTAATGATCTAAACCCGATCGGCGTCCCTATATCACGCCATGAGGGGAGGCTACGGGGAAAAGGGACACTAGGAAGGAAAGCAATTGCATGCAATGATCTTCTTACATTTAAGCAAGCACATTTCACGGTTTTGAAACAATCAACCGTAGTAGCCCCGTATGTCCTTGAGCACAAGAGTATTCTACGCCGCGATTTCCCGGGGAGGTCTGAGGATTGGATAACACTGAAGCACATGGATTCTTTCGGCGCTTGGTTACAAAAATACATCCTTTTGAAAGGGTTAGACAATGAACAGTTGCAACGCTTGGCTCGGGGACCATCTAGTGAAATCGTGACATTCAAGGGGTACGAGATAAATGGTTACACATTCTACACCAGATCCCAGGATAACAAGAGCACCAACCAGAATAGCGGTGTCCGTATAGACGCCGAAGACAACAAAGGCAAGGTGGATACATATTATGGTTTCATAGAAGAGATATGGGAGCTTGACTATGAACCTTTGAAGGTCCCTCTATTTAAGTGCCAATGGGTCAAACTGACTTCAAGCGGCGTGAAGGTCGACAAATATGGTATGACAATCGTGGACCTTACGCAAGTCGGCTATAGGCGCGAACCGTTCGTCCTCGCGAACGATGTGAGACAGGTCTTCTACGTGATGGACATGTCAAGCAAACCTAAGAAGCAGAAGGACAAGCAGAAAGATTGTAGTACTAAGCCAAAGCGACACGTGGTTCTCCAAGGCAAACGAAGGATTGTTGGAGTTGAAGACGTCCACGCAGCGAGGAAGAGTATAGTCAGTTCGACGAGATCCCTCCTTTCGCTGTGAATGTCGACATAAGCCTCCTCAATGACACAGATGTGGATACTCCTTTCATACGTCGCGATCATAATGAAGGAACACTTGTAAAGACAAAGTACGTTACTACTTAAGATGTACCACTACTGTATGAACTATGTATATGTAACACGGGTCTTCTACTGTATGAAGTGTTTATTTGGAATGAATGTAAAGTGCCAAAATTCTGGAATGAAACTAACGTGCTAAAAGCTTTTTTTAAAAATTGTGAAATGAAAGTGAAGTGGTAAAAGCTTTTTTAAAAAATTCTGGAATGAAACTAACGTGCTAAAAGCTTTTTTTAAAAATTGTGAAATGAAAGTGAAGTGGTAAAAGCTTTTTTAAAAAATTTTGGAATGAAACTAAAGTGCTAAAAGCCTTTTTTAAAAATTTTGAAATGAAATTGAAGTGCTAAAAGTTTTTTTTAAATTATGGAATGAAACTAAAGTGCTAAAAGCCTTTTTTAAAAATTATGGAATGAAACTAAAGTGCTAAAAGCCTTTTTTAAAAATTTTGAAATGAAACTGAAGTGGTTAAAGCCTTTTTTAAAAATTCTGACATTAATTTTACAAGTGGTTGGTACTAACAACCGCTTGTATATATTAATATTACAAGCGGTTGATAATACCAACCGCTTGTAGAAGGCTGTACAGAAAAAAAAAAGAATGGCAAGGGGGCGCGAGCGGGGTTCGAACCGGGTTGGACGAGCCCGCACACTCAAACGCCACGCGCTAGCCAGGGGGGAGGAAGAGATCTTATCAAACGATATGGGCACCATATTCTTTTTAATATAATCGGGGTAGCACTTCTACAAGCGGTTGGTATTAATAGCCGCTTGTAGCTTGCTCTCTACAAGCGGTTGGTAATATGAACCGCTTGTAGCTTGCTCTCTACTAACATTCTAGTTGTGGATTTATAACCTTATTTCATTTTTTGAGAATCATATTAGTGTGGAATAAGAATGATTCATTATTTTTTTGTTAAGCAAATAAGTATATGTGAATTGTCAATTGTATATGTATCATGTGAAATGTGGAAGTATATGTGAATTGTCAATTGTATATGTATCATGTGAAATGTGGAAGTATATGTGAATTGTCAGTTGTATATGTATCATGTGAAATGTGTTAGTATATTTTCAAGTCCAAACAATATTATATTTGTATAAGTATATGTGAAATTGTATATATATCATGCTTGTGTTGTAATCTGTAATATGGTTGTTTATGTCAATATTTTTTCGGAATTAGGATAGATGGCGCAACCAGGACGTGGTGACCCTAAATTCGATGCGGGAGAACAGTTCTTGTTGGACTCCATCGCGTTGGGTAGCATCGAAGGTGATGCTAACACTAACTTACCGGTGAGGCCGCCGAGGTCAGCAAATGATGAAGCCATTGACGCTGGAGCCGCCCGATCCGTGCTGCCGGTTCGCGCGAGGATGAGGTATAGCTAGAAGAATATAATCCTGTGGACATGCTAATTAATCGTGATTCATTAATATAATACACTCGACACGTTTATACATATGTTTGTGTATTTCAAGCCCGTACATCGAGCAACCAACCCAAGCATCGGGACCTAACAAGAAGCCATCCACAAAGCACGTGTTTACCGACGTTAACAACGAAGGGATGCGGTTGCCCTCTTTCGGCAGATTGGGCGTACAACAACGCTTGCGGTTATCACGTGAGGATCAAGTCCCAATTAGCATCGGAAAATGGGCGAAGTTCCTCAAGCTACCAAGGACATGCTCGGCAAGATATTAAGGAAAATTTCATATTTCCTCAAGGGTCCAAGATAAGGCCGAGAAATTCACTATGAAGAAAATGGCAACCATGTTTCGGGCATGGAAGACGTCTCTCGGCCGCAAGTATGTGCGAAGGAGAAAGACCCGACTTCAACCAATTTCCTAAGTTGGCGGATCACCGCAAGCATTCGAGGAGTACAAGTTTGTCAACTCAAGGCCGTGCCGCGAGTCGAAGAACAAGGCCAATTCACGGATGAAGAAATACCACCACCATCTTGGCACCGTGGATACCTCAAGGTGTCTTGAAATGGGAGAAGCGGAAGCGAATTAATGGCGAAGGGCGTCATTCGGCTACCACTTTGTGGGAAGAGCGCTGCACAATTGGTTCATGGGTCACGGGGAGCCTTTCGGATGACGGCGGCTTGGTGATGGCACCAGAGTGCAAGAGGTGGTCAAAGGATTGTACAAGCCGTCGGCGATCTCGGCAGTGCGTTCGTGCGATAGGGAGAATGACGCGCTAACACATGCCCTTCAAAACCCCGAGCACCGGGGCGGACACGAGGTATGGGCAAGCATACGCCAGGAAGTATGGTTTCGCTAAGGATACGAATACGTCATGAGAGCCGCAGAGAAGCAAAGCAAGAGAATCATATAAAGTGTACCAATTGGAACAAGAGCTCAGAGCAACCCAGGCTAGCATCGGCGACATAATTGCGCAACAAGTACAGATTGCCCTCAGCAACCTTCAGGGACTAGGTCCGAGCAATCAACCGGATGTCGTGGTCAGCCCCTCTGGGCGGCGGAGTAGCTGCGCGTCCACCGGGGCCCCTCAAGCGGAGAACTTGCTAGCCCGTTACCCCGTGGATGACATAAGGGTTCGCCGCCAGTGTGAGCTACACGTTGATGCGCGTAACCTCTCCATCAAGGTGGCTTACGGCATGGCATTTCCAGTGGAGCAGGGCCAGATGTTCCACTGCAACGAGATACCCCCGGGTTACTCGAAGGTCGCGGTGGAGGAGGTGCTGAGCGGATTTGACGAACTTAACCTCGATATTGCTGGAGGCGACGGCGTGACCAAGCTTGGACAGACCCTCCACAGTATCATCCTCTGGCGCAAATGGTACATCATATTCCAGATGGTGTGGAGGTGTCATCTCCACCACGGCAACCCACGCCTCCTCCAATGTCACCTCCACGCAATGCCTCGCCGGCAAAACAGAGCACGCCTCCTCCACCACCCACTCCATGCAGAAGCCCCACTCCGCCACCACCATCTCAAACAAAAACGAACCCCCCCAGGAAAACCACGCCTCCACCATCTCCTCCGAGGAAGAAGCTCTCTAGCAGAAAGGCTCCTCCACCTGCTCCCAAGAAGGCCTCCTCCAGTCAATCAACAAAGATAAAGGAACCTCCAAAGAGGGCATATGATATGACTAATGAGGAGAGTGGCGCGTCATGAAATCGAAATGGTGCACACTTCACCAAAAAAAGCCAGAGCCAAAGAAGGTACCAATTGATCCAAAAGCGGTGCAACACTTCGCGACATGCCGTACAAAGCATTGCTGTGTCGTCCAACTATGAACGGACAATAATAAAGGCTACACAGAAGAATAAACGTGGTCAGGCGGCAGCGGCAAAGAAGAAGATAGACCAAGCTCAGGAGAACCTCGAGAGGTTTATGAAGGAGGCAGGAATCATTTCCACAGCTGCAGCTCTTGGATTAGATGATATTCCAATGGCAGAGGTCAAATGGCAATATCAGTTGGGCCGGGAGCTGATTGACCCTAAAGAGATAAAGGATCTGCCAACCAAGATGCGGTAATTTCACGAATGATACATGATGAGTCCGCTCAAGGAAGAGCGATGTTCCTCCGTTTCAAAGAAGAAGATTTCTATCGCGGGGAACAACGATATGGCTCGAATTCGAGGACTTCTACAATATTTACCATGCCGACTCCATCAACGTGTCTCTCATGAGCTGCTGGGTGCTGTAAGTGTCAAGCTCATACCTTTACCATGTGCTTCCTCGTACAATAAAATTGCAACTCTTAAACTTATACCTTTCTATGTAGAATGGAGATACAACGATGTAGAAAAGAGAACATCTTCAACGTGGGCTTCATCGACCCAGAGATTGTTAACGAGTATGTCTTTGGATTGAACCATGGTCGAAAGGATATTGAAGATTACATTCTCAATGCATTCTTGGGACAACACTACAAACCGTACATATACGCCCTTCAACCCAATGCGTATATATACAACCTCTCGTTCTTATATTTTCCAAGGCATTGATAATACTACTAGCTAGTTACATATATGTTGCAATACATGAATAGGTATCACTGGATCCTTCTTGTCATCAAGCTTGATAGCAGCCAGATCGTTGTTCAAGACTCACAAAGGACTCCGGTGGATAATTATCAATATATCATTGACACCCTAAACAGGTATATAGAACATATATATACGATAGTTTTCCTTATTATATATATTGAAATACCTTGCTAATTCCAACTCTGATAATTACTACTCGTATATAATAACGCATCACTCAGGGCATTCGCAAGGTTCCAAAGAAGGAACAAGGAGATTTAGAATGAATTTGATGTACAAATAAGCACTCGAGTACATATTAAAGAATATTAATATGCCGTAACAGTTTTTCATCCCAATAATAATTGTTTTCTTTTCAAATTTCATCGCGAGTTCTAAAAGCAGACGGAAGGAAACAACTTATGTGGCTATTATGTGTGCCACTATATGCAAAGTATTACCCACGGCGATGTGCCGACAACCAACGCCGAGGTAGTGTGAACATGTCAATTTCTTAGTACTTAATTACACTTTAATTACATGTCCAGAGATTTATTTACTTCCTGCTTTGTCAGCCCAACATCGATGAGCAAGGCGTGATCCCGCCGCACCGGGTTACAGCAATCCAAGAACAACTCATCGGCTTTATTGTCGACGAGATTGTATCCACCAAAGGCGAGTTCCACGCAAATGGTTGGAGACCTTGTCCTGAAATAAAGTCAATTGAACTGACATCAACGTCGACCATGGGCACAAAGAGCGACGCACACAAGAAATGAGCTCAAGATTCACCCTTTTATTCTTTGAAACTTGTAAAAGTGGCTTATTATTTCATGTGTACGTTCATCACTTGTTCATTTTTTAGTCTATTAAGTTCGTATTTTTCTGTAAATGAACCTGTAATTATCTGAATGAGTACGCATGAATAATATATATTTAATTATTGTGTCAAAAAAACTCCTGCAGTTCTATTTATTTTAATTGTCAAAATCTATATAAAAAACCCCTCTGAAAACATATTCTATATTGAATATAATCAAAACGTTGTGCTGTCAGCCTCTTCACAAGCGGTTGGTAACTACAGCCTCTCCACAAGCGGTTCGTAATACCAACCGCTTTTGGAGAGATCCTCTCCACAAGCGGTTGGTAACACCAACCGCTTGTGAAAGTGTTCAACCAGAAGCGGTTCGGGGAACCGCTTGTGATACCCGACGGGGTATCACTCGCGGTTGCTTACAAGCGGTTCTAAAACCGCTTCAAAGCGGTTTCGACCGCTTGTGCATGCCCGATCCACAGCAGTGCATGTACAATGGTACATGTCAGCAGTCTCTAAGTTTTGTCACGTAGGATAAAAAATGACGCGGATGAGAGAGGGTGCGTATAGAGAGTTGAGTCGTCTCTTAATCTAGAGTCGACTCTAGCACGAGAACCAAGGCAGGTTGTGTGTGGGAAGAAGCTATCTACTCATAAATGTATTGTCTATACCATTGCATGAGTTGTCTCTAACGCTGTCTATAAATGACGTGTCAGCCTGTTATAGACAGCAGCTGTCTATACCATTGTACATGTCCTAAGGCGGGGCAGCGCGCGGGCAGCAGCTTACGCGCGAAGCACGCGGGACATCACGCATCTAGTCTATGCGGGCGGAGGCACGTCAAGGGCTGCCCTCTGCCGACTGCCGTACGGCAGAGGATGTGCGCCCAGTTTATGCAAAGCTTTGAGCCAGACAAATTAATGTTCATAGCTGTCGATCTCCATCCGCTTAATTACTCAGAAGCATCCATGCATGCTACTGTCTTGGATAATTTGTCTGACCATGCATGCATGTTCATAAAGCCTAGTCAAACAAGTGCATTAATTGCATGACGTGTGTGTCGAAGAAAATAGACTGAAGGGTTGATGTCAAAATTAATTTCCCGAAGAAATCGTTCTTTGATGCCAAGCAAGATTCTGGAAGTTCCATTGCATTTCCTAAGTACGACTGTATTCTTGTTTGATCCAGCAGAGTAATCAGCTTGGCCGATGGGCAGCCACGGCAAGCAGCACCACCGTGGCGCCACCAGCTGCATCGTCTCCAACACGACGGATCGCAACCCGAAGAAATCGTGCTTTGATGCATGTTCATAAAGCCTAGTCAAACAAGTGCATTGCATGACGTGTGTATTGTCGAAGAAAATAGAGTGAAGGGTCGATGTCGAAATTAATTTCCCGAAGAAATCTGTTATGTCCCTTTGCCGCCGATCAAAGATCAGGACGTGAGATCGCCAACTGGTCCGAAAAGAGAACGAACGAGGAGTAGGGAAGAAGGTAACTCAAAAGCAAAATGAGAGAAGAAAGTCTGTAGTATATTCTCTTCATAATCCTCTCCAACTCAGTACAGCCATATATATAGACCCGTCGACAACCTTACGCGCAGTTAAACCAGAGAAAAGACAAAAGCTTACAAACACAGTAAGGGCCCGTTTGGTACCTTAGAACTCACCCGTTTCTCATTGAATCGGAAAAAAAACCCAACCAAACGCCTCATTACATCGGAACGGTTCGACGCGGAACGTTTCTGATTTTTGTAGCCGTGCTCGAATCGGCTACGACGCCGTTCCTCACCGATTCACCGAATCGAATTCCAAGTCTGCCCTGCTAAAAGCGATGGCGCGTCCTCTCCTCGTACTTCCTCCTCCGGCTGCAGGCGCCCCCGTCCCTCGCGGACCTCCCCGCGGGCCACCCCACGCAGCCGCCAGAGGCCGCTCCGGCCGACGAGCGCGGCCGTTTCCGGAGCCGGTCCGTGCACCGCAGGTCCCGCTCCCTCTCCCCGTTTCGCACCCACTGTCTGTCGCCGTCGCCTGCTCCAGAGGCGCACACCTCTGAGCCGGCGGCAGCCCCATCGGCGTCGCGGTCGTCGTCCTCGTCCAGAGGCGCACACCTTATACTGCAGTTCTTGAAGTTCTACTGCTTGTGGCATAGCTTAGTGTTTGGTAGTAGTAAGTATTGTAATGGCAAGAAGCCATGAACCGGAAAGAGTTTGGCTTTTTCTTTGTATAGAAAAGGGATTAATGGGCTGTTTGATCTCTTTTGCAGTAATCTTATGGTCATGTATGTGTTGACTACTAAAAAAATGATTTTTTTTCTGAGCTCTTTGTTGCTCTTCATGGAGTCCCTTCGTTCAGTTCAGTGTTTGTGGTGGTGACTGGTGACATTATAGTGGCAAGAAGCCAAGAACTGGAAATGTTGTGCTTTCCATGGGAAATAATACTAATTTTCTTTTGGTTGTTTACATTTGCTATTTTTACTTGGTTTAGCTTTGATATTTGTAGATGTAAATGGGGGAACATTTGTTTATGGCTGTGGGGAAATTGCATGCCTTTTTAGCCCAAATAGAAGCTGCTGTTTGGTTGCTGCATAGTACTTGGTATGATGATAGCGAACTAAGGAGTATTATTTTCATTGGTTGGAAAAAAAATTGATCACTATGCATTTTTCCTGATCTTAATAGGGCCATATTAATATGGACAAATGCTCTATGGACATAATTATAATCCCTACTCCCTAAAGGCTAAATCTTAGTTAGATCTGGAGTAAGATCATGGATAGGAGTAGTGAGTGACAGCAAGGAACCAGCAAGAATCTGATGTGATGATACTTCTGTTTCCTTCAGTCACTACAAATTTCTGTTTTGAGCTTGCTCCATTGTTCATGGTAGCTGCTTTGCAATAACTGACGATAATTAGAGGCACTAATTGGTTGGTGAGTTTCTCTAAAGAAACAGGTCCAATCTGTATGAAAAGCTGGAAAAACAACAGTAAAAACAATGCATCTTGTTGCGGTTGCAGCCTGATAATAATGTTGTTGTGAACTGCTCTTGCATTGGGGTTTAATTAAGGACAGGAACAGCTCACATGACATGACAGTCCTTTTTATCCTGCTGCTTCTTGGGTTTAGTAACTTCTAAGACAGTCATAACACTAGGGGTAATAAATAAAAACAGCAGGGCTAATTTACTGCAATGTTGTTAACTCTTCTTTCTTCTTCCTTCGAGAAATTTTTAGCTATTACAGATAGGAAGTAAAGATAAGGTACTCCCTCTTATCCTTGGCTGGGGAAAGGTTGTTTGCATCTGGGACTGAATCGCTGGAAGGCTTGTGTTTATAAGATCTTCAGCACTAAAGTCTCGTCGGCAAGAGCTTTTTGAGTACTGTTTCATCAGCAAGACTGGAACAAAGTTTTTTTGAACAAGAAACTGATAGAGGAGACCCCTATCAGGAATATATTAAAGAAGGAATAAAAGCATAATTACAAGAGAAAGGAAGGAAACACAAATGCTGGAGAGAGCCCAGCCAAGAAAAAAAGAACACACTAAGCCAGCCGATCACCCCAGGCTTTTAAACCAAATCTACGAGAAGGTAAAAGTCTGAAAGCTTGTAAGTGAATTTCATCAAGAAACCACTCTTTCCAAACTGTAAAATTAGCTGGTTTAGACCGGAATATGAGGTCATTTCTAATTTTCCATATACCCCAAGAAGCAATCATGAACGCATCAAGAAAGAACGGAACTCCAGAGGCTTGCCGAGTGATATGAATCTTTTGGACAAAGTCAGCTTCTTGATCCCAGGATATATTCAAGGAATTCCAACATCTAGAGCTGAACGGACAATTGAAGAAAAGGTGATCTCTTGTCTCTTCACTTTCTTGGTCACAAAGAACGCAGTTGACATTATCATCTTGTGTAAGATAATTTTTCCTTTTCAGCAAGTTCTTCGTGTTAAGACTGGAACAAAGTTGGTGAAGTGATCAATGATCACTGGGAAAGGATCAAAGAAAGATGATGTGCACTGACAGAATATATCTCCCCTTTTTTTTATTTTCCTTCTGTGATTTTTAGCGTTCAGCACAAAAAGATTGGCAAATGTTTGGCAAAACAGGAGTCTGCACTTTTGGAGTGCAGTTGACCACTGTATGACAAGGGCGACACTGGTAGTACTGTATGACAAGGGGTAGTACTGTGGTTGTGGCACTTCAATGCATCACATGAGTGGCATGCTGGGCACGGTAAAAAAGAAATCATCAGTTTTATAGCTACAAGCAACTTTTTTTAAAACCTTGCACTCTTTCACACGTAATTATAAAAATAATCTTATTGCTAACCGCAGAAGCACCGGTTCTAAGAGCTCGGTAGGTTCTTCCGCATTATAGGAGTATAACAGATGACACGTGTCGTTTGCTAGCGCTTCTACGGTTAGGGATAGGACTATTTCTGAAATTACGTTCGAAAGGTAGCTAGATTAAAAAAAAAAGTTTATCAAGTCGCTAGAAAAGTAACGACTTGTTAAAAGATTGGAACTGTTTACATAGGAGTAGAACAGCTTTGGTTGGTCCGTAGTTCACTTTATCATTTTTATAATATTAATACAAAAATTCTGTAATGACCTTAATATGGATGCATGTATTTCATCGTCATTTTTTACATTAAAATGTACTACAAATCCATCACAAATACAAAGGGCACTTCGGTCATTTTCACCACTGTATCCTCTTTCCATAATCTGAATCCAGACACTTAGCCAAACGGTTTCCAGACGGTGATTCTGATTTTACCTGAAACGTTTCTACCAAGAATCTGGAACCGTTTCCGTTTCTACTAGAATCTGGAACCGTACCAAACGGGCCCTAAATACCGAAACCACGGTTAACACCTCACAACCCTTCGATTCTATTCTCAATTACCCGCGCTAATCTCAGCCGCTGAAAGCACATTACTGAAGTCGCTCAACTGGGACAATTAGCGCCGACTTCAGTCTTGTTCTTCTTCCCGCTTGATTGCGCTGAACGCTGATCCCGCTTGGTCGTAACAGGTGCCCCTCCCTCAAATGTTGCTTGTCCCCAAGCAAGTGCGGAAGGAAACTTCTCCTGAAGAACAGACAAGTCCTCCCAAGTTGCAGATTCGACAGAGATGCCAGACCACTTAATCAACCCTTGCACAATCGCGCCATTGTTGTCCAAACTGGTTGCACCGGGATTACGATCAAAGAAGGGCTCCCCAGAATCGGCCTCCAACTTCATATATTCAGCCAACCGACTACTACGGTAAGACGAGATGATGTTGGCAGTAAAAGGATGGCCTAATTTTTGGGTAAAGGCCTTGACGGTTAAAAGCGAAACTACCAAGCACAATACTTCCAGAGAATATGTCTTGGACGGCATCATGCCCGACAGCTTGAAAGCAACAAATACCCAATACAGGGGATTAATCAGCAGTTGCGCGTGCCGCCGGCCGTGCTGCAGGGTGTCATTGAGGCTCTAGGACGTCATGTTCTGTGTGACGAGCCCCAACCCCCAAGGGTGCATTACTTAGCTCATAGCTCCATGCCATTACGACTAACCTGTCCAGGCTAGGAGAGGAGTCCATGATGCCCAGGGCGTAGGAAGCAAGCGGAATTGGAAGGTAGAAGGCGGCCCATGCACCGTACTGGACGAGCCAGTGCGTCGAACGGCGGCGAGCCGGACCGAGCAGGTACCGAAGGGCGCGGAGGACAATCCCAATAGCCAGCAGAGTAGCCAGCTTGGCCGATGGGCTCATCGTTTTGATCCAGAGCCACACAGCCACGGCAAGCAGCGCCGCCGTGAGGCCACCCTTAACCATCAGCTGCATCGTCTCCAACACGATGGGATGCAACCGTCGCGTATCCATGTATCGAGCACAGGAGCACAGCAATGGCCAATGGATGGACAGGAAATTGATTGTTGGAAGGGACTGCAGTGTAACATCCTGAAAATTTAATAAAGTGAAAATGAGTAATTTAAGTTTGAATATTATTATTTCTGAGTTTCCTTGCCATTATTTGTTTTATTTGGATTTCCTTGGATTTATTCTTTGTATGGAAAATCCAACAAATGGAAATAAATAATGAAAAAGAGGAAAAGGTAAAAATGTAAAAAGTAAAAATTTAGAGAAATTGCCATGAGAACTCTGATCACTCAATTAAATCATTTCAGCCAGTAATTGAAATCTTATGCATAAAGAAATGAAGAAGTAAAAGGAAAAGATAACTTTTAAATCCAAAATAATATATTGTCGGAATTCACATAAAATAATGGAATCACAAATGGAGTTGGAAATTTTACATAAGCATTATGAAATCAAATCCTTTTGAAAAACAAAGTTTGAAAAATAATATACTTCAATTGATCTCAATCAAAAATTAAAATCCGAAACAAAATTTGATTAGTCGCCGACGCGTGGGCCAATTCCTCCCTTTTTTCGTTCCGTTGGCACATTGGAGAAATTGCAGTCACTGACAGCGGACCCAGGACCCCAACTGCTATACGCATCGCCCTCCTCCCGTTCGTTCCTCTCCGTTCTCTCCACTGGGTGAATTCCTCGAAGCTCTGAGCGCAGGCAAACGCGATGACTGCCACGAATCCCACCCAATGCGCTGCAATCCTCGGCTATAAACCTCTCCTCCCTGACCAGATGAAGCTCCTCCCTCCACTCCTACTCCCTTTCACTGGCATGTGGGTCCCCAAATCCAGAATCTTCTGTTGAAGCAGCAAGCCGAAGTCTTTGCTTCAGGCATCACGCCAGCCTCAACCAAATGCCCTAAGACAGTCATTTGCTAAGACAAGATTTTGCACCAAAGATGACCAATCCAATAACTCTTCATACTTTGTTCTTAAAATTTCATCCAACCACAAAATCTATATCTTCTCAATTGGGATCTATACTAGTATTAAAAGAGCTGATTTCTTACCTCCAATTTTTTTTTCAATAGTTCACAACATCACACATAATAACTCTAATCCACTTTCACTTTTGGATCACCTAGGCTACCATTATGATTAACTTTCTCTACCCACATTATATTATATTGTATTTAGACAACTAGCAAACATGCTTTGTAAATAACAGTAGTTTACATCATCTCACTGTTCCAAATATGCATCAAACTTCAAGATTTTAAACTTTCTCGTGGGTTACACATCCTTAAATGTAGGCTGTGACCCCCACCAATTTAACAAAGGAACTGGACTCTCCAACTTGCAATAAGGCAAGGCTCAAACTCTGACATGCAAAAGCTCCCCCAATCAAAAATTTTGAGCTTAAATACTTCCACCGAGGAAGATGGTCGCCATGATAATTTTTCACAAAAGGAAGAACCAAGCGATCAAGTAATCTTTTACTGGTAAAGCTATAAAACTTAAGTCCACACCATTTAAGGTTTGCACAAAAATCCAGTTGCTTCTTTTAAATGCGAAGAATGACAACCACCAAAAAGAAAACAATTTAATTTAATTTAATTTATTTTCTTTCAGAGCAACTAATATTAACCAACAAAACCCATATCCAGAATTGTAATATTAGCAATCAACAATGACTATTCACTAAACTCATTTCTTTGCCCCCAACCATCGAAGACATATCATCAAACAACTCCCTTTTAACATTTTTTTTTCAAAAGAAACAACCAAGCGATTAAATAATCCTTTCCTGATAAAGTCTCAAAACCTAACTCCACACAACTTAAGTTTTGCATAAAAACATCAGTAACTCCCTTTAAACTCAGAGAATGACAAGCACAAGAATAAAATAGTAATTTTCTCCAGAAAGTAGCCAATGATAACCAATAAATCAATATCCGAAATTGTACTATTAGCAATCAACAATGACTAACAACTAATCTCTTTTCTTTGTCCCCGACCCTCGAAGACATTCCATCAAGCCGCCTTCTCAAATGTCTCTGATATAAGGCATACTAAACAACAATTCTCCACTACGAGAGGTTATTTGGCCAAAAGAACATGACCAAACCTTTCAAAACAATATTTCACATCAACAAAATTATTCAATCAGCTCTTTCATAAGCGTAGCAATACGCAGCATCATAACATCATTAATCATCAAAACATAACATCCTTCATCAAAGCTCAATAAAACAATAAAGCGTGATGCAATGATTCCCCATACCCTTCCTACTGTGCATCAAAGTGTGTCAAGTTTTAAAGTAATTAAACTATCTATATCAAATTTTAAGGTTATCACCTTTAGGCCAAATTTTAACGTTAATCCTAAGCCAAGTTTCTAATTACATAAAGCAAAATTTTAGTTCATTCTAAAGTAATTCACTAAATTCATGCACCACGGACCTGAAGCCCGCTCGATACCAATCAGTAACACCACGGGCTCCAAAGCGAGCCTGAATGGTACTAACTCCTAAATTCACAAAAATTTTCGACAGAACCTCCCCTATAACAGCGGACATCCACTCAGCAGACAAAGAACATTTCATCATAATAAATATCCAATATGATATAACAGTGATATAAACGACGAACAATAAGTCACAACGTTCCATATTCAGATTATAAACATTAACCAAGAACGATCAACGTATGAGAATATTAACACAGTTTGTCGTGGCACTTCGTATTAACTTATCACAAGTAAGATTAGTCAATTCTAGTGTAGTGAAATGACTAGTGGTGCAAATGTGACGCTAAGTCCCTTTCCCACATGCCGCTTTCATAGCACCTACAAAAAAACATAAAACAACAAGGGTGAGTCATAAGACTCAGCAAGTGCATCCAAATAATTGACAAGCAAACAATAACATATCACATACCACCGGTCCTTTAGCCATCAAGAAGCGTTATCATAGAACATATCACACACATAATTCATCCACATGATGCAATACGCAAGCTTAGGAATATCTCATCTCATTCACAATTTATCCACCATATGATGCATTATGCTCATGAATGTCTCATTTCATCTCATTCTCAATCTTCATACATATGATGCATTATGCTCATGAATATCAACCATATGATGCATTATGCATGCTCATGAATGTCTCTTCTCTTTACTTAGCACATACTGGTATTGCCGAGCACCACCCGTCGATGCGTGCCCTCAAACCCATCCATCCCGTGGAAGGGGCCTACCGAAGCAGGACTTGCCCGCTACCCAGTAGCGGGTCCTACACTTCTCCGCTCCCATCCATACTGTGGATGGGACTACGGGTAGGATCCCGAGCACTCGGATTAGTCATACATTCCATATGACTTTCTCACCGCTGCTCAATGCATTTCATGAATGCACATATGCAAATGCCATTCTCAACAATCATAACCATATTCTCATCTTTCATTTTCACACAGTCACATTTTCATCGATTTCCATAAAATTACCATATTCACAATTTTTGAACCAGTCTCATAACTCCACGAATCAATTTAGACTATTCATACTAGTAGCATCATCTTGAGTTATAAGAAGTAGCAATGTGTCATATTAGCAAGGCACACGTTTCATCAATCAACACACATATCAAACAAACAAGTGATGCACTTGCCTTAATCTTCGGAGATGAAAAAGGGCTAAACGTGTCCGAGAGCGACACCGCCTGCACCACAATACTCATATTATGACATGATAATACCATTGAAAACACAACATTTTTACTCGCTTCCTGCGACCCGAAACCCTTGCACAAACAACGAACTCACAATCCAACGGGAACATGCTGCAGAATGCCTGCTTCACAATTTTATAACTATTTTTATATTGCACCTAAAAATCTGAAAAATTTATAGTAGCTAGGTTTTGACATGAGCTACAACTTTCATGAAGACAAGAAAATTAAATTCTACTGTTATCCATGCCTAATCAGCAGCCCAAAATCAAGCTACGAAATCTGCAGCCTAATCTGGCAGCAGACTTCTAACGGGGATTACTCGCAGACCGACGCTCCAAAAATTCTGAAAAAAAATATACAAAACATATCTCGACGTTATCTACAACTTTCTAGTTATACGTTTTTGCAGGAAAAATCATCTAGGTCACGAAATCGCGTCTGCAAACCGACTGCTCAAACTGTTCGAACTCAGACCACTCTGATCCGAAAATCAAATCTCTTCCCAGCAGATCCCCTCAACGAATTAATCTCAAACAAGACTTCTACAGCACTTCTAATCTCCCCTAGCAACAAAAATTAAAGCCCCAAGATTAACCCTCACCTTGAGGACACAAAACGAAGCCGATCTTCACCGATTCACGCCGTTCTTCGCGGTAGAAGTGATCCCGGGCTGCAAAGGATCGATTTGGGTGGAAGATCCTTGGTTTTCCTTGGCTGGGAAATGGAGAGGAGAGGAGGAGGCGCCACTACAGGAGGGGAACCGTCGCCCCTAGGGAGGAGGGGAGGCGGCTAGGAGGAGAGGGGAGGAAAGTTAGGGTTTGGGGAGGAAGGGGGTGGCCGGTTGGCCCATCAAGTGGGTGGGCTGCAGTTTTATTTTTTTTTCTCTCCCTTTTCTTATTAATGAAAATGTCATCCTCAAGCCCAATTTTCATTCTTTAATAGCCTACAACCCCCCTGTTGATCCCGCAACGGCCCACAAGCCCTAAAACGGCCCTCACGAGCCCAGCAATTTAATTTCGGGTATTACAGGCAAAATAAAGGAAAGTGAATTTTTATGAAAACCCTGATACGGTTAATAGCTTAAAAATGTAAAGTAATAGTATTTAAGTAGAGATACTCCAGTAGCTTAATAAATCCTTAAGTAAAACAATGTCACATGTATAGCTTAAAATGAAAATATGCTTTAAGTACAAATAGGAAAATGGTAGGATCAGAAGTTATAAAATGCAACTTTAGTTAAGTAAGTGACAGCATTGAACTCAAATGAGTCTCTGGTCATTCATGCACCCTCTTGCATGCATAATCACACCTATGCTAGTATACCTATATAGGAAGATTCATATATATATACTCTAGCAATAAGAGTTGTTAAGAATTAGAATCGTATTAAAATTATTGCTTGTTAATCATCATTAAACCTTATTATGGCCATTAACAAAATAATAGCATGATAGCTCATAAAATGGTAACAACACTTTGAATAGGTTCCTGGAAACAGAAGAACCCATGTATGCATAGCTACTTAAAATCAAACTCAATTTCGTTCTTTTAAAGAAAGGAAATGTTAATTGTAACAATAAGTAAATAGATAATCTATTGCAATTGAAGTGAAAATAATGCCAAACCAACTTTAAAACAATTCTAGGATTGCTACCTGCTAACACCTGAAAAATGACTCAAAGATCATGTTTAGTGTAGTTAGAAGCTACGTTTGAATCGTGGCCGAATTAAGATTACCAACATGGTCATTTAGGCTAATTCAACAATAGATAAAATAACTCATCCAAACCCTAAAATTAGTAAAATCAATTTAGTAACACTCTACAAAGTTTATACTACCATATTCTGTAAAAAGAATCATATTTCATTAAGATTTGCATATTATGCTTATTAGTTCAAAACCCATAAGCGTTAACCTGTCATTTCCCTTTCCTGCCAATTCCGAATAACGTTAACTTTTCAATGCCACTTAAGCCTTTTCAACAATGAATATAATATCTCATCTAAATCGTAAAACTTATGAAATTAGCTCAGTAGCACTCTCCAAAGTATATACTACCCTGCTAGGAAAAGATAATCTCATTTTGCTAAGGTTTGCATATTAATCCTGTAGGTTAAATAACCTTAAGTGATAATTGTTCACTGCACATGTTCAATTCGATTTCTTGTAATATAAACCTTGATACCATATTAACATTTTAATCAATGGAAATAATGTATCAACCAAAGCCTAAAATTTGTGGAATTAACTTAGGATTGTTATACAAAGTATAAATCATCTCATTATGAAGGAATAACCATATTTCATCATGTTTTGCATACAAATCTTAATAGCTGAATAACCCTAAATGAGCATATTCATGAATTCGGTAGAAAGAACAATTGGACTTTAATTGCGAAGTTTGTAAATACCAGAACCTTCTCAATCATCATGGAAATGTTATCAGTAGCCTAAATCAATAGATTTAACTTGCATGAAACTAATTCTAAGCAAAATCATTTAAAGATAAAGAGCTAATCATTCACGCTCTAACATGATCATTTAAGCCTATTCATTAACTCGCAAAGTAACTCATCTAAATGCGAGCAATGTAAAGAATAGTCTAGAATTGATCTTTAAGTTATGCTCTGCCGTAATCTAAGAAAATATTCCTATTTCGTCCTTCTTTGAATCTGAATTCTAATAGAGCAAAACCCTTAAGTAATAAGAATTGGCAGAAACTCATATCATGATTGGTGAATCAATGGAACTTACAACTAATGATTAATTTTATTAATCCAACCAATCTTTGCATCTTGAATTCGTAAATTAAGATTAATAAATTCATAAAAGAGCAATCCCTGTTTCTTTATCAGAGTTTATTTGTTCTTGCTATCTGTTTCTTTCGCTCTTATTGAGGTTTATTGCTTTGCCTTATTTTCCGTTGGTCGACGAGTAGAACCCGACGTCTCTAGCTTCGTCGTCGTCGTCGCCGCAATCCTCATCTTCGTCGTAAGCGTCTATTAAGCAAGGCAAGCATCCTTTGACCATATTGATCCCAGTATTTTATATTCTTTTTGTGCATCATATTGTTTTATGCATGCGATTACTTTATGTAAACTGCTATCTTGTGGATTTGGTAGTTATACCTGTTGTCTCGTGAATCTCCTTTGATGATTATGAACATGTGAACCTTGATAACCACAGAATAGGGTTAGACATTGCTAATATCATTTTGGGTATATGCGAACATATTTAACCTGCTTAGCCATGCTTTAGAATCTGAAAAGCACATGATCATGATTAAAATTGTTTTCCTGAAATGTTTTATCTGGAACCTGGATGGTCCTTTTTGGGAAAATGGTTGCTGGTACTTTGATTAAAAACCCAAAAGAAAACTATGTGTTGATGCGGGCAATTATTGGCAATAGCCGGTTGTGCGAAAGGAATTGCACGTAGTGTAGGGTGGAGTATCGCCCGTGTCGGATTAAGGACCGAGCAATGGGACGCTATTGATCCAAGGTTTCCGTGCAACCACAAGGGTGAGGATGGGGTAGCCATAGCTTGTTATATATTTAGACATGGCTTTGTTCATTGGTAGGCGGGAGCTATGCACAGGTTTTCCGGTCAGGTCTACCCTGACGGGGTATTCCGGTCAGGTCTACTTGCTAATGCAACGGTGTATGCCCTGCCGTGTTTAGAAACGTTGTGTTGGGTGTGTGAAAGTGGATCCACGGCTTGGGTGTGTGTTTCTAGTTCTACGGCAGGGGTTAACGTCCCGGGCTGGATCAAAGCCACGTCTAGGTATTGTAACGACTATGTATGATCGCTCATTCGCATACTCTTGTATGGCGATCCACGGCTGACGTGGTGAGTTGATCATTCCTTGTGGGTAAAGTTGTACACCTCTGCAGAGTTTAAATCTAATTAATTAGCCGCGCTCGCGGTCATGAGCACTTGGTGATGTCATTCCAATGCTAAATGTTTTATTGTTTTCAAACGGGTTTGGTCTAAACTTGTTTTTAGCAATCGTTGTTTTTCTTAGAAGAAATTTGGCATTGATGGACATTATGGTTTGGACTATTCGCTACTCACGATGGGCTGTGAGTATTACTTACTGTTGTATCTATTTGTTATCAATTAAACTTGCTCTTATAAATTCCGTTTGCAAATAACTTGATTACAAATGCAAATTCGCTTTATGCAAATTAACTGTAGTAGCCTCCTTTGAAATGGCCCGCATGTATTGTAGGATTCGCTCAAGTCTTGCTGAGTACGTAAAGTACTCACCCTTGCTTAATTATATTGTAGGTAGATGAGAATGCGAAGCTTCGAAGTTTGTTCGTCGCAGGTTGCGGGTTCTTCCTTGAAGCGTGTTCTATCTGGAGTTTATGCCTGGTCAGTTGCCTGCGGGTTCGGTTGGGCAAACTGCATGATATTGCTTCTTTTGCTGCTATATTTCTCTGAGTTGTAATATTTATTGGTATTAATCATTTCCGCTTAAGTAATGTGTTGTATGGTTACGATTTCCAATTGTTGTAAACATGTGAGTGCTAGCTATTGATCTAGGGAATAGCACAAGAATCACATGGAGGTTCTGTTCATCGAGCGGGTCTCACATGCAGCGATGGGAGCCGAGGTAATGACTAATGAGCTTCTTCTCTAGTGCATGCCTCTACATACTCCTCCTATTAAGCTTCTTTGAAGGTTTCGGCAGGCGGGCGAGGCAGCAGCATCACGCCCTAAAGATGGCAGATTTCCTACCGAAAGGGCAGCCACGTGTCATCCCTTCAATAAAGCCTCTGTGGGCACTGGAAGTATGAATCGATCCTCACACATGCGTTGGACTTAGAGGTGACACCCATACTCCACTTAAGTGTATGCTCACTGCCACCCAAAAGTCCCGTGCATGGAGTATTGACTAAATGGCCCTCACTCAAGCAAATATGAGCCACATAGTAGCACCGTACACACTTACGCGTCCATGGGAGTTTGATTCCATTCGAACAACCATACCGGGATTGAGACCAACTCATCCACGTATAGCATTCGCCATCCGTCTCAGGGACCTTGGTATCGCCCGCACTCTCCAAGGGAGCAAGAGCGATAGCCAAAGAACGACGATGCATGCAGTGTATGCATCGATGGTTGATGACAATTCAGTACCGGATATGTGCCTAGTGCTAGTTCCCAAGATCAGCGCCTAGCACCCACATATCTCGCATTCGAGATGTATCGCAACACATACACATGAATCTAAGCAGTTGGAATAGCATAAACATAAACTGCAACTATTACAACTACTTACTATTACAAGTAGTGGCCGACCGGCCAAATATTACATGTCAAAGAGTAAATTGCAGCGGAATTTAAACATATACCAAAAGTAGGACAGCGGTATGCCCATCCAATAACCCAAAGGCAACCGACTTGGAAAAGCCCAAGTTCATCCATCAACATCATTGTCGGACCCCGGAGTAAGGTACGTGTCGTCGGGGCGTTCTTCCATATCGTCGTCTATATTGTTTAGATTAAGCAACCATGAGTACACGTATGTACTCGCAAGACTTTAGTGTATGGAAATACAGTAAATGCAGGCTAGAACAAGGAATTAAGCTTCTACACTAGTCTCATTTCAGCATAAGGCAGATTTTGTTTGCAAGTAAAAGATTCATAAAACGGTAACGAATTTGTAAAGAGCATTTAATATGAAGCTAAATAACAGTAAGTAGAGTTCATATACAGCAATTCACAACCCTCCATGGCTGCAAATGACGAGTAAAAACAGCCACCAATGGCTTCCCAATTTACCAACTCATTCCAACACCATTTCCAAAAGTTTTAGCAAAAACAAAGACTATACTTGACATTATTCTCCAAGTTGCTCATGACCGCGAGCACGGCTAATTAATTAGATTTTTAATCTCTGCAGAGAGTGTACACTTTACCCGCAAGACATGATCTTCCCTTAATGCCAAGCTATTAACACACTTCCTTTGGTGTGTCGGCAGAGAGATCATGACAAGGCCTTTACAATGCGCGACACCGCTACCAACTTCGCCCGCTAAGGTTTCACAGCTGTTAGGGCTAACCGCCCAGAACAGGAGCCCCCTCTTGCGCCTTGCAAGGGTCTACCCGACACCCCACACAACCCAATGGCGAAGCTAATAACGACACGCACAAATTACTTGGCCAGGTCCGTCCCATACCGGAACTTGTGGTTGTACGAATTCACTTAGATGATAGCATCAAGTTAGGTCCTTAATCGACCCAAAGAGAATCTCCCCTAACTACTGCGTGAGGTCCGTTTCACGCCGCAAGTTAAGTAATAACTCGCCCGCGTCTAAATCATAAGTTTTGAGTTGGATTTTTACCAAGATACACGGAAACCATACCTCGGTTCCGTTCAATTTACACAAGTTTGCTCAATGTAGTTGAAACATTTCCCATCATTTTGAAACCAATCTAATGAGCAAGTCTAAGCATATACATATATGTTAATCTCGCAAGTTTTACCCAAGTGACATTAATTCTTGTCTACACCATTACTAGGTTACAATGGCAGTGATTCAAATGTCAAGGTAATGGGAATGCAACAATTGGATTTAACTACCATCACCCACAATATAACAAGTTTAAAACATACACGCATGCATATAGTTTTGATAAAACAAAATATCATTGCAAATATGGGATCAAGATGGTCAAAGGAGGTGCTTGCCTGGTTGCTCTTCATCGGGAATACAATCCGGATCGTAGTCGCTGTCGTTATTAATCGAATCCGAAATATCATCTTCTACGAGCCGAATAATAATAACCGAGACAAAAGCAAATAACATCGAATCAAAATGGGACAAAAGAAATCAGATAAAATTACCAAATTAAATCTTACCAAGATGGTCATGATGGATTTTGGTATTTTCAATTTCGAATTCAAGATGCAAAAATTGTTTGGATTGATAAAAGTAAAACATTCACTTAAAGGTTTGCTTGAATAGTGCTTATCTTTAAGTGTTCATGCATGGGAGCAATTCCTACAGGTTAGATCTAAAATTTAAAGTTATTCGCTGTTATTATATAGTCATAGGATGATTTCTTGCATTGCGGCAACATCGGACGAAGACTTCTACTCTTACCGTTCACATAATATAGTTCCGACGATATTATCATTTAGGGTTTTTGCGTTAGCGTATTTTATTTGATAAATAAGTAGTAATTGATATATTTTTACATAATTTTGTTGTCCATGTATTGAAGTAAGTTTCTGGACCAATTCCCCTAAAGTTTGTGTTTAGACGAGCTATTTTATAAGCCACCAAAGAGGCTAAGTGATAACGATTCTGTGCAGTTTTAATCATTTAGGGTTTTTCCGGTGATTGAATACATATGCAAATGAAGTTATAATTAACACATTTTCTAGATTGTGATAGAATATGTATCAGACAATGATTCTAGGCTATTTTCTCATAACTTTGTGTTTATGTGTGATATTTTATGGACTGCCGAAAAGGCTTAAGTGACCACATTTTTAGCGCTATAGCGGTTCAGTTTTCTTTCTTCAGTTGCGACTACACCGAAAGGGATAATCTAACTATTTTTTTAGGGGTTATTAGGGAATATCCCTAAGAGTGTTTTAAAGTTGATTCCGCGATATTTCTCATTTGTTCAAGGCATTTTTCGTACGAATAGTTACTTAGGCTTAATATGAGCTTAACTCGAAGTTAATCAAACTGATGTTATTTTTGTATGGCAAGCTAGGGCATATCATTTATGGGTCATAGGAGTTGGTTTTGTCAAATTTGAGATGCATTTGCAAGAGTTACGGCTATTTGTTCATTTTACCGATCGCATGTTTGGCTAATGAGCAAATAGGGCAGACTAAGGAATAATCTAAATATTTTTGTATACTTATGATCTATGCAATCTGAGGAGTGTATCTAAACTGGTTTCACCAATTTTTGAGCTCATTTGATACATATTTTAACCATTTGAGGTTTGCGTGTTATTAAGGTATTGCACAATCAATACTTGATACAAAATATGTTTAAATCTGAATCTTTTTATAGAAATGGGTTATCTGAGGTTGCAGGAACACGTCTTATTTATTTCATGATTTATGGAGCAAGGAAACGTATAATTGCTTCATATTATCTAAAAGGTGACTTTCATTCAAACTCTAATTAAAAGTTTTTGCAGCAAACAACATGTAACTTTTTATTGCATATTTTAAATATTTACTGAGTAACTCAAGATTAGGAATTGAGTTTGTATTAATCGGAGTTTCACAGCAAAAGTTATAACAGTTTCATTGCGTAAGGCAAAAAGATAAAAAAAATAATAAAAAAAATATTGTGCAGAACTGGGGTCGAACACAGGACCTGCCAAGTCCAGCACTAATGCAATACCACTGCGCCTTAGTCTTTCTTGTGTTAATGTTTCTTGCTAAATTACTTAAGCTTACCAACACGAACCCTAGAGCTCCAAAAATCCAACAATGGCGATGCGGGCTGGCTGGCTTGGTGAAGTTGGCAAAGCTTGAAGAGAAGACCTGCAGGACGAGTTGGGCGGCGGCTTGGCTGCATGCAAGGCAAAACATCTCAGGAGTTTGGCTGTGCGCAAGAAATGGGATAGCTAGGCAAGCTCACCTGGATGCTGCGCCTGAGGAGCTGGCTCGCCGGCGCTTGGGAGGAAGAAGGTGGCGAGCTCCTGGCCGGTGGAGGCTGCAAGCAAAACACAGGGAAAACTTAGGGGAGTGAAGTGCGCATGGAATGGGACAAGCAGTGCTTCACCTGGGGCTTCGGTTGAGCAAGGCTTGGCTCGGTGCGCTGCTTGGCCGGGCGAGTTTCACAGCAATGAGAGCAGCAGCAGCGAGCAAAGGGAGAGAGGAGACAGGCCTGCTGGCTTTAATGCAGAGGGGCGGAGACGGCAAGGCTGGAGGCGACAGCGCGAGCGAGAGGTTCGGCGGAGCAGCTGCGTGGCGCACTCCTCCTGGCTGGGCAGCCTGCAGGCGCAAGGAAACCTGTGCCGTGGCAGTGCCTCGGGCAGGAGCTGGAGAGGGAGAGAGAGAGGGAGGAGAGAAGGGAGGAGGGGCTGGCCAGTGGGCCCAGGCACGTGTGGGGCCTTCTGCCAGAGACATAGCTACAGATTCCATCGAGTGAAACAGCGTTGAGGAGCTGCTGGGCGAAATCAAGTGCAGAAATGACATGTTAGATGGGCAGGCTTGGCAAGGGATGCTAGAATGGTTGAAAAATTCTGTAAATTTTTGAGCAAGTAGTCCAAAAGATCTACTTTTCATTTTCTTTGGTTTCATCTCAATATTTGTTGCCATTTAAGAACAGTAATTCTTCAAACTAGACTGGTTTTCAATCTGTTTTTGAATTTTTAAGCTCTGTAAATGGTGTGCCAAAATTCTGCAAAATTGATTTTTATTCATCTTTTGGTCTCTAGTATTTTACAAAATTATTTACTATAGCAAGTTGTTTGAGTTTTCTTTGAGTTTCATTAAGATGTTGGATTTGGCAATTAAAAGACTGACTGCTCCAAGTCCTTGTTTCTGTTTTTGATTTCTCTTTAAGAGTAAATAAAGTCTATTATTTCTGAAACATTGTTTTTAAAATGAATTTAAGCTAAGAATGCTTCTGTAAAATTTTCAGTTCAAAACCTTACTCCATTATTTAATAAAAATTCTGACATTGCAGATTTCAGATTTAAGTGATATCTGTTTTGAATTTTAAACGGCAATAAAAGTAATTATTAGTTTTTGATATTTTTACCATGAGTTAAGTATGTTATGAGGAAGACATGATAAAATTCTCAGTGAGATATAAGCTCTTATTATTTTTGAAGAATTCTGTCATGTCACTATTTTGAAGTTGAAACATGTTACTTTATTATTTACTTCTTTACCTAGCTCATTAAAATCTTTGGACAGCCGAAAAGATGTGATGGGGACTTTTTAATGAATTCATATTATTTTTTTCTGGCTTTTTACTTTTATCTTTTACCATCTTACTTTTACTCTTTTACTAGTTTCATTTATTGATTTTTCCTTTTAACCCAAATTCGAAAATGATTATTAAGGTTGAAAAAGTTTTAGAAAAGATGGGAATTCAAAGTAAGATTACTTTCTCAACTCATGTGAGACCCCGTTCCGAGGAACAGGAACCTCCATGTGATTACTGTGCTATTCCCTGGATCAGTAGCTAGCACTCACATGTTTACAATATTCATACCACAACCAAAAGCAAAGTTTCGATTACATCTCTTGTTCAGTATTAATTATACAGGGTATTATTACAACAAAATAAAACTGCGGAACATAACATAAAGCTTAAGTTCAAAAGCCAAGTAGCATGCCCAACCAAAAGCCCACAGGCATCTAACTAGGCGAAATCCCTAGGGAGAAACGCCGTCATAATCCCCGTGACCTGCTTGGAAGTACGCGTCTTCTGGCGTATCGCAGGGATATTCTTCTGAACAATGTTGATAGCAAGATTGAGTACATTTGTACCCAGCAAGACTTATAGTGTATCACAAATGCAATAAAGTATACATGCAGGCTAATTCAAAGGAACAAGCTCTAGGTTATTTTGCATTTTGCAGAAGAATTTAAATGTATGATCATAATAGATTGCAAATCCCATTTTTCATGAAGCAGCATAGTATTTTCATAATTTACCAGAAAAATAACCATGTTCCATGTCTTAGCATATCAAATGGCATAAGCCCGCACATGTCGTTCCCTTGACCAAAACAGGTGGTTGTTAAAATAAAACCATCTCAAATCACTTTTTAAAAATATAAAACTCTAACATTGGAATGACTTCACCAAGTGCCCATAACCGCGGGCGCGGCTAATCGATTAGATTTAGACTCTGCAGAGTTGTACAGCTTTACCCACAAGGAATGATCAACCTTTTTCGCCAGGCCAATTGACACACTTCCTTTGGTGTGTCGGCAAGGTGATCATACGTAACCGTTATATCATCTAGACATGACTTCGATCCAGCCCGGGACGTTATCCCCTGCCAGAGGAACAGAAACACACACACGACGTGGTTCCTTTCACGTGTACCCACACACACACACCGTTTCTGTTCATGACAAGGCGTACACCGTTGCATGGGTGGAAACCCCTCCAAGCAGACCAAACTGGAATGCCTGTGCAAGCTCCCGCCTACCAATGAGCAAAGCCATATCTAAATAACTTAATAGGCTACGACTGCCCTGTCCCAGCCCTCGTGGTTGCACGGAAATTCTTGGGTCGATAGCGTCCCATTGCTCAGTCCTTAATTTGACGCGGGCGACACTTCACCCTACACTACGTGCAAAACCCGTACTGCACTTCCGGCTATTGCCAATAATCGCCCGCATCAAAACCATAGTTTTGGTTCTCAGGTTTTTAATCAAATATTAACAACCTTTTTCAGGGTAATTGCCATTTACAAAAGAAATCATTTTAGAAACAGCATGACGTGCTACAGCGAAACTAAGCAGTTATATTACTACGTCAATTACACCCAAAATGACATTAAGTATGTCTAAGCATACTAAGGTTTACAAAGTTCACTTGTTCAGAGATTGAGGCAAACCATAATTTACAGGCATAATACTAATTCTACCCCAAATTAGCAAGTTTTATGGGGAATTATGCTCATGCACCCATTTGAAACAAAAGCAACATATTGTAGGTAAATTATCAGGTTCATCATGGTCAAGGGGGTGCTTGCCTTGCTCTTCCTCTGTTATGTCCAACTCTGGGTCAGCAACTGCTTCTTCTTCCTCGAAGGTATCACCGTCTACACGTCGTATCGAGAGAAACAATAGCAATTAGAAACTTGCAAAAGGGCAAAAGAAAATTGATAGAAAAGCAAATAAAACTTTACACAAAATCAGAGGTGGATCTCATGAATTATTTAATTATATTTTTCGAATTCAAGATGGTAAAATTGTTTAAATCTATAAAGATGAATTCATTATTTGCCTGGTTAACATTTTTCATCCTTTTCTTAGGATTCAGATTCGAAGCAATATTTATTTAAACTCTTAGTTATTAATAGCCAACTTACATCCTATTACCTTTTGCATATATCATATATGCAAGTATAACAGCATATTTTAGTTTATGCATTGCCTACAAGTATTCATACTTAACTAAGATTGACATTATTTTCCTTAATACCATTTTTACAGCCTTTATTATTCATGACCATTTCCCAATTATAACTCTGATTTTACACATGAATATATATTTATACGTGTGTGCATATACATTTATATATATACATACATAAAGACCAGTGTGAATTATTGAGATTAGGCATATGTTTAATTATTTAAGAATCTTAAACATTGTGTTTAATTATCCATCTTCAGCACATATCAAAATCAGAAAATCTTATTCTTTATAATTATTGAAATTTATTTATTTTTCTTAAGCATTTCAATTTATTTATTCTTGTTCTCTTTTTAGCCGAATAAAAAACATGGTTTTATTTGATAAAGCAAATTAACTTAAAACATAATTATTTTTATATATTTAAACTCATCTCAGAAGTAGGATTCCAAAATATTTAATTCCATTTATTCTGATTAAACCTAAATAAATCTTTTTCTTAATGTTTAAATACTCATTTCGTACTTTCATTTTAGAAATTTGCACAATAACTCTTTCAAGAATATTTTCACATATTCTGATACTATTAGATTTTTGATGATTTTACAAATTTATTTCATAAAATTCAGAGCAATATTTCAAAAGTCATCAACGTTTGAATTTTGGCCCGAATTGAAAATTCATGTTTAAATGAAAATACGTTTTCGCTGGTCTGAACGCGTATTCTCTCGTGCGCGTAGCGTTCAGTTCAAACGCTTCCTGCGACTGACGAACCGGCCCCACATTTCAGCGACACAGAACAGGGGCGCACAGTTTCTTCCTCGCCGCCGGCGAAGTAACACCGGAACGGCGGAAGGGACTACACCACGAGCTTCATCTCGCCAAGACGCATCTAGGGGACTCACTAACACTAGCAGAGGTGGCCGGGAAAGTGGTCGCCACCGGTGAGGGGCGGCGGAGCCACGGGCGAACCACGGCGATTCACCGCCGGCGAAGCATTCAACAGAAGAAGTGCTCGGTGAGCATCAGTGAGGATAGGGGGTCCCATTTCACCTTGCTTTGGGTTAGAAGAGAAACCCGAACGGTCTGCCCATGAGCGTCGCCGGAGCTGAAGAAGAAGACTCGGATGCGGCGCTGCTGTGGCTAAGAAAAAGAAATTAAACGCCTGATTAGTAAAGCAGGAGGTAGGGTGATGCTCAAAAGAGAATCAATTGGAAGAGCTACCGCCTGGTGAACTCGATTTGCTTACTTCCCCCTCTTCGGTTTCTCCAGTGAAGAATGGCGGAATGTGGGAGGGGAAGTGATTTGGCTCGGTGGCAACTGGAAGGAGGGCAGCAACGCTTCGAAACGACACTGCCTGGCCTTTTATAGCGAGGGAGAGGATGGTCTCCAGGGTTCGAACAGAACGGGGTGCTCTGGGGAATTGCCGCGCGGGCGTAACTGAGGCTCTCCTCGCTTCGGGAAGGAACGGAGGTCACACATGGCGCGGGGAGGCTGTCTCACGGCGTGGCAGCACGAGATTGCTTGGTCAACAAAGAAAGGACCTCAAGTGGCTGATTGATACAGAGAGAGCGGTGAGTGAGCTGAGAAAACGAGCCTCTGCTCGGTGGAGACGAAGCACGGCTGACTGGTGGGACCAGGCCCACACGCCAGTGACAAGGAATTAACTACCTCTCCGTTTTGACTGGCAGATGCAACGAACCGGCGTCAATTGGACAGCTAACCTGAGTCAAAGATTTTTCCAACTTTTTCTACACACTCTCCTGGAGGTAGATATGGTCCAGGTAAATTTTCAAGTCAAATTGCTTCATGTAGAATTAACTAAAATTCGGACATTGCACTGTACTCAGGATTTCCAGTTTTGCATTTGAATTTGCAGAGGGTCCAAATCTTTTCTCAAATTTTTGAAACTTTGTTTTTCAAATTAAATTAAGACAAGGATTCTTATGTAAAATTTTCAGCTCTATATTCCGCTCCAGTAATTTATAAAAATTCTGACATTTCATTTTTCAGCTTTTATTTAATTCTGTTTTCGAATTATTTGGAGACTTTTCCCATGAGATAATCTCCTGAGATTTTTTTACCAGTGATGAATACCGTAGCAAGGGTAATTTGGTAAATTTTTGAGCTGGAGATGAGCTCTAGACATTTTTCACTAATTCGAACAGTGCACTGTTTCTTACCGATTTGATTTCATTTTCCATTTTCATTATTCAATTTATTATCCTTTTATTTTTCTCAGTGCAGCAATTGTTTTCCCTGAACATTGGAATTTCAAAAGAAATTATTTCCAACTTCTCTTTTGTTCTTTTAATTACTCCCATTCTCTTTGATTGTTTTTGCAATTACAAAAACCCAAGAAATAAATCCAGAAAATCACAAATTCAATAAGACCCAAAAATATTCAAATTGCAAAGTCTCATTATAACATTTCATAGTTTTACAATTTTCAGGGTGTTACAACTCACTTTCTTAGTTTGTTTATTTTGGACCAAAAGTTTTAATGTAGCAACTTGTTCTTTTATTTTGGTTGACAAACTAGAAAATGAAGAAGAAGATAATATTTAAAATGAAAATCTTGGTTTCAATTAAAATGTTTACTCAATTCCATTTTCAAAATTCTAAATTTTCATTTTTACCATTTTTGAGATTTTTGGGATGTTATAGCCTCTTAGAAAAAATATAATTATATTTAGGTCCTTTCAACTGTTTTTTTTTAAAAAACTTTTAGTTTAGCAAAATCGCGAATCCTTCATGAAAGAACTTAAGATAAATGTAAAAAATACGTAATTACGTTTGGTTCCTTTCAGTTGTTTTTATGAAAAAGACCTTTCGGTTCAGTAAAATTATAGATCCTTAGTGAAAGGACCCAAATATATATAAAAAAGTGTGATTACGTTTATATCCTTTTAAATATTTCACGCGTTTTTTTGATTTGCTTGCGTGGGGGAGCAACGATCGCGGCGTGGCACGCTGCGGTCACTCATCTAGTATACCTAGGGGTGAAAACGTTACGGAAACGGTCGGTAAATAGCTGTTCCGTTTCCGTTTCCATATTTTATACCGTGAACTGTAACAAAATCGAAACCAAAACGGAAGCGAAGCGGGTAGTTGTGAGACCCGTTCGGATGAGCAGAACCTCCATGTGATTCTTGTGCTATTCCCTGGATCGATAGCTAGCACTCACATGTTTACAACAATTGGGAATCACAACCACACATTTTAATAATTAAGCGGAAGCGATAATACAAATAATAATTACAACTCGAGAAATATAGCAACTAAAGAAGCAAGCCTTGTGGTTTACCCATCCAATCCCGAGTAACCGACTGAGCATAAACTTGAGATAGAATACGACGAAGAAAAATCCGCAACTTACGATGGAAGCGAACTCGAAGCTTCGCTTTCTAAACCACCTACAATATAATTAGGCAAGGGTGAGTATTTTACATACTCAGCAAGACTTGAGCAAAGCCTATCATACATGCGAGCCACTTCAAAGGAAAGGTTTCTCTGATTAATTTGCATAAAGCGAATTTGAATTTGTAAATCAAGTTATTTGCAAACGGAATTTGTAAGAGCATTTGATTGATTGATAACAAATAAGTAAAGCATAATAACACTCACAGTCCTCCATGACGTGAGCGACGAATCATTCACATTCCTGAAATTCCATCAATGCCGGCCCTTTGACATAAAACATAGTTGCAAAACAAAGATACCAAGCCCTTTTGAAAAATAATAAACATCTAGCATTGGAATGAAATCACCAAGTGCTCATGACCGCGAGCGCGGCTAATTAATTAGATTTAAACTCTGCAGAGGTGTACAACTTTACCCACAAGGAATGACCAACCTTTTGCAAGATCACACACGCCTCAATAGGACATTGTGTCGCGCGAGCGATCATACATAATGTTACATTACCTAGACATGGCTTTGATCCAGCCGGACGTTAACCCCGCCAAAAGAGACACTCACCCAAGCCGTGGATCCACATTTATCACACCCAACACCACGTCTCTGTCCATGGCGGGCGTACACTGCTGCACCGCGAGTAATTACCCATCTGAATGCATGGAAGCCCTCACAAGCAATCCGTGCTGAATGCCTCCGCTAGCTCCGCCTACCAATGAGCAAAGCCATGTCCAAATAAGTTAATAGGCTATGGCTAACCCATCCTCACCCTTGTGGTTTGCACGAAATCTCGGATCAATAGCGTCCCATTGCTCGGTCCTTAATCCGACACGGGCGACACTCCACCCTACACTACGTGCAATTCCTTTCGGCACAACCGGCTATTGCCAATAATCGCCCGCATCAAAGCATAGTTTCATTTTGGGTTTTTAATCAAAATTACCCACAACCAACAGTGACATTTTCAAGGTTTTCAGGAAACAATTATTGATTTGATCATCAGCTATTTTGATTCTAAAGCATGGCTAAGCAGGAATAAAATAAACGCATATACCCTTGATGACATTAAGTAATGCCTAACCCTATTCTGTGGTTATCAAGGTTCACATTTCCATAATCTTCAAAGGAGGATTACAAGACAACAGGTATAACTATCAATCCACAAGATAGCAATTTACGTAAAGTAAACGCATGCATAAGACAATTTGATGCACAAAAAGGAATATAAAATACTGGGCTCAATATGGTCAAAGGAAGCTTGCCTTGCTTAATTGACGCTTACGACGAAGACGAGGACTGCGGTTGACGACGATGACGACGGAAACTAGAGACGTCGGGTCTACTCGTCGAACGACCGAAACAACGCAAAGCAATAAACTTCAATAAGAACGAAAGAAATAGAAAGCAAGAACAAATAAACTCTTTACAAGAAACAAGGGTTGCTCTTTATGAATTTATTAATCTTAATTCACGAATTCAAGACACAAAAATAGTTTAGATTAAACAGAATTAATCATTAGCTGCAAGGTGTATTGATCTTATTGCTTCCAGCATGCATTCTGATACCTTATTACTTATAGATTGTGCTTTATTAGAATTTAGAGCTAAAGCAAAACAAAGCCAGATTATTTCCTTAGATGAATGCAGAGCATATCTTAGGGATCAATTCTAGGTCATTCTTTACTAAATTCAGGATTTGATGAGTTGCTTTGGGTGTTAATGAAAAGGCTTAAATGATCATGTTGGACTATGAATGGATTTGTTATTTATCTTTAATTGATTTCGCTTAGCATTTGTTTTACGCGGGTTAGATCTTCTGATTTAGGCTACTAATATCATTTCCATAATATTTGAGAAGGTTCTGTTACAAACAATGTCACAATTAAGGTCCAGTTGTCCTTTCCACCGAATTCACAAATGTGATTATTTAGGGTTATTTAACCTACAGGATTAATATGAAAACGTTAGCGAATTGGGATTATCTTTTCATAACAGGGTAGACTATACCTTAAAGAACATTACTAAACTAGTTTCATAAGTTTTAGGGTTTTGGCCGAGACTATAATCTTGTCGCTAAAACGGTTCATGCTATACTTAAAGACTATACTATTCAAAATCGGCAGGAAGGGGAAAAATAAGGATTAATGCTTAAGGGTTTTAAGCTATTTGGATTAATATGCAGACCTTGATAAAATAAAGTTATTTCTTTAGGACATGGTAGAATGGACTTAGCCTAGTGATTCTAAACTAGATTTATAAGTTTTATGATTTAGATGAGACATCATATTAGTTGTTGAAATAGCTCAAGTGGCATTGTTAAGTTGACGTTATTCGGAATCGGCCAAAAATATGAAGTGCGAGGATAACGCTTAAGGGTTTTGGACTAATAGGAATAAGATGCAACCCTTAATGGAATATGATTCTTTTCACAGATCATGGTAGTACAAACTTTGTACAGTGTTACTAAACTGGTTTCACATATTTTAGTGTTTAGACGAGTTATTGTATCTGTTGTTGAAATAGACTAAATGATCACATTTGCAAACCTTAAATCGGCCAACTTCATTTTGAGTTTGCGACTACATTATACAAGACCTTTAATTCATTTTTCAGGTGTTGGCAGGGAATAACCCATGGAGTGTTTTAAAGCTGGTTTTGAAATGTTTTAGCTTTAATCGCAAATAGATTAACTATTTACTTATTGTTATCATTCGTTTCCCTTCATCAAGAGAATGGAATTTGAGTTTGGTTCTAAGTAGTTATGCATACATGGGTTCTTCTGTTTCAGGACCTATTCAATGTGTTGTTACCCTTTTATGAGCTATCATGCTATTATTTTGCTAATAGCCATAACATGTTAATTAACGATTATGTAGCAATAATTTTAATCTGATTCTAATTATTAACAACTCTTATTGCTAGAGTATATATATATGTATATATATATGTGAATCTTCCTATATATATGTATACTATCATATGTGTGATTATGCATGCAAGAGGGTGCATGAATAACCAGAGACTCATTTGAGTTCAATGCTGTCACCTACTTAACTAAAGTTGCATTTTATAACTTCTGGTCATACCATTTTCCTATTTGTACTTAAAGCATATTCTCATTTTAAACTATACAGGTGACATTGTTTTACTTAAGGATCTATTAAGCTGCTGGAGTATCTCTACTAAAATACTATTGCTTTACATTTTTAAGCTATTAACAGATACCAGGGGTTTTCATAAAAATTCACCTTCCTTTATTTTGCCTAAGGTTAAAATTATTAATTCCTCAAAACATAAAGTTCTTCTCATGCATTTCATTTACTAAAATTCACACAGTAATTCTTCTAAAATATTTTTCTATATTTAGATTCTTCTTGATTTTAGATGAATAATAGAATTTATCTCACTGAAATTGGATTACAAATGCGAAAGATAATTAAGATTGAATTTTTGCCCGATTTGGAAATTCATATGAAATAACGAAATACGTTTTCCTGAACGTAAGCGCCTTCTCCTACCTCGAACACACGACTGCTCTGTTCACAGGGATGGAACTAGGGCTGAATGGCGACGGCTCTCGGTGGATCTCCGGCGACGGCGAGGGCATGGGACCACCAGCCGCGACAAGGAGAACTCGGGCGCTACCGATTCGGCCGGAGAAGGAGTAGAGGCGGCCGAGCTCCAGCTCGGCGAAAATGGCGGCGATGGATAAGACAAGCGAACGCATTAGTGACTAAATTGGTGGCCTTGTAAGCATCGGGGAGGTGCTAGGGTCTCATTTTGAAGTTCACCAAGGGGAAGGCGGAGGAGCTCCACCCACGGCTGATCTGGAGAAGAAGGCGATGGCTGCGGGGTTTCTTGCATGAAAGAACTCGGATATTCTTGAGGGTTTTGATCAGCAGTGTATGAGGATGCTTGGCTCGAGGTATTTGGAATTGGTTGACTCTCTTGCTCACATTTCCCCGCGCTCTAGCTCCAGAGGTTCGGCAATGGCGGAAGCAGGAGGAGATTCTGGCTGTCTCGGTGAGGAAGTGAAGAGGGGTAGAAGGGAATGAGGAAGGGTTCATTGCGGTCGGGAAGCACTTATAGCCAAGAATTGCGAGCATTGGGTGGGCTTCGTGGCAGCGATCGGTGGTAGTCGCCACCCAGGCTTCCGAGAGAATTGCGATGGAGCGAACGGAGAGGGAAGAACGGAGGTTGAAGGAAGAGCTGGCAGAGGTTCTGGGTCCCCTGTCGATGAATGAAACTTCAACATTGTGCCAACGGAACGGAGTAGCAATGATTGGCCCTACGGCAGTGAGTGATCAAAGGAAAACAGGCGATTGGGGTTGATTTCTCCTTTTCTCTGATTTTGTTGCGCTATCAGATCATGGTATGAATTCATCAAACTTCTTGAGCAAGGTCTATAGATATATTTTGATGTCTGGTAAAATTTTCAGATTAAAATGAGTTCTTGAGAATTCACTAATATTCTTTCAATAATGACCATTAGAATTTCTAACCTCGACTTGACTTTTATTTGAGATCAAACGAAGTCTATTATTTTTCAAATTTTGTTTTTCAAAGGATTCAATATCGAATGCTTCTATAAAATATTCAGTCCATTTGCGATCCCAATATTTTATGTGGATTCGATAATACATTATTTTGAATTCAAAAGTTATCTTTTCCTTTTGTCTCTTCATTTCTTTGTGCATAAAATTTCAATTGCTGATTAAAATGATTTAATTGAATGATCAGGGTTCTCATGGCAATTTTCTAAATTTTTACATTTTACATTTTTGCCTTTTTACCATTATCCATTCTTTAATTCTCTTTATTGGATTTCTCATGCAATGTAAAACTCCAAGGGAAATTCAAATAAAACCAGTAATGCCAAGAAACTCAGAAATAAATATTTTCAAATTTAAAATATTTATTTTTACTTAATTGCATTTTTCGGGATGTTACAGTAGTGATGGAAACGGATGCGAAACGGAACGAAACGGATACGAAAACGAAAGCGGAAAAATCCACAAAGACAGAAATACTAGATGAGTGTCTATATATACAAGGGAAAAGATATCCTTCTGTCAACTCGTACCTATGATGTTTCATGCATATAATTTCTGCTGTAGAAGACACTGACAGATGCAAACATCGTAACGTGAGCTCAGCAGAAAAGATGGAAGCTTTAAACATTAGAAGAACTGAAGTATTATCTACATTTCTTGCAACGCATTGTCTGTGGATTAAAGCATCAATATTGTACTAATGACAGTATTAAGGGGGTCATTTATTAGCATATTCATCAGTTTATGGTCAGCAAGAACAAGACAAACAAAGGGAGAGGATATTCAAAATGGAAGGAACTTATTTCTAAAACAGAACAAATCACAAAAGATGAAAGTTTTCAAATAAACAAGCAAAAAAAAAAAAGGAAAGACAAAGTAAGGATGCAAAAGGGCAAGAAGTCTTTCTTGATCTTTGGCTAACTACCAAACTCGCCATGGGAAAAACCGAAAAAGGCATCAACAGGGCCCCTATGCAAAGCAGAACAACTCACATTCAATATTCTCCAAGTCATGCAAAATTGCAATAGCCAAACTGAATGCAAATTAGTCACTGGGATAAATAATTCGCAGGACTTGTTTACTCCAGAACTAACATAGCAAATCGTTAACCTTTGATAAACCAACCATCCAACATGGCAGCCGAAGAAATCAAGCACATTTATCATCAGAGTGGTTTTCAAATTTAGCAAAAGCCAAATTACAACCTGTCATGATACAAGACAGAAATACAGAACAACTTCTGGTATCTTTTAAGTTGTAGTGAATGTAATTCTGAAATGGATACATCCATGAGGGGACTATACATATGTCTAGGACTTAGGATAACTGACACTAAAGTCTAAAAAAAATCCACATTTATCTCAAATAACTATTTACTACCTGCAGATCCGGAACATACATAATCATGATTTTAAACTATGGAAAAGTTAACACACACACACAAATGCACTAGGGAATCCAACCAAGGGCAGCAAATAAAATCCGGAGTAAAGAGATATAGAAATTGTAGTAGCTTTTTAAATTTATGGGTACCAAATGCAACAACTGTATGCTTTATGGAGGCCCTTCGGAGTTTCACACAACAGAAGACATGAGAAGCCATCAACATTTCAGGGTTGAGGAACCAAGTGATTTTCCAGAACTTCTGTTATTGGATGCAACTTTGTATTGGATGCAACATTTCAGGGTCGGTGGCGACATGGCGGGCTTAGCGACGAGGTCGGGGGACGGCGCGGTCGGGGGCGGCGCGATCGGGGGCGGCAGTGAAGGCCGGAGGGCGAAGGGCGAAGGAGACCGGAGGGCGAAGGAGACGCGCCGCCCTGGGAGCTGTGGAGATGCAGTGGAGGCCGGAGGGCGAAGGAGACACGCCGCCCTGGGAGGCTGGGAGAGACGGGAGGAGGAGCCGGGACCCGGGAGAATGGGAAGAGGAAGCTAGGGTTAGGGCTGCGGCTGGCTATTCCGATTGGCGTTTGGTGGGCGTGGGCCGTGGGCTGGGCCGGATTCAATTCGGAAATTCCGGGTCACTGTATACGGAATTTCCGTTCCGTTTCCGTTTCCGTTGGAACTAGCTCCCCCGTTTCCATTTCCGTTTCCGAAAAAAATTACCGTTTCCGTTTTCGTACCGACACTTTCCGATTCCGTTTCCGAAAAAGTGCTTCCGTTTCCGTTTTTCTTCGGAACGGTCGGAAACTTTCCGTACCGTTTTCACCCCTAAGTATACCATATGCTGGGAAGATTTGGAGGCCTCTCAAGCCACAAAGTACTTTTATTGCAAAAAAAACTCTCCAGAAAATCCAAAATTGTGAACAGATCCTTCCACCGGTTATTTTGCAAAAAGGATCATGTAGTTCTGTAAATTCAACTCGGGTGTCGGTCCTCTAAACTCGAAAGATTTAAAATTACGTTTAGGTCCGGTTATTTCTTTAGGCTCGAAATATTTTAAATTACATGTGGCGCGCTATTCTATCTAGTTGAGCATAATCCTAGAAGACAGGCCGAATAAAAGATGCGATCCTCGTCACTGAAATTAAAGATATCAGAACTAAAATTCGGACGTAACAACACGGACAAATCAAGTTGGATGACAAAGCATTGAGCACTCAAGGACATATATGCTAGAATTTGGCACTCATTTTTTTGGGAACAAAAGCCCGTGGCAACCACTTCGTTCCTCTTGAAAATGAAAAGAGATCCTAGATATCTTCACACACAAACGCACGTAAAGATGCATGAACTTGACTTGTTGCCAGCTCCGATGATCCTGGGAATCAATGCTGGTCAGTGACTTTGTGATTGAATCTGTGCAGATGGGACGTCTGGAATTCGCTTCGATTGCTTTCAGGTGCCATGCGATTGACATATGTATGCGTTTATGTCTAAGCCATGCCCTATCTGAACTTTGTTGATTCTTTAGGTAACGAATAAGAAACAGGGATGTATTGTTTGTTCCTAATTAGCTAGGTCTACGTGTTTTTTTAGGCAACTATGTTGAGGACATGCTCTGTTTCCGCGCCCGCCCGAGAGAGAAGACAGGGATGAGACGAATGTTTTAACTTTTAATCCTATCGTTAATTAAATCGATCGGTGTCATCCACCACCAGGCTTACTAAAGTAACTTAACTTGAGCTCTAAGTAAGCAGAGGGCATATAATGATTCTTTAAGCAAGCACTACATGGGTTTATAAAACCCAATAAAATGACCACACGAGCGGCCGTGACCTCCGGTTCATCGTTTTCGATATCGGTATGGTCTCCAAAATACAATTTTGATTGCTAATTTTTATTATAATATGTTTATAAAACCCAATAAAATTATAATATTATGGAAGTACTTTTCAAGACGAATCTAAACTTGTGATTTTCATATATCCAATTTAAATATTTAAAAGATATTGACAGTTAAAATTTCAAATATTTGATTGCTCCTGCGTCCAAAACAACAACCATTTGTGACTGGAGAGAGTATATATAGAAGTCTGGTAGGTGTGGTGTTAATCAAGGTGAAAATCAAGGTGCAAGCTATTGGGTCATGGTCTGGACGTAGTTGCTGTTGGCGGAGACAGGACTTGACACTGGGGTATACTACGTACATTATGTTCCATAGGATTCCCGGCTGCTCAGTGCGTCTACTACGTCGATTTCGGGCCGACGTGGGCGCTTGCCGCCGCACCGCATCGCCGTTTGCACCTGCCGTTGGATAGTTCAAGTATTTTCGTCGGCTCGTTCATCCGTTAATGCGTCATAGCGCGATGGTAGCGCTTCTCTGTGCGAACTCGAGGGTGTGGGTTTGAGCCTTGGCTTCGTGCACGACGTGTGGCAAAGACACGTGTCACGCCGTGCGTAGGCCGTGATTTTTTGCGAGAGGACCCCCGGAGATTCTAGAAAATATGCGCAGGTCCCATTTTTGCGAAAAGCCCCTCAACAAAACCGAAATTCAAACTTTTTTTGTGAAAAGGCCCCCCAAAATTTTTAGGAATTACATGCCGATCCCTTTTTCTGGAAAACCCCACCAAAAGATGTAAAGTTACATGCAAGTCCTAAAAAATTATGGATTTAGCCCTTTTTTGTGAAAAGTCCCCATAAAATTTTTAAATTTACGTAAAAGACCCCCAAAATAAAGAATTCGGCTTTCTTTTGGAAAAGCCCCCCTCCCCAAATTTTGCAAAAAAATACGTAAAGGTCCCTTTTCCCAAGAGGACCAAAAAAGGGGAAAAGGCACCCAAAAATTTGGGAAATTACGTATAGAGCCTTTTTTCCCGAAAAGACACGAGAAGGGTTTCACCAGTTTTTTTGGTAAAAAACCCTAGAATTTTTTTTTTAATTATGGGAAGACCCTCATAAATTATTCTATTGATATGTGAGCGTGTTGCGACTAGCGCGGCATGCACCGCGCCCACGCATCAGTGATATATTATAACTTATCTATTATATATTAAAAGCTCATGGAGAGTTGCTAAGAAAAAAGAGAAATATGCTAGAAATTCTCACAAAAAAGCAAAACATCAAGCCCTTAATCTGATAAACCCTAAGTAGAGTTGAATTGTAGTAGCCATTGGATGTTATTATTGAAATAAAAAATATCTAACTATCTATCTAGCAATCCTATTGGCTTAGATTAAAAAAAGAGTCTATGCTAAGTAAAATAAAAAATATAAAATTCGGAACAAAAAATAAAAATAATTTGATGATTTGTTTTTCATACGAACTCTAAATTAAAACACTTACAAAATTAGGGATTGTTTTTAATTCTATACTAAGTGAAAAATATTGTTTTTGGTTTTATTCTGAATTAAAATTCCAAAAATATCCAAATTTGATAAAAAATAATCTATGAAATTTGATTTGTATATATATAAATTATAAACTATGGTGGACTCTAAGTAAATTGAACTATAATAGCTATCGAATGTTATTATTTAAAGAAAAATATAACCGCCAATCTAGAGGACCCAAATTATAATGGCTTAGTTTAAAAGAAAAAGTCCATGCCAATTAAATAAAAAATAACAAAAATTTGGAATAACAAATAAAAAAATTAGCCATTTAATTTCTATAAGAACTCCAAAGTAAAATAAATAAATAGCTAGCAACTTAGATTAGAAGAAAGAATACATATCAAGTATAATAAAAAAGCAAAAATTTGGAATGAAAAATAAAATGAAATCAGCCATTTAGCTTTCATACAAACTCCAAACTAAAATCCGTACATAGATAAAATTTGGAATAAAAGTTAGATAAAAATTAGTAGTTGGATTTGTATATGAATTAATTCTAACCTAAAACTGATATGTGAAATTAAATAAAAACTAATAATAAAAATTAATATAAATTTAGAATAGAAAATTTAATAATTAGCCATTTGATTTTAATATGAACTCTAAATTAAAACCTAAAATTTGAAATTAAATAAAAATAACAAAAATAATAAAAGAATAAAAATAAAAGAAAATTAGGAATTGTTTTTTAATTAGTGTGAAGTGAGAAAATATATATTTCTGCTTATTCAAAATTAAAAGCCCAGAAATATGCTAATTTTAGAAGAAAAAAAGTAAGTAATTTGATTTTTATGTATATAAATTATCGATGACAGGCTTTTTATAATCGCTAAGAATTATATAGAATTTGCTAAAAATTCTCAAAGAAAATGAGAAAACTTTCCGATTCTTTATTTGGTGTACCTTCACGAAATGAAAAGATTAAGTGGGTGATACATCGATCGGCAAGTGTACTACTGGTATAAGTAATGTGATGTGCATTAAAAGAAGCATTGAAATAACGAGACAAACATTGAAATAATGAAAATAAGATACGATGTATAAAATGGAAAAATGTTATGTTATGATATACTTACTGTTTTGCTCTACAAGTATTTGGGGTAGAAAGTTTCGATCACATGTGATAAGTATTGGAAACGGAGTGAGTATATTTTTCCCTATAATATATAATATCAAAATATCATAAATGGAGTTCTGCAACGATCTATTTTTTAAAAAGCAAAATCACATATGTATTGTCAAGTTATTTAAATATGCTTTATTGATGATGCACACACAAATACGTAGGGCACCTTTCTAGTTGATACAAAATCACATGACACATAGTCTAAGAGAGATGGGTCAGGTGGACTCACGTTTTACGTTAGTGCACCCGATCGTGTGTTTTTTCAAAAAGCAAGCTTAGTTCTCTGTTATATTCTTTCTGCTTTGTTTGATGTTCTTTTCGATTCAATATCAATCATTGACTCATCCGTGAAAAAGACAGAAAGCAGATACTGTGCCTTCTGATGGTAATTCATTCGCTCAAAATTCTCATGAAGCCTTGATGTTCAACGTCCGATCCTCTCCAGCTGGGCCACATGCAATAAGCTGTGTGTCCATGGTCCAGCATAAGGTGGCCTTCATTATGTGAAGTTTGATAGTTTAGACACTTTAGACTCAAAATCCATCAAGACCTCGTGAATTTGAAAAAAAAATGGCAGAGCGTAAGCTGAAGCTGCTTACTAGAACAGCAGCATTGTGACACTCTCTCATGTATGGAAAGTAATCTCACCATTTAGCTCGGAGAGGTTGAAAATTTTTTCCGCATGCCGCTCATCCCCAAGGTATTGTCACACGCCAGAGTAGCACTTGTGGCAGGTTTTTCTCCCTCAAATATATTAAGCTTGGGTGAAAAGAGATGGAAAATGCAATAGAAGACAAGAAAATAATCTGCAGGTTTCTTTTCTTCACTACATGGGTTCTTTCACTAACTATCTCGGCTATGTAGAGAGGAAGGGAAGCTGTGTAGAAATGATGGATGTCATTAAGTCAAAGTACTGGGGGTAGATATGTAGCCAGTCATTAAGTCAAAGTACTGGGGGTAGATATGTAGCCACTTATCCAACTACGGTAGAAGAGTAGTAATTTCAGTCAATACATACTCATCACACCAAACTGAAAAATTCTATGAAAAATGGCTTGCAAAGTATTAATGTTATCTCGATTGCATGTGCTTAGCTTCAAATTGATCACATGAATGTGGTTAGCAGGAGCAGAAACTAGGATCTCCTACAAATTCCGTGAGCCATCTAAACGTCTCCGTGTGATGTATTTCTTCTTCCACGGCCTTCTTGAGCAGAGCAGAAAATGATGCAGCTCTCAAACTGTGCAGATGACCACACAACATTGAGATCGCTCAGAAAGACATTCAAGCACCTATCCTCATGCCTCATGACTGTCAGCGATTAAAGGAGCTAAGACAGATGTGTCTCAATCACTAGTGCAGTCATCCAATATGCCTCAAGCAGGAGGTATCAAGTCACTGCTATAAGAAAAGAGACACTACTGTAAAACATGATGCTTAAAAAAATCCAGTTGCTATGGGGAGAAACGGTGTTAGGAACAACATCAATGGTGTTAAGCACCTGGAGATGCATGCTACAAGAAACTAGATGGTTACCTCAGTGCCCTCCTCTAGCACTCAGAGGGTCGCCTGGCTTGAAACCCATCTTCCGGAAAAGTGGGGGGAAGGATTTGATGTTGGTAATGTCAGACATGGAAAAGGAAACAAACGGTGCAAGACAAATAAACGATGACAATGTTTGGGTTACACCTTAACAAGACTCGATTCAAACACAACATGACATAACTCCATGGAAGGTGAAACACCCAACTGAAACGCTAAATAACCTGAATTAAACACACAAGGAGAAGGTAAAACTTGCAAAGACAAACACAAGGACAGGAGACCAGAGACCAAGACTGTTGTGAGTCTTGTGACTCTTCAGATCAGAGTCTGCTTCTTTTCTTCTCTGTATCGCTATTTACTGCCCACAAGCCTGAAACCTGTTGATGAAGGTTTCAGCGCAACACATAGCAGCAGCGTGAAACCGAAAAACAGAGAACAAACAATAGATAGAGATTGATCTTTTGGTGCTGCTAAACCGCCGCAGCATTTTCTGATTTTCTCTTCTCTATATATAGCAAAAGTTTACATATATTTTCCAGTTAACCGACTCCATCCAAACTACCAAATACTAACTAACTCGGACTCTAACAATCTTACCGAACTGTTTACTGTTGCGCTTCCGGCAACATATAGCGGAACACAAACACAAACTAAACACAAACTCCGAAAAACGTAAGACAATACACAGCAAGTTTAGTTCAACAAACACACGGACTAGAGACCAGAGACTATCTATTCATTACCGGACGCACCAGGCGGCGGCTGCTGCTGCTGCTGCGGCTGCGGCTGCGGTTGCGGCTGCTGCTGCTGCTGCTGCGGATTCTCTTCCTCCCTTGCCCGCTTCAGGATGCCGGCGTTGGAGAGCAGGGCCCAGAGATGTGTCACGAACTGACCGCCCTTGGCGAGCTGCTCAATGTGCGCCGCTACGTTGTCCGATGGCGCGACGTACAGCATTGCCTCCGCCCAGAACTTGGCCATCACCTTCCAACGCAGCCCAGGATCATCATCGAGACCCTCAAGCTGCTTTCCAAGCAGAACACCTTTCTTGAAGGTATTCAGGCGACCCTCTTCATCTGGCATCGTCGAGACCCTCTTCATCTTCGTGAGCTTCTCCTCCATGGTTAGGCTGTGCTGACGACTCGCTGATGTTGGGTTGATCTCGTACGGCCCGGTCCAAGACCGAGTCCGTACCACGTCCGCGCCCTGATCGGGGGCGCAACAACCTTATTGGTTGCGGCCCCCTGTCACGCCCGCGCAATATAAAAGGGGCACAAGGCGGCACGCGAACCAACGTTAAATCGTTGCTCCTTGTGCCCACATTCTGAGACCGATCTAAACCCTAGCGCGTGTAGTGACGGGAAGGCCGCCGCCGCTGTTCTTCGTCGCCGACTCCATCGTCTTCTTCCTCTCCGTCCAGGCGAGTAGCAAGGAGGCGCGCGGGAGAAGAAAGGCACTTCGCTGCATCATCTACGTCACCCGAAGACCACATCCTCCCCATGGCTTCGGGATCGAACGGCAGTGGCGACAATCAAGGTACACACAGGAAAACCCCTAGATCTAGTGGTTAGTGGCATAAGGGGAAGGTCCTAGATTGATAGAAGGTTCTATCAATGGTATCAGAGCGCATGTTTTACCCTAACCCTAACCCTAGAAGTGTTAAAACCTTCGGGTTTAGTCTCGTCAGAAGCAATTAGAAGGAGATGAGAACCCTAGTTTAAGTTTTTTCCCCAAATCAGAGAAACACTAGATCCCTTTTCCCCAAAATCCGAAGAATCAAATCATAGAAAATCAAAGAACAAAAGGGAGTTGGCTTACCTGGCCTTCCGTACTCGTCGTCGTGACGAGGAAGATCAGCCGTTGTGCCCGCGCCGCCGCGTGCGTCGCGCAGCCTCCGCTCGGGTGCTTCCGCGGCTTAGGGCATCGCCGCAAGCCACTCGACGGCGCCATGTCCACCCACGGGCGGTCATGCGCACCGGCGAGGGGTCTGCAGACGGCGCCGCCGTCTCCGTCTCCGTCTCCGGCTACTCTCTCTCTCTCGCATTTCGCGTCTGGAGACGAAGCGCAGCCGAACCGAGCGGATTTTTCGGTGCAAATGAAACTAGGGTTTTGGGGGAGTCCGAAAATTTCGGCATTTTATTCCAGCGCGAAGTGATCTCGCCCGTCCGTCTTGATCCGACGGCGAAGAGAGAAAGGCGGCTTTGGTACAACCGCTTCGACCAAAGTGAAAGAGAGCCCCAGGCCCAAGTTTTCTTGGCACGGTGTCCGGCGAAGCTTCGAGCAGTCGACAGTAGGTTAGGCCAATTTTCGGCCATGCACAAGGTCGACCTGAAAAAAAGATTGATATTTGGCTGTGAAGAATAGTTTAAGTGCTAAATTAAAATTCAGTTTCCGCTGCAAAATTTTAACTTTTCTTTTCTCTGATTAAATTGAAACCAACGTGGATATTTAATTAGAGAAAATAGTAAAAAGAGATATTTTATAGTATTTTCTGCTGAATATATTTCAAGTTATGGTAATTTTATTTTCTGACCAACGTTGAAATTAAATTTGCCATGACCATGTTAAGTATGATAGAAAGTTGAATGAAGTTTGCTCTATTCTAATACTGCCCAACGGTGTTTTAGAAATAGATCAGTCTTTATCAAAGTTGATAGCATGTTTAATTGACCAACGTTAATTTATTCATGCCAAAGTTTTATATTTTAGTTTACTGATTAAACTCTTGTTTCTTTTATGAAGCTTTTCCAACCAAGATTGCCAATTCCTTAAGTGTCTTTCAAGGACTTGAAAGGTTGAATGGCAACAATTACTCCTCATGGAGAGAGAATTTGAGCTTGGCCATGGCTATGGCTGAGATAGATTATGCTTTGCTTCATCCAAGGCCTGTGGCACCGGTTCTGGCAGCAGCTGGGAGTCTGGAAGCCGCAAACAATGCTGCGGCAGAATTGTCGTATAGTATTGAGAAGGCAAAGTGGGAAAACTCAAATAGAAAGTGCCTCATGGTGATCAAAGGCACCATCATTGAGTCCATAAGGAGCAATCCTGAATGTACAGATGCTCTTGAGTATCTCGAGGAAAATAGAAGAGCAAGCTTCTTGGATCCACAAAGGCCTATCGCAGCACATTGATCAAGAGACTTGTCAATGACAAGTATGATGGATCTGGGTCAGCGTAATGGACCAAGCATTAGAGAGCATATTCTCAAGATGACCAACATGGCTCACTCTCTCACGTCTTTTGACATGCCTTTAAAGAATGATTTCATAGTCCATCTTGTACTGGTTTCATTACCAAAAGAATTTGAGACTTTTGTTGTAAATTACAACATTAGTGAAGAAAAATGGTCTATTGAAAAGTGCATTGCCATGTGTGTCCAAGAAGAAGAAAGATTAAAGGCACAAAGGGCTGATGAACTGAATCTGGTTAAACATCCTCAGAAGAAAAAGAATTATTTTCAGATTCAGAATAAGCCAAATTTCAAGAAAGGCAACTACCAAAAGGGCAATTATCAGCAGAAAAGGTTCACCAATTTTGAGAAGGGTGAACACTCAAATGGAGGACAGAACTCCAATGGAGGACATGGTTCCAGTGGGCAGCCTCCTAGGCCTCCGCCAGAGCACGTAGACCCAGACACCTGCAGGCGCTGTCATCAGAAAGGGCACCGCATGAAAGATTGCGTTCTGTTCCTCAAGTGGCTGAACAAAAAGGGTAAAGATCAAGTTACTTTCATAGATGAATCCTTGTATATAGATTCACCAACTAATACTTGGTGGATAGATTCTGGTGCAACTGTTCATGTTGCTAATTCTATGCAGGGATTCCGTACGAGGAGGATCCTGCAAAGAGGAGAAAGAGGAATTAGAGTGGCGAATGGAGTTGAAGCTGATGTGGAAGCTATTGGAGATCTTCCATTAGAGTTGGATGGCGGCTTCATACTCCATTTGCGAGATGTTCTATTAGTGCCTTCTTTGAGAAGGAATTTGATTTCAGTGTCTTGCTTAGATGATGAGAACATTCAGTGTCATTTTGGGAATGGACAGTGTGTAATAAAGTTTAATAATATAGATGTTGGTCTTGCCATCCGACAAGACAAGCTTTATTTGCTATCCCATTATGATATTGTGAATGACATAAGTACCTCCTCGAATGCGAAAGTATGCAATGTTACTACAAAGCGAAAAAGAATAGAAAGTGAATCGTCATCGAAATTATGGCATTGTCGTTTAGGCCATATTTCGAGGGGGAGAATTGAACGATTAATCAAAGAAGAAATTCTTCCTCCCCTAGACTTTTCAGACACAGATCATTGCATAGATTGTATTAAAGGCAAGTATGTTAAACAAATAAAGAAAGGCGCCAAGCGTAGCACAGGAATTTTAGAAATAATCCACACAGACATTTGTGGTCCTTTTCCTGTAAAGACAGTGGATGGTTTTGATTCATTCATTACATTCACTGATGATTATTCTCGCTATGGCTACATTTATCCTATCAAAGAAAGATCAGAAGCATTAGAAAAGTTTAAGATATTCAAAGCTGAAGTAGAAAATCAACATGATTTAAAGATTAAAGTAGTAAGATCAGACCGTGGAGGGGAGTACTACGGTAAACACACCCCTTATGGCCAAGTTCGGGACCTTTTGCAAGGTACTGCGGAAAATGGCATAGTAGCCCAATATTCTATGCCGCGAACCTCGACAAAATGGAGTAGCCGAAAGGCGAACTGTACCTTAATGGATATGGTGAGAAGTATGATAAGTTACTCCACTTTACCGGTTAGTCTATGGATGGAGGCTTTAAAAACCGCTGCCCATATTCTTAATCGGGTACCCAGTAAGTCGGTGCCTAAAACACCGTATGAGTTATGGACTGGAAGGAAGCCATCACTAAACTATCTACATGTGTGGGGCTGTCCAGCTGAGGCAAAAGTATTCAACCCAAACATAGGAAAGTTAGATCCAAAGACAATCAGTTGCCATTTCATTGGCTATCCTGAAAGATCAAAGGGTTATCGTTTCTACTGTCCAGACAGACATACCAAGTTTGTAGAAACTAGACACGCTGTGTTTATAGAGGATAATATGATCAGGGGGAGCATGGTACCCCGAGAAATTAGCCTTGATGAGAAGCGGGTTTGTGCCCCAACTCCTATGATTCAAGAGCCTTTCTTCTCGATACCTGTTGTTGTCACACACCGATTACAAAGACTGGCCGGTGATTCTCCAAGTCTGTGATCGGCAGCGAGAGGCACTGTTGTGGAGCCCGAGGCCCTAGCATTGCTAGTGAGGAGTCTGAGCGACCTCTGTGAGAGCGATGAACTGCTCAAGAACCACTTAGAAGATCACAAAGAACAGGAGATCGGCTATTCCGGTGATTATGAAGTTTATATCAGTGAAGACATAGAAATAGAGGGTGATCCCACCTCTTATGATGAAGCGATGAGAAGTCCCAATTCATCGAAGTGGCTTGCTGCCATGTAAGATGAAATGAAATCCATGAGTACAAACAAAGTCTGGGACCTAGAAGAAATTCCTAAAAGAGCCAAAACAGTAGGCTGTAAATGGGTCTACAAAACCAAACGTGACTCTAAAGGGAATATTGAAAGGTTTAAAGCTAGACTTGTCGCGAAAGGCTTCACTCAGAGAGAAGGAATAGACTATACCAAACCTTCTCTTTGTTTAGACAAAGGATTCTTTTAGAATCATTATGGCACTAGTTGCTCATTATGATTTAGAATTACATCGATGGATGTTAAGACGGCATTCCTAAATGGGGATTTATATGAGAATGTGTACATGGCTCAACCCAAAGGTTTTGTCATGAAAGAAAAGAAAATATGGGATGTCGATTAAAGAAGTCCATTTATGGATTAAAACAAGCGTCTAGACAAGGGTACATTAAGTTTGACTTAAACTATAAGAAATTTTGGGTTCAAAGAGAATGAAGAGGACAACTGCATTTATGCAAAGTTTAATAGAGGGAAATATATTTTCCTAGTTTTATATGTGGATGATATCCTATTAGCAAGCAGTGATAAAGATCTACTGCTAGAAACAAAGAAGTTTTGTCCTCAAAGTTTGATATGAAAGATCTTGGTGAAGCATCTTATGTATTAGGAATTGAGATACACCGAGATAGAAAAAGAGGGGTGCTAGGGCTATCACAGAAGGCATACATAGAGAGTGTTTTGAAAAGATATAGTATGCATATGTGTAATGCCACGCCTGCTCCAATAGTCAAGGGCGATAAGTTTGGGAATTTTCAGTGTCCAAAGAACAAGTATGAGATCGATCGAATGAAATCAGTCCCATATGCTTCAGCTGTCGGAAGCATAATGTATGCTCAAATATGTACTCGCCCTGACTTAGCATTTACAACCGGGATGCTTGGAAGATATCAGATTAATCCAGGAGTTGATCACTGGAAAGCTGTAAAGAAAGCCTTGCGGTATTTGCAAGGGACAAAGAGCCTCATGCTAACATATAGAAAGTCAAGTGCCCTAGAGATTGTGGGCTATGCAGATGCAGATTGGGCAGGGTGTAAAGATACTGGAAAGTCCACATCAGGATATGTGTTCACCCTCGCCGGAGGAGCTATATCATGGAAAAGTATAAAACAATCAGTCGTTGCAACGTCGACAATGCACGCTGAGTTTGTGGCATGCTATGAGGCAACCGGGCAGGCAATGTGGTTTAAAAAGTTTGTACCCGGGTTGAGAGTGGTAGATAGCATAGAAAGACCACTCAAATTATATCATGACAATGAGCCAGCGAAGATTTTACTCTCACAACAACAAGTCAAGTGGTGCTGCCAAACACATAGAGATCAAGTTTTATGTTGTGAAAGAGAAAATCCAGGATCAAACAATAGAGCTTGAGCATATAAGCACAGAAGACATGTTAGCGGATCCGCTCACCAAAGGTCTTTCTCCCAACGTGTTTAAAAAGCACGTAGCCGGCATGGGTTTAAAAGAAGGACTATGATTCTGGATAATAGGGGTCATTCAAAGCAACCATCTCCCACAAAGACGAAGTAATTCTGCTTTGAAGTAGAGAGGTGTGCTATAGTCATTGAGTTCAAGTACGTAACTGACTGTTGTGACGCTTTGGTCTTGGTGCACTAATCTATGGAGGAGTGGAATGTTAAGTTAAAAGTACAAGATATAAAAGTTGATAGATCAAGATATAAAGTTCCAAAATTAAGTTCGAGATCAAGGGGGAGAATGTTGGGTTGATCTCGTACGGCCCGGTCCAAGACCGAGTCCGTACCACGTCCGCGCCCTGATCGGGGGCGCAACAACCTTATTGGTTGCGGCCCCCTGTCACGCCCGCGCAATATAAAAGGGGCACAAGGCCGGCACGCGAACCAACGTTCGTCGTTGCTCCTTGTGCCCACATTCCCACAAGACCGATCTAAACCCTAGCGCGTGTAGTGACGGGAAGGCCGCCGCCGCTGTTCTTCGTCGCCGACTCCATCGTCTTCTTCCTCTCCGTCCAGGCGAGTAGCAAGGAGGCGCGCGGGAGAAGAAAGGCACTTCGCTGCATCATCTACGTCACCCGAAGACCACATCCTCCCCATGGCTTCGGGATCGAACGGCAGTGGCGACAATCAAGGTACACACAGGAAAACCCCTAGATCTAGTGGTTAGTGGCATAAGGGGAAGGTCCTAGATTGATAGAAGGTTCTATCAGCTGAAACATAAAATAGACTGTTTGCTTCGCTGACGACTCGCTGAAACACGATCGTCGTGGTTAGGCTGTGCTCCGGCAGCAACTCTGGCAGGAATGCGACCAGGTAAGCACAATATCTTGACAATTTTGTGGCAACTTCACAATCTGTGGGTGTTCTACGTGAGGAATCCTCCATCATTTCGCAGTAGCAGGTAGCAACGTGCCATATCAGGATGGTGTCGGTATATGTTGGCTGGCAGCATGCCCACGAAAATTTGACTGAAACTCCATTTCTCTGCAGTGATGCGGCACCGTTGGTCAGGCTACCTTGAACAGTCTGTCTAAGAGCACATGAAACCGCTTCCTTCACGCTGTCAGGCAAGGTGACAGGATCCTCTTCGAGTGGGTGATGCCCAATAACGAAATCCGAACCCGGGTTTACTGTCTTCTTGACTGAGACACGGCAATAATCCTGAAGAAGCGAGTACTGCCCAATCTTGTTTTGCCAGTACTGGTGCCGGATGAACAATGTGTTGCGAAGCCATCCGGCGAGCTTCTCCATAGCAGAGGGCCTGTAAACTCTGCCCCTAATCCTATCACAACGGAAAGCATACCATACTTCATACCAGTCAGTTCCCAAAGTGTACATAGGCTGTAGCATCATTAATACAAAATCGATCGTTAGTAACGACACCATAAACCTGCAAATGTCAATGCCATCCTGTAGTTGCAGGCCAACACCAGTCATCAGGCCAATACAGCGCCCAGAGGCATGCGATGAATGAGGGAAGAATTTGCCGTGAAAAAGTGATCAAAGAGGAAAGCCAGCTGCACCTCAACCACCTCGAAAGCTCTCTTCCCCCCGGTGCCATCTTCCAGAAGCTCCTCCAACACGAAGTCACGCGCTCTTTGGTCGCCTTCTTCGGCGCAATGAAATCCATAGCAACGCCGCTTGATCATACTGAAGAAGGTGTAAGCGAGGCAAATGTCCCTGTCCACGGAATCTGGCATGTTTCGGTGAATCACATCCTTGATCGTAACCCAGCTACCATCATCGCGCATTTCGAATGGATATCTGCAGTTGTCCAAACTGGTTGTACCGGGATTACGATCAAAGAAGGGCTCCCCAGAATCGGCCTCCAACTTCATGTATTCAGCCAACCGACTACTACGGTAAGACGAGATGAAGTTGGCAGTAAAAGGATGGCCTAATTTTTGGGTAAAGGCAAAGGATCTAGAATTTTGAAAATGGGTGTTCGGAGTTACAAAAGTATTGTTCGATATAAAACATAAATGTTCATAATACCAAAAATACGAGGAACAATTTTTTCTTACTAGAGATTATACCAGAAATAATTTAGAGATTTGTGCATTGGGGATTTAAAATCTACATGCTTCCTTTTCATTTTTGAATACTCTACATGCTACATTTCAAAAATCATGATTCACTGTTACAAATCAACATAACGCTGATTTGTACACCCATGTCCACATGCTGGATCTGCCCATGGTACATTTGTAAGGCTTGAATATATAAAAAATCATGACAGCGACCACCCCCTGCCTAGGGTTTAGGCCTCGGCCATAGCTGGCTCCCATGCTTCCTAATGATGTTCTATTACATATTTTCCTATATTGAGTTTTACTAGTTGGTTGATGATGATTTGAGGATTGAATGCTCAGGTTTGGCGGTGCTACGACGATGCTCGTGACCTCTTATGCATCGGTGAGTACGCGGGGGTTGTCAGGCACATACGGTGCTGTCCATGTGGCTATTATTCCCTTGAGACCCATGGTAAACTCTATCCTGACTATGTCTACTAGTCATTGACTTGTGCGCTTGCATAGCTAGCAATTTCTATAAATAGATCTCTTCTCTTCTTCCTTCCTATTTTCAGGTCATTGCTTCTTATTAGGTGCTTGAAGATGACGTGCAGATAAGGAAAGCAAAGCTTCTCTTCTATATGATACTTCTCTGATTTACCATATATCTCTTATGAATAGATAAATAGATTTAAACTATGGATGAAAATAATTAAGGAGATTGGACGATCAAGATTTTCTCTTTTTTTAGAATAATATGGGATTTTCTAGCAATTATTTTTTAGATTAACGTGGGAATTCGGTTGCGATGTTCTGATCAAATCTGTTATTTGTAGTTCCTGGGTCATCAGTATTTAGGTATATAGATGCATTGCATAACGTGTGTGTCGAAGAAAATAGACTGAAGGGTTGATGTGGAAATTTCCTGAAGAAGTCGTGCTTTGATGCCCAAGCAAGATTCCTGGAAGTTCCTTTGCATTTCCTAAGTACGACTGTACTAATTTTTGACCAAAGACTCCGTGAATTCTGTGAATTTCTGTACGATACTCCTCTAATTTACTATATATCTCTTATGAATAGATAAATACATTTAAACTGTGGATGAAAATGATTAAGAAGATTGGACGATCAAGATTTTCCCTTTTTTTAGAATAATGTAGAATTTCCTAGAAATTTTTATTTTTTAGATTAACTTGGGAATTTGGTTGCAATGCTCCAATCAAATCTGTTATTTGTATTTTCTGGCTCGTCAGTATTTAGGTATATAGATGCATTGCATAACGTGTGTGTCGAAGAAAATAGGCTGAAGGGTCGATGTGGAACTCTTCTGATTTAACATACATCTCTTATGGATAGATAAATAGATCTAATTCTTGCTAGTCATTGACCAATACGCTTTTACGGCTAGCAATTTCTATAACTAGATCTAATCTGTAATGCATGCAAAAATATCTTCTCGCCTTCTTTTCTATTTCCATGTCATTACTCCTTTATTAAGCATTTAAAGATAGCAAGTAGATAAGGAAATCAAAGCTTCCCTTTCATATGGTACTCCTCTGATTTACTATATATCTCTTATGAATAGATAAGTAGATCTAAGTCGTGGATAAAAATGATTAAGGAGGTTGGACAACCAATATTTTCTCTTTTTTAGAATAATGTGGGATTTTCTAGTAATTTTTCTTTTTTTAGATTAACGTGGAAGCTTCTATGAGGGTCTTCAATTAATATATAAAATGATTATGGTTCTTTACTACAAGTATTCTATGTACCACTAGTGTTGGCCAAAGATGGCGGTGTGATTACCTGAAATGCGTGGAATGGTGGGGATGGGATTATGATGCTAGATGATGAGGTTGGTGGTGGCTGCTTGTATCTTTAATCCAGTTTGGTTGGTTGAGGGAGCTCCTTGCTCCTCCTCCTGCGGCTGCTTGCTAGAGGCATGGAGAATGGTGATATATATATATATATATATATAGCTTTCGTGAGAAACGAGTGATCATTCATGAGTGGTGGGAGGAATGCTCTAGAGGAGGTTAAGTATAGGTGGGCAGCGTCCAATTATTTCCCCCATGATCGGACTCCAATGACATATCATTACCATGTTTTTTAAGATACTATTTCACTGTTGTGGGGATACATTAATAGTGGTAAGTACGTATGGATCTAATTCTCACTCAGTCACTCTCTGTTTAGTTACCATTTAAACTAAAGAACGAGAATATTTAGAAGGGACTAAATACTACTATTCATTAAGAAGAGAATAAGCACTTAGATTCGAACTTTCACACCAACTTGGAGAAAAACACAAAATAGAATTCCAGTGAGATCCTTGTAAAACAAAAGGTGAGCACACTTATCGCTTCCATGCCACTGAGGTCTCCCTCGACAGCTTTACCTGGAAGTGCAAGGAAGCTTGATGAGAAGTACACTATTTCGTCGTCGTAGTGCCTTTCATTTGTATTAGTTTCTTTTGTGAAACGAACCCCCATCTGTAGTTGCACTTCTTTCCTTTCCTTTGCCTCTCATTCTCATCCTCCTATACAGTATATATGTACACATATACGTACGCTCCTCCGTGTCAATGTATACTTGACCAATACACAAGCTAGCTAGCTAGAGATAGTTGCTCGCCAGCTAGCCATGTAATTAAATGCATTAACCCAAGACTTGCTTCTCTTTTCTAGCTAGCTACCTTGCATGTTTGCTAGCTTGTTTTATCCAGATGGATGTATATATATCGAAGCAAGTGTTTTTTTATATAGGCCTGGTAAGGATTGAAAATTGAAGGTGGATGATACGGCCATCAGGAAGAGATGGCTGCCCCAGTGTCGTGGTAGGTGCAGTGTGCACGAGCAAGTGATTTACTCCCTCCGGTCATAAATAGTTATTATTTTGGATATCAGCATGGTCTCCAAATACAATTTTGATTGCTAATTTTTTATTATAATATGTTTATAAAACCCAATAAAATTATAATATTATGAAAATACTTTTTGTGACGAATCTGAACTTATGATTTTCATATATCCAATTTAAATATTTAAAAGATATTGACAGTCAAAATTTCAAATGCATGCTTGATTGCACCTATGTCCAAGACGACAACCATTTGTGACCGGAGGGAGTATATACAGAGGCCTGGCAGGTGTGGTGTTAATCAAGGTGAAAATCAAGGTGCAAGCTATTGGGTCATGGGCTGGACCTGGACGTAGTTGCTGTTGGTGGAGAGAGGATTTGACACGGGGGTATGATATGTTATAACTTATTGATACAAAATCACATGATCGTGTGTTTTTCAAAAGCGCGATTTGTATATCGATCATTGTTGCTTGCTAGTCTATAGAAAAAGAGAAAAAAAATTATTGCTTGCTACTTAAGTTGTCATTGAGTATGTAGGGAAATAGATACTGAGGTTTTTCTCCCTCAAAGATATTAAGCTTGGGTGAAAAGAGATGGAAAATGCAATAGAAGACAAGACAATAATCTGCAGGTTTCTTTTCTTCACTACATGGGGTTCTTTCACTTACTATCTCGGCATCCTAATGGATGGTGATGACTGGTATATGTAGAGAGGAAGGGAAGCTATGTAGAAATGATGGATGTCATTAAGTCAAAGTACTGGGGATAGATATGTAGCCACTTATCCAACTACGGTAGAAGAGTAGTAATTTCAGTCAATACATACTCGTCACACCAAACTGAAAAATTCTACAGCTTAGTAACAAGTTATAAGGGCATTAGCTTCGCACTATACTATTTTGTTATTCCTGATGTATGTATTGAGAATAGGATTTTTTTAGGGCTAACTGATTAGGATTAAGAAGTAACAGGATATTATAAACGCTTCTTTTCTTGGGCATAGTTTTAAAGTTTTATGAAAAATGGCTTACAAAGTACTAATGTTAATTTCTCGCTTGCATGTGCTTAGCTTCAAATTGATCACATGAATGTGCTTACCAGGAGAAGAAGTGCTAAAATAGGATCTTCTACAAATTCCGTAAGCCATCTAAATTCCGTGATAAACATTCGAGCAGCTATCCTTCACCTTCTGCAAACAATCCTCATGCCTCATGGCCGTCAGCAATTGAAGGAGCTAAGACAAAGACGTGCCTCAATCACTAGTGCAGTCGTCCAATATGCCTCAAGCAGGAGGTATCATGTCACTGCCATAAGAAAAGAGACACTACTGTAAAACATGATGCTTAAAAAAAATTCAGTTGCAAAGCCTCTACTCTACTAGTAGTTTTCTGTGTATATGTATGCAAATGACAGTTTTATTTATTTAACTCATGGTAGCACATGGTCTGCACTTTGCGCAAAGCAGTTTATAGTTGACACAAAAAAAACCATGAATCCTCAGTTTTATCAAAAGTATTTTCCCGGTTGCCGCTCATTCCAATGTTAAATCCTGTCCAGATTAGCATAGAAGCAGGAGCTCTCTTCTTCAGTACTAGTACTGCATAGCACAGACTCGGCATAGACTCACTTGGCATCCCAATGGATCAAGATAAGCTGTGAGGAGGCGATGCATCTGGCAAAAGTAGATGCGATTTTAAGTGGAAGTTATTGGGAGTAAATAGCCAGCCTTTCTTTCTAGTATGGCAGTCTAGAGTAATTCTAGTCACTGTAGTGAAAACTGAACTCTTACACTAAATTTTCTATTTCTTTTTTCTCTTAAGGATGACCCATTTCTTGTTGGGTGTAAACATTCCACTTCATCGTAAAATGTACACCTTTGACTGATGTAAATACCTTTCATACTTTACATAATTGTCTCTCGATAGAAACAGTCTCATATTTTACACCATGAACAATAGAATTGCTGATGGATATGTTCAATCTAAAACATCCAGGGGAAGGAATTGTGCCAACCAGAGCTAAGTTGCTGGCAACTATGATAAACCAATTACAGTAATATAGATATACACCCTTCACAATCCAATTACTGCTAGAGATCTGTCACAAACATCCATCTCTAGTCCTGTAAGAATCCGTTAAGCTTCAAGATATGACACTACTTGATCAGCCATTGATTTAGGTGAAGGGCAATCCCCCACTTTCCACTGTATCACTATCTGCACAGAGTAGTTCAAGGGCTGAATCAGAGAAGTGAAGAATCATCCGCATAGTACCAGGAACCTTTTTTCAGAGTAATTGATAGTACTAATACTGATGTTTCAATTGTGCAGAGATGCTGATGCTAGTCTAGTGATCAAAGATTTGGGCTAACCTCACAATCAGAAGGTGATTCATAAGGATCATCTATTCCAGTAAACCCTGCAGGTCAGTTCCTCAGTAAGCTTTCCATATAACAAGCAGAAAATTACACTGTTACAGGAAGGACTCGATTGCGTTCCGAATATGCGGACACCAACTCGAGTACGACCAAGACGGCAAATCAGTTACATCCCGGAAGGCAATAGACTCCATGACGGTTACGAGTAGATGTCCGAGACGACTTCAAGAGTTGCCGAGACTATATAAGGCCCAGGGGAGGCGCCCAGAAGGGGGGGAGGCTATTAGTCATAGTGCTTAGGACCTAACCATCGTGTAAGCAAGCTTAGCGACAGACTCTAGCGCTCTTTTGCATAGGCCAGGGTTCTCAAGTCCTACATCTTTGTACTTCATCCAGCATCATAGTGAAATCTGACACAGGACGTAGGGTATTACCCATCCAGGGGCCCAAACCTGTATACATATGGCGTCGTGACTTTCTGCTTGACTTTGCTTTATCGAAGGTACCCGGAATACAAGTTTTATTATCGATCTCTAACCCTTCGACAGTTGGCGCGCCAGGTAGGGGCCTTCAACTGTTTTTGCAGATCAAGTATGGTTTCGTCCCACGCTTACGGTGAATTTGCAAGCAAGAGACCCGTTGGCGAAACCAACCCGATGACCTCGATCGCATCTGAGATCGCCTTTGGGACCATGTTGTTCCAATGGGATCAGGAGGAAAACCTGCTGTTCATCGGCTTCATCGAGTCTCATCCTGGAGACCCTAGCCGAGAGGTAGGCCTCATCGACTTCGATCCGCGGAGCCCAATGTGCTGATGTACGTCAACACGGATAGCGATGCCGAAAGCAACGCCCACAGTAGCCAAGGCAGCAGCCAGTCGGATCGGAACGTGTTCATGGCTGGGGCCGACAATGGTGCGTCCGCGGAAGGTTCTCTTGGGCAGAATCCAGATGCAGACACCACAAGAGACCAGGAGCCTTAGATCACCTCACACATGCCGTACAACCCTACAGCCACCACAGCCGTAGGCCGTGCAGCGTTAAACATGTGCCACCCGATACCACGAACCATAGGCGCGACTTGACAACCCTGCCACGGCGGAAATCCTGGCCAACGTGTCGAGGCAGCTAAACCTCGGGGATCCAACGACGCCTCATCCACAGGCGCATGCACCCTAGGGACAACGAGATCAAAGGCCACATGATCACAACAAGAAGCAAGGTTTTGTGGCAGCAACAGCATCTCACCAAAGCCACAACGGCGATGTCTTCAGTACCCCTGAAGCCAACATTCAGTGCGCTCATATGTTACTGAAATCTCTTCCGCCACCAAATCCAGACAACCCGATATCTCCGGTCTTCGACCAAATGAAAACGCTACTCGATGTCGCGCAAGCGCAAACTGCTCGAGCAGCCAACTCAAGGCAAGACCGTCCCAGCCAGCAGGTACCGAGAGGCTCGAGAACAGGACCATCACAACACCGTCGCGTGACATGGTCAACAATGGCTAGTTCCAACCAGAGGTCTTCCAGAACATACCGCATTAACCTTCCTCGGAGCAACCTAAAGATCTCTGGGAGTATATTTCTCATGATTGGCGGGATCTGCGGGAAGTTATCCGAGAGAGAAGAGAGGAGCGCGAGCGAGAGGACCGCGAACATCAAGAGAATAGATCTCCACCGGCTAGGGGATGTTCTCCTATGTATCACACCCATCGAAGCGGCTCCTCGGCGTCGAGAGGCCGATCCCCCATCCGCAGAAGACCCTCTCCTCGACGAGGACGGAGGCACATGACCCCCGAAGACGATATCGAGGGATGCAAGGCCTTTTCACCCAAGTTGCGAGCCGTTAGGTGGCCGGACAAGTTTAAACACGGGCTAATCGAAAAGTATTCGGACAAGATCAATCCGTTCAAGTGGTTACAGATTTACACCACGGTCATACGGGCAGCAGGAGGGAACGAAAAGGTGATGGCAAATTACCTGCTCACCACATTGGATGGCGCAGCCAGGTCATGGCTACTCAACCTTCCACCCCAATATGTATCTTCATGGCCAGAATTGCGGGCCCAGTTCATAGCCAACTTTCAAGGGACTTATGAACGCTCCAGAAGCCATAGCGACTTGCATCGAATGGTTCAAAGGCCGGGAGAATCGCTGCGGAGCTTTATTCGGCGATTCAGCGACAAACGCAACTCGATCCCAGACATCTCGGACGAGGCTGTGATCGTGGCCTTCGAGAACGGGGTTTGAGATAAAGAACTGAAGGGAAAATTAGCTACTTGAAGAATTCGAACTCCTATGGAACTATTCGAGTTGGCGGACAAATATGCCAGACGCGCTGAAGCGTGAGACCGCATCGACGACCCCAAGTCCGAGGACGACAAACCCGAGTCATCCAAACAAGGGGCGAAAAAGAACAAGAACCGCGGAGAAAAGCGGAAAGGCGACTCCACCGTGGCAGCAGTCGAGCGCGGGAAGGCGCGCAACACAGGCGACAACAAAGGACGAAGTCGTGGAGGAACCAAGTACTGCCCGGTCCACCGAACCGACAAGCACGACTTCGATGAATGCCACGTGATCAGCAAGAAAGTTCAAGAGAAACTCAAAGCTGCACTCGCTGAATGAGGAGTCGAGCAAGTCAAGGAGAAGCTGCAAGATGACGAGCCCGAATACCGCGAAGTGGATCACAAGCTAGCGCACATCTTCGGATGGTCCGCCACGTATGAGTCTAAGAGGTAGTACAAGGCGGTCGAGAGAGAGATGAACTTGGCCGTCCTAGCACTTCCTCGGTTCCTTAAGTGGTCGGAGGTGCCGATCACGTTCGATTAGTCCGACCATCTGACTATGGTTCCACATCCTGGGCGATACCCGATAGTGGTCGAGCCTATCATCCTCAATATCAGAGTCGCTCGAACTCTGGTTGATGGAGGTAGCTCGCTAAACCTCATCTTTGCCAAAACCTTGGACAATATGGGAGTGCCGCGGTCGGAGATCAGAAGCGGAGCAGAGCCGTTTCATGGCATAACACCGCAATCCTCGTCCATGCCGTTAGGTCAAATCGAGCTTCCAGTCACGTTTTGGCACGCCGGAGAATTTCCGCATCGAAAAACTTCTTTTCGATGTGATCCTGGGACGCCCTATGTTGGCCAAGTTCATGGCCGCCGTGCACTACGCGTATCAAACCGTCAAGATTCCCGCGCCTAAAGGAGTCATAACTATCAAAGGGGATCAACGAGCCACTGTCAGATGTGACAGGAAAAGCCTAGAGATGGCTGAGCATTCAATCGACCCAGTTGGCAGCGTCGACGTCAAGGAAGGAAAACGTCAGAAGCAGGACAACCACAAGGCATCTACGTCCGGCAAAGCTATGGAGGATTCATCCGGCGACAGCAGTAAAAAGGGCTAGAAGATGGACGAACAGGTCAAAGCAGTGTGCATCGACCCGGCAGAGTCTTCCAAGACGGTAAAGGTAGGCGCTAGCCTCGACCCTAAATAGGAACTTGCGCTCATCACCTTTCTTCGGGCAAACAGTGAGGTGTTTGCGTAGCAACCATCCGATATACCTGGAGTCCCCAGAGAGGTGATCGAGCACCGACTCGCTGTGGACCCTAGCGCCAAACCCGTGGTGCAGAAGCAGCGAAGATTTGCAGAAGATAGGAAGCAAGCCATCCAAGAGGAGATCGGCAAGCTCCTCAAGACTGGTTTCATCTGAGAGGTCCGCCACCCGACGTGGCTGGCCAATCCGGTCCTCGTCAAGAAGCCCAATGGCAAGTAGAGGATGTGCGTTGACTACACTGACCTGAACAAAACTTGTCCGAAGGACCCTTTTCCTCTCCCCCGCATCGATTAGATAGTAGATTCTACTGCAAGGTGTGAACTGTTAAGCTTCCTAGATGCCTATTCGGGGTATCACCAGATTAGCATGTCAACAGAGGATGAGGAAAAGACAGCTTTCACCACTCCTATCGGTGTTTTTTGCTATGTAAAAATGCCTTTCGGCTTAAAGTGTGCCAGGGCTACTTATCAACGTTGCATCCAAAATTGTTTTAAGTCCCAAATAGGGCGTAATGTAGAAGCATATGTTGACGATGTTGTGGTGAAATTGAAAACGAGCGGTGACTTGATCGACGACCTCAAGGAAACATTCGACAAGCTCAGGAAGTACCGGATGAAGCTCAACCGGGAGAAGTGTACGTTCGGCATCCCATTTGGAAAGCTCCTCGGTTTCCTAGTGTCCAGTCGAGGCATCGAAGCAAACCCACGCAAAATAGAGGCCATCGAAAAGATGCGATCCGCGCGGACATTAAGGGAAGTACAGAAGAAGCTCACAGGATGCATTGCCGCTCTTAGCCGGTTTATATCCCGGATGGGCGAGCGAGAATTACCTTTCTTCAACTTGCTCAAAAAACAGGACAGCTTCGAGTGGACCAAGGAAGCAGAAGATGCCTTTCAGGACTTGAAAAGGTACTTAGCATCCCCGTTAATATTAACATCACCTAACGCCCAAGAGGAGCTCTTTTTGTACATTGCAACCACCCCTCGAGTCGTGAGCACGGTCCTAGTGGCAAAACGAGGTTGCCCTGACAAAAAGACCAAGGTTCAGAAGCCCATCTATTACGTGAGCGAAGTATTGCACGATGCAAAGCTGCGATACCCACAGGTGCAGAAGATGCTATACGCCGTTCTAATGACCTCCCGAAAGCTGCGACATTACTTCCAAGTGTATAAGTGACAGTCATGACTACATATCCGCTAAAAGAAGTGTTGCACAACTGGGAAGCGACGGGCCGGATCGCCCAATGGGTAGTCGAGCTCAACGAATTTAAGGTTGACTTCGCTCCCCGGACCAGCGTCAAATTGGGGATCTTGGTGGATTTCATCGCTGAATGGACACACACCGAGGAAAAAGAGCATACGGCGACAGGAGACTACTGGACCATGTTTTTCGATGGATCGCTCACGCTCCAGGGTGCGGGGGCTGGCATTGTACTAAAGTCTCCCACAGGCGAAGAGCTCAGGTATGTTCTTCAACTCGATTTTCCAGCTTCAAACAACATTGCAGAATATGAGGGACTGGTCAATGGCCTCTGAATGGCCGTGTCACTTGGCGTCAGACGACTACTTGTGAAGGGGGACTCTTAGCTAGTCGTAAACCAAGTGCAAAGAGAGTACCAGTGCTCGGACGACAACATGGTGGCATATTTGAACAAGGTCCGTAAGCTAGAACACAGGTTCGAAGGGCTTGAGGTAAGGCACATCAGGCGATGTGACAATGCCGCTGCCGACGAGCTTGCTAGGGTTGCTTCTTCCCGTTCGCCCGCACCCGTCGGAGTCTTCGTTGAGAAACTCCAACAACCATCTGCTGCCCCGGCAAGCGATATCTTTGCCACCGATCGGCTGACTGATCGGGTAAGCGAGGCAGGAATTGCAAACACAGAAGCCGCACTACTCGAACGCGACCCGACTTGGATGGCCCCATTCCAAGCCTATCTCGAAGGTCGAGAGCTCCCTGACGATGATGCCACAGCCAAGAAAATTGCACGTAAATCCAAGCTATACGCTTTGGTAGGCAACAAGCTCTACCGAAAGAGGAGTAACAGGATCTTGATGAAGTGCATCACTCAGGAAGAGGGCAATAAAATATTGCTCGATGTCCACGGAGGCATCTGCGGCAACCACGCGTCTTATCGCACCTTAGTTGGAAAAGTTTTTCGACAAGGGTTCTATTGGCCGACTGCCCTCTAGGACGCTTGCGAGCTGGTGAAAAAGTGCGAAAACTGCCAGTTCTACGGCAAACAAACCACCCAACCAGCCCAAGCACTGCAGACAATTCCTCTAAGCTAGCCGTTCTCCGTCTGGGGCTTAGACATCTTGGGACCTTTCCCACGAGCCCTGGGATGGTACAAGTTCCTATTCGTGGCTATCGACACATTCACCAAGTGGATAGAGGCCAAACCCATCAGGAATATCACCACGGAAGCAGCCAAAAAGTTTATGAGGAGCATTGTTACTCGATTCGCCATTCCTAATCGAGTGATTACATATAACGGCAGCCAGTTCATAAGCAGTGCCTTCACGACTTTCTGCGAGGAACTAGGAGTGAAGCTATGCTTTGCTTATGTGGCTCACCCCAGAGCAATGGTCGAACGTGCCAACGGGCTGATATTGCAAGGGATCAAGACCCATGTATTCGATAGGCTTCAAGCTTATTCGACTTGATGGGCAAAGGAACTTCCCTCTGTACTTTGGGCTATTCGAACATCGACCAGTCGAGCCACTGGCAAAACGCCATTTTTCTTAGTCTACGGAGCAGAAGCAGTTCCTACTGAGTTAGCATTCAGATCACCAAGAGTGAAAAGATACTTGGAAGAAGATCAAGAACAAGCCCGAGAAAACGACATAAATCCACTCGAAGAGTATCGGGATCGAGCATCCATTCGAGCGGCCAAGTATCAACAAGCCTTACGTAGATATCATGGCCAAAAGGTCTGCGGGCGAGAGAACTGGCCGCAGGAGACATAGTACTACGAAAGGCGTAGAAGCAAGAAAATCGCAACAAGCTTTTGCCTAAGTGGGAAGGTCCCTACGTGGTAGTCGAAGTGACTCGATCAGGATCCGTACGGCTATCGACATCGGATGGCGTTGTATTTGGAAACTCATGGAACATCAAACAACTTAAAAAGTTCTATGCATAAACAAAGCGACAGAAAGATGTGCTCAAAATGCAAAACTCGGGTAAGTAAAATTTCATTTCATTTAACTAACATTTACATATAACCATTGGCAGTCAAGAGCATAGTTCCTACCCAACAAAGAAAACAAAAACAACAAAAAAAGCCTGAAAGCGGCGATCCGTCAATTGTCTACGGAGAAGGCGGCTTTGCCACAGAAGAAGGCCCTAGGCACCGTGATGGTTTGGAGGGCGAGCAATAGGCGGACCCCCGCCAGATTGCCCATCCCGCCAGACCGACCGTAGATGGCAAAGGGGTCGGAAGAAAAGTAAGCGGCTCCTCCAAAGACGGAAGCCCGGGACACCGTGATGGCTTGGAGGGCGAGCAATGGGCAGACCCTTGCCAGAGCGCCCATCCCGCCGAACTGACCGCAGACGAAAAAGGTGTCGGTAGAAGGTTTGGCGGTTGTCTACGGAGAAGGTGGCTTCTCCACAGACGAAAGCCCCAGGACCCCTCCGTCACTTGTTCGCGAAGGCGTCGCGTCGCCTCTTCTGCTCGCTCGGGGGTTGGCAGTTGATGGTCCCAAGGAGTGGCCTGCGCCCCCAACGAGGACTGTGCGAACCGACGAAAGGACGGTCGCTTGACGATGGGGCCTCCATCGTCGGAAAGCTCCCCGTGTCAGAAGCACGTGGAGTACGAGCGAGGGTCGAACCCCCTCCAGGTAGCTCGTCTCGACGCTCCTCCACCACCTGAGAATTGGAAGGAGGGTGATGGAACAGCAAGGTCCACAGAATGGGCTCGCACCCGCAACCCGGCCTGTCGCACGTCCGGGTGGAGCCGTTCTGGGCTTCACCCCCGACGCCAGCAGCTCCGCTCCTTGCCCCGAAGGCAGCAGTGGCGGAGGAAGAGGAGCTAGCATTGTCCTCTCTGGCGACGGCGCGAAGACTGCTGGTGACTTCCTCCTCCTCTCCCTGCTCTTTGGGCCACACCTCGTCGACAATGGCCTCCCAGTCGATCATGTCCTCCACGCTGGAGGATATGACGACCCGCTCGGGCGAGAGGACGGCCAGAGGTACAGGGGAGGTGAGTTGGCGAGGAAGATGATGGAAGGAGGAGATCGTGGAGGAGAGTCCATGAGGAAGATAAGGATGGCGGCGATTGGCGAAAGCAAGAAGAATGGTACGGCAGGGGGCGGCACGTCCGGTCTACTTAGGGTGCGTTTGGTTGGATGTACGAGGGTGAATGGGATGGGATGGTCCAGGATGGATGAGATGGTCCTGGATGAGATGGTACAGGGAAGGTGTTTGGTTGTCTGAATGGAATGATACAAGATTTTGTTTGGTTGCTTGAGGAGCACATCAATGGGACAAACATCCTTCTTTTCCAGTATGCTGCTATGCATAGGTTTTATCTATCAATGAGAGCTACAGACTTTGCAATCAAAACACTTTTCTTTCTACACAGGAGCAGCCATTTGATCAAACACCTACCACAAACCACCCGAAACCACCAAAACCGATGCATGTGCAACACCACAACACCATCGCAAAATCTACTAAGCTATGAACAACACCGTCGGCGCGTGGATCAAGCACTCCGAACGCTGCCAACACCGCCGCCGTGAAAAGCCTGAGGAGGAGGAGGACGGGAACCAGGGCAATAACGAGGAGAAGCTCGCCGCCGGAGATGCGCGTGTGCCTGGCGGCCTCGCGCCTCACCGCCGCTAACTCCACACGGAGAATGCCGCCGGCCCGAGCTCGCGATCCTGAACGAGAGAAAGCGACGAGTAAGAAGCGGAACCAAGAAAATCCTACGAAAATCGAGGGGTAGAAACGGGTTCGGGGTCACCATGGTGGAGGAGCTTCAGCGAGTCGCTCGGTGGACGGGCCGGGCGGAGGGAGGAGAGGAGGAGCAACACTGGAGCAGCCTTGTGCACGAGGAGGAGAGGGACGTCGGGCGCCAGCTTCTGCTTGTCCCTGTCCATGACTCCGCGAGGAGGAGAGGGACGTCGGGCGTTCGGGACCGAATGGTTCGGCCGATTTGGGCGAATGATTTGGTACGGCATATTAGAGGAATATTCCAAGTATCTGTACCACTTCATCCGGGATAAGATGGTTCCATACACTCAACCAAACACATGTATCACCCATCTATCCTGTACCATTCCATTCCATTCATCCTGATACAGCGAACCAAACGCACCCTTATAGTACTGGGGACGAGCCGCACCGAGAACCGCGTCCCATAAAGGATCGCGCCGGTTCCAGTCCCCCAGGTGGCGAACGAGTGTTTACGTGGCTACAGAAGCCAAAGGGACATCGAGTAACGCTCCGCCGCATGGAAAGCGTAAGGGACACAAACAGAAGATCAACCGGCGCGAAGAAAGGAACTGAAATGCAATCTCTAGGAACTGAAGGCAGGACGCGAAGCTTCTAGGGACAATACAAATCCACCAGGCTACAATGACACGCGGGCCCTGTTGCTTACTCGAACACAAAGTCGAGCTGGGATCTAGGTTTTACATTCGAAAAACTCATGTGCCCCACTACCGGCTCAGTAAAGCTTATTGAGTCGAAGGCCGAGGGCCACGTTGCTGTTGTGCAATTCCATTTCAGAAGGGTGCACCCACCGAGTCAGCGGTTCGCGCTTGTAAGGTTTAATTCCATACCCAATGACTGGTCATCAAGTAAGGAATCAGGGGCTACAGGTAATCCATCTATCTCCATATTTTCACGTATTCGACACCGATAGCAGTTAAAGATCTGTTACAATTTTTGTATGCATTTACTCGACCCCGTATTTGACACATCAGTGAGCAAAGCTAAAGCACCGCCGTACTTGACTCGAACGTGAGCGATTTCTATCCTACGCGCACACGGGCAATAGATTGTCATACATCTAAAAGCTCAGCGGACAGTGGGGGACGAGACCTCTAATCGATCGTGCATCAAGCCACGTGACAAGCTCTTACCCGCGGTGAGACCTATGTCACAGGGTCGATAAAGGCTTACAAAAGTCAGGTAGCACACCGGTAGTTTTAGGCAGGCCTCCTCGAGCGTATGCTCGGGGGCTAGTTGCTTAACCGAACTTTTTGAAGCCATGCAGGTATTCACAGAAGCAGAATAAAGGATTAAGAATTCTAGGTCAGGCTTGCACCCGCTCGCGCAACTTCATCCTTAAAAAAGATCAAAGACAAGACGCGACAGACTAGCAAAGTAGCCAAAACATTCTTTTCTATTCAAAATTGTCAGTACATATACAAAACTGATGGCAAAAAGCTACGGCTAGCTAGAGGGATTCCGATCGACATCACTAGAGTCCAAGGAGAGCTGCAACCCGTCTACAAACGTTCCAGCCAAACCGTCAAAGGACTTTATGTAGCCCGCAGTAGTGCCTTCGTCGCATGCGAATCCTTTGACCAATTTGGAGAAGTCTAGGTCAGGATAGTAGCTCTTCAGCATGCCCATCGTGTGAGAAGTCGTAAGGTGAGCCGCGCTGGTCATGTCCTCAAGGGACTTCGACTGCAAAGCTGCCAGGGTGGCACCCAATGCAGCCTTCTCGACCTCATGCGCTTGCCGACCAGTCTTCGCCTCAGCTAGGGCAAACTCTAGGACAACTTTCTCGGCCGTCAGTTTTTCTTCCCGCTCTTGGGATTGCTTGCTTGGCATCCTTCATCTGCAAGATCTGGGCTTGAGAGGAGGAGAGCTGCTGCTCCCGCTCTTGAGATTGCTTGCCGAAGAGGATGGCGTCGGCTATGGCGCGTGCCCCCCGCTAACAACAAAGAGACAGTCCGAGCCATGAGCTTTGAGCAAGGGTAAGAAGGAAAGGAAAGGCAGAATAGGTTCAAACCTCAAGTTCGGGACGCAAAATGGACCAATACACCGGAGACTCTGACGCCGTAGTAGGACTTGAAGCCGCTGGCACAACCGCAAGCCCAGGAGCCTCACTGCTAGGGGTGGTGGGTGTGGTATCCACAACGGTGGGCGGCGGCAGTGGTTGGACGACTGGATCGGTCGGAGTACCCGACGCGATCTTCCTGCAAAGGCGGAAAAGAGCATCAACAGTTTGCCAGGGTATCAACACTAAGATAAGGGAAAGTGACTCACTTGGCGAGACGAATCCGGGCGCTGGGCTTCGACGCTGAACTTCGCTTAACCCCGGCAGTGGCCTTCTTCGACGGCTCGGCTCGAGGGAGGAGTAGCACTGGCGCGTCCGTCTCTAGCGGAAGATTCTGTCGAACCACCAAGACTACGATGAGTGGGGGACACGCATATCAAGGTACATCATTCACTAATAGTCTTACCTCCTCGGCGACGTTGTCTTGCGAGGGTTCTTCCCGAAGAAAGGCTGTTGGGAGAGACGATGCTCCAAGCACTCCAGCCATCAAGGCAGCACGCTGTTCATCCATCAATTGTCGAATGATAACTGAAGAAACTTCATAACACCCAAGAGAGCGGTTGAAGGTCACCTGGCTGGATGCTCCAGACGTGATGGTTCGAGGCCACTTGGACCTGGGCCGAAGTGGCGGCGATGTTGACCTTCGCTTCGCGGGAGGGTCCACGTTCGACCTCTCGGAGGCTTCTTCGGTCTCCTCTTGCAACCCGGTCTGAGAAGGTTCTGCCCCAGTAGCAGCAGCAGCTAGAGGTGCCTGAGCAAGATCCTCATCGACCACGAGGACCGACTCATCTATCGGCCCACTGCTGCTCTCGAGCTGTGCTTCCTGAAGAACCTACAAAGCATAGCATTAGTAAGAAGATTTCAAAAACCAAAAAAGCATTGCGCATTATAGCAGAGGCGGCTAACCTGTGGACGTGGATTGTCAGGAGAGTACGCCTTAATGCCGCATGGACCAGGCTCCGAGCCCTAGAAGATTCTGCTCAAACGAGAAGAGATCTCCACGTTCGACAAGCCTGGCACAAGAGCAGCGTTACAGTAGGCAACATGCCTGAATAAGTAAATGCAACATGTAAGACTTACACTTACCTTCGGCCGAGTCCCTGGTGGCATCATCAACACCCAAGTAATTCCAAGCGGGGTGGTCTCGACCCTTCAACGGGCTCAGCCGGCGGGTGAGGAAGTCCCTGGCCACGTGCCACCCATTCTTCCTTAGCGCCTCGATCTCTCGAACGAAATACTTTGTTCGGGCTGTCTCCGGAGGAAGCCTTGTCCAGAGATCGGAGGGGGAAAGAAAAAGGGGACGGTAGTCAATGTGAAAATTTACAGTATCAGGAGAAGTGATATAAAACCATTTCTTCTTCCAGTCCGCTTGCCAAGAAGAGGTGACAGGAACTGGAATGTAGGAACTAGACGTGTCGCTGCGGAGGTGGAATCCGGCACACACAACGACGTCGTTCTTGGTTGACCGCTTCAAGCTCTAGAAGTGGCAAAACAAATTGAGGCTAGGGCTAATCCCTAGGAACGCCTCACAGAGATTAACAAACACACTGAGTATTGTGATCGAATTAGGGCTCAGGTGGAAAAGCTGGACCTCATACAGATCAAGAACAGAACGAAGAAATCGCGAAGGAGGAAAATTGAGGCCGCAGTGAAAAGAGGCCTAAAAAACAACGGTTTCATCCTCATTCTGAGGATTAGGGAACTCTTCACCTGCAGCTTCTCTCCAGTGGAAGAGCTCCCGCGAAGGAACAAAGCCGTCCTTTTTCAGCTCCGCCAGACGTTTCTCCGTCATGATGGACTTCTGCCACGAGCGGTTGAAGTTTCCACCGTCGTAAGGCGGAGGATCCTCTCGAGCACCAGGCAGCATCTCATTAACCTTTCTCTCCACTAGGGAAGAGTCTTCACCGCCGGTAGGAACTTTGGACGACATGATCTTTGGAGGATAGGAGAATTAGGGTTTGGAGAAAGTGCACGGAGGCCTCGAGGAAGACAATGGAGAAGATGGCGAGACGGGTGCTAGTAACAGTGCAAATTTAAAGGATTTATACACCAGAAGCTTCCTCTCGAAGGCACGAATAGTTCCTTGTATCTGGCACCTTGATCGGCGAGAAAGGCGGAATGATGGCGTTGTACAGCTACAACATCGTGGCAGCCGTGCATTAAATGCGCCAACTGCCCGATGCCTTGACTGTCAGAGATTTTCAAACTCCGCCCAGAATCGAGTCTGTAAAGCAATATCGAGTAAGTCTCCATCCGACTCGGAGGTTCGACCTGGGCAGTAGATGAGGCATTCGACCCCGCACTCCCATATCGGTGCCAAACAGCATTGAGGTTTATTCGAGTCATCTCACTCGAATGCGACTGAAGGCATTACTCGACTAAGCTCGGGGGCTCAGCGGTAATCAACCTAGAGTTCATGAAGATTCTCTGCTAGACAGAGTTCGGGGGCTACTATCGAATATCTAAATAAGGGATATACCCATGCGCATAAAAGGAGAAAACATATCCCTGTATGTACCCCAGTTCCGGATATTGCGGCCTCGGCTCTGCGAGGGGCGATATACGCGGAAAGGATACATATCGCTTAAACAGGAAGGACTCGATTGCGTTCCGAATATGCGGAGACCAACTCGAGTACGACCAAGACGGCAAATCAGTTACATCCCGGAAGGCGATAGACTCCATGACGGTTACGAGTAGATATCCGAGACGACTTCAAGAGTTGCCGAGACTATATAAGGCCCAGGGGAGGCGCCCAGAAGGGGGGAGGCAATTAGTCATAGTGCTTAGGACCTAGCCATCGTGTAAGCAAGCTTAGCGACAGACTCTAGCGGTCTTTTGCATAGGCTAGGGTTCTCAAGTCCTACATCTTTGTACTTCATCCAGCATCATAGTGAAATCTGACACAGGACGTAGGGTATTACCCATCCAAGGGCCCGAACCTGCATACATCTAGCGTCGTGACTTTCTGCTTGATTTTGCTTTATCGAAGGTACCCGGAATACAAGTTTTATTATCGATCTCTAATCCTTCAACACTTCCTATGATACAGATCTGCAGCATCACCAAGATATTCCAAGGGGCATAATTAGCTCAACAAAAGCATCATGTTGTGCTGCACAAGACTCTAGACACCTGTATCAGATAGTCAAGTATATTACTATATTTTAAAAATAAAAATAGACAATTTGACATAGATACAATGTCCTGGGGTTGTGGCAATGTGGCATGATTTTGACGAGTCTTCTCTACTTCATCAAATAATTAAGAATCATGTGAGCATCGTATATACTACCGGCAATGGTTGATTGGTTCATTGGTTGGACCTCTTACCTCTAACAGACTAACACTAGTCACTAGCTTACAATTTACAAACACAAGGGTCAGGTGAAATTTTGTGTTGAGCAGTAGGAATCGGCTTACTAGTTAACACAATAACACAGGTCACTACTCACTACTTGGCTTACTAGTTACTGCTTGGTCACCTGGAGCAGCGAAGAGGCCGGCAAGCCGTTCGACGGTCTGAACTCCAAACTCAGGCAGTCGGGCTCACTTGCTCAGGGCGGTGTCGCCGTGAGGTAGAGCAACGCATGCGCGCCGCCGACCGCTGTCATCGGGCACCTGTGGTCTGGCGTGCCCCTGCTCCGGTTGGAGGCCCTGGGCGGCTGGACTCAGGCTGCCTCTGTGGGCTCTGCTGTAAGGCTCCTATTTTTGATAATAAATATCAATATTAGGTACCATATATATACTATACTAGTCCTATGATCAGTGGCTAGTACGCATATTTATAAATTGATATCACACCATACATAAACTTTTATTACACAGCGGAAGTAAACTTACATAGTATTCTTACAATACCAAAAGTAAAATATTGCAGTGGAGACATATATCTTATAGTATGCCTTTAACCCATTATCCCTACAGACAACTGACAAGGAAATCCTAGTAAAACTCGTCATTAGTATCCCTGAATCCTGCATCGTAGTAAGTTTTGTTGGGGTATTCTGTTTCTTTACCTAAAAATATTAACAACTGTAGGTTGAGTATTTTTGTACTCGCAAGACTTTTGCAAATTCTATCATATATGCAGGCCAATTCAAATGAATGGTTTCTACGGTTAATTTGCATAAAGCCAATTTAAAATGTAAGTACTGAATAATGAATTGTAAACGGAATTTAAATAAAAGCAATTAAATAAGTACGTAAAATAATAGTATGTAAGTGCGGAATAGTAAATTCATGAGTTTGAGTAATCATGATCATATCCATGACCATTTTCCACCAACACATGATAGAAATTAGATTTTATGAAAATTGAAAACATCTAACTATGTGATAACTTTACCAAATTCCCATGACGATGACTTTACCAAATTTCCATGACCGCGGGTGCGGTTAATCGATTAGTTTTACACTCTGCAAAGGTGTACAACTTTACCCACAAGACATGTGACTGACTCTTTGTGCAGATCATTAGCACATTTCCTTTGGTGTGCCACAGAGAGTTATGATATAGCCGTTGCATTATTTAACCCTAACTTTGCATCAGTCTAATGACGACAAACCCAAACTATGGCAAAAGAATTCAAAGCATAAATATGATGGAACTCCCCATAGTATGGCGTACACCGTTGTATCAGCAAACGTTACTCCCAACACCTTGGTGTAGCAACAGCCCATACTACTATAGCCTACCAATGTGCAAAGCCAATTTTAAGTAACTAATAGGTTAAGGCCATCCCATACTAGCACTTGTGATTGTATGTATTTCTTAGCCTGAAAACAACCCATAGTTTGGCCCTTAATCCGATACGGACGATAATCTCCCCCTATACTACGTGCAAATCCATGCATCTCCGGCTATTGCCAGTAATCACCCGCTTTAAAACCATAGTTTTATTTTCATTTTTAACCAAAATACCATCAACATTAAATATTCATATCCAACCCTTTTTGTCATATCCAATATTTTTAATTTACAAAAGCTGTTGTCTTCACTAAGCATGGCGAAGCATGACTATCAAGAGTGTGCAAACCCAGTTGACAATAAGTACTATCTATTTTATTCTAGGGTTATCAAAGTTCACAATTTCATACTTATCAAGGAAGTTCTATGTGTCTACAGGTATAACTACCATTACCCACAATATAGCAGTATTTAAAACATAATGTATGCAATAAAATATTTGTAAAACTAGGATCAACATGGTCAAAGGGGGTGCTTGCCTTGATGTTCGTCGTTGTAGTTGTATTCACAGTCGTCGGCGATTATTTCTATCTCGTTGGTTTTTACACGCCTTTCAATAGTAACAAAAACAAACAACAAATTTTAATAAGAAAAAAGAGAATACGAATAAAACAATAAAAAATAGACTAAATATAACAAATAAATTTTAGGTTTAATTACTTATGATTTTATGTGATTACTATTTCATTTTAAATGAAGGCATATACGCCGTATATATTAGTATTTTGCTATTCATCATTCTTATAGTATAATTTATGTTTATTCAATAGTAAACCCTAATTATTTTTTCATATTTAGGTATTCTAATATTATTTAAGCACATAGGAATTGATTTGATGCAATTCAGATTATTTTTACACAAGTTATTAACAATTGAACCTTACATACACTGAATACAACTTAATTTAGAAAATAACCGAAATCAACTTAGAATCTAAATATTTTTACATATTTGGGTTTTAAGAACCTAAGGATTCCAATAAAATTTGTTTCATTCAAAAATGAGTTCATTCACAAGAATTTTTACATGACATATTTCAAACCTATTATTAAATTTTAAATTTAAGATTTAAACAGTGTCATTTTTAAAAATATTTTTGCATATTCTAAATCTAAAAGATTTTATATGAATATATAAATTTATTTCACTTTATTTTTATTGGAAACGTAAAAGATATGCATAGTTTAGTTTCTAGGGTTTGGAAAATTTTTGAGGAATTAAGTTCTTGCCAAAATAGGAAAATACGTTTTCCTTATGAGGTCACGGTTCCTTTTTCGGCAGTTACTCATAACACTCAAACTGACTAATGGGTCCCTAAAGGCAGTGGCGCACAAGAGAAGGCACCGACTGACTGGTGGGGGTCTCAGAGTAGAGGAACTGCTCTCCGGAGCTCGCCGGCGGCGAGGGACGCCGGAAAAGGCGAACTGGTGGTTCCGTGAGCTTCAATGTGGTCTTGCGTACATGGGGGTGGTCTGGTGATGGTCGGAGATGGCTGGGAAAAGGGTCACCACCGAGCTTGTGCGGCGGTCCGCCATGACTGGTGAGCACTGCTCGGCTTTAAGGCGATTAAATGAAAATCGAGGCTTGTATGAGCATCAATGGTCCTTAGTGATTCCATTTTAAGGGTTTAGACATGAAGAAGACTTATCGGATGGAGTTCTCACCTTGCGCGTTGGCGGTGGAGGAAGAACTCGGTGCAGCAGATCCTCTGGTGAAGACGAGTCACGATTGAGGTGGGAATTAGACTCTAGTTACTATGCAGATGATTTGGGCCAGGTTAATTGACTTGTGGTTCACTAGAGATGGATAATTTGAGTTTTCCCCCTTTTGCTGGTTTGTGTCGGGTTTGGAGAAGATGAAGGCTAGTTCAATGTGGGATTGGGTTCAAGGCGATGTTATGACGCAACTGAGCTATTGCATTGTCTGGGTCAGCAATTTTATAGTTGGTGAAGTCAGTGAATAACAGAGTTTGGACAATGGTTAAGGCGGTGCCGAGCTCCGGATCAAACTCATCTTCTCGGGGCTTCGCTGGCTATGGCAACAGCAGGCTATCAGGAGGCGTGGCCGCGACGTGGTCTGGTCTCAGGTGACGACGTGGTCTGGTCTCAGGTGCAAGCAAAAGAGGAAGGCGGTGGCATGGCGCTGGCGTCGTTCTATTGGAGAGAGAGAGAGCAGCGCAGAGAGAAAAGAGGAAGAAGGAGAACAGTGTAGAGGGCAACAGATGGCTAACACGTGGAGGAATCCTGCCGGTAGACAGGGTACAGCTCAATTGAAGTTCTGGCAAGCCGGGTTGATTCACTGGTTATATCTGTCAGATTAGCACCAGATTTTGTGAGGATTTTTGTGTAAGTCTGTAAGATAAGATATTCTATGCAGTATATTTTCCAGATTTTTATTCGCCGTAAGAAATTCAATAAAATTATGACATTGCATATTATCCAATTCTGTAGTTTCTGATTTTATTTCTTTGTGGACCAAAATTAAGTTATTATTATATATATATATTTAGTGGTTTTAATGCCAAAATTTACTTAATATAAAATTTTCATATTTTTATCCCTTATATTTAATTTTTCAAAATTCTGTTTTTTTTATTTTCAGATTTATTATTTTTATATTTTTTGAATTTATAAATATTCCAAATGTATGTTTTAATTCCTGATATTTTTAAAAGAGGAAGATATTAGGTTGATATTAGCATGGTAAAACTTTTGGCTTCAGGTGTGCTATAGAATTCTCTATAAAAGTCTGACAAGATTAAGATTTAATATCTTATCTCTTGATTGCATTTTACTTTTGTTAAATTTATTTCACAAGTAAAAAGATAAAAGTAATCATAGAAATTCAGGAAAAACCAGAAAATGAAGAAATAAATCACATAAAAGATTTTGAATTTTCATTTTCCATTTTATTAAATTTCAGGTTGTTACATTTGCGGGCTGCCGGGTACGACTCTGCCCAGTGCCGCCTTTGTGGGTTGTGGCTCTTCCCTCCAGCCTTTGTCACTCCACCGCTCCGACTCTCCGCGCCTCCGCCTATCGCATCGTCAGCCCTTCGTGCCTCGATGGTAGCGTGCCTGCGTGTTAGCGGCTCGTTGCCCCATCAGCCCTCCGTGGCCATCGGCTGATCTAGAGCGGTGCCAGCGGATCTGGTGCCCGGAGGCTGAGTAGCACCGACGCCCGACGAATATGGATGTGGATTTGGAGGTTGAGAGGTGAGAAGGATGTTTTGGCATTTTGGAGCTGGGTCACACGGCGCAAATGAGGTTGGGCTAGACCCATCCCGTAGGTGGATTGTGATTAGAACAATCAAATGCCTTTAATTTCGTATTTTCAACATTATTTCTAGTATATGCATGTAATATACCTATTAAATATTGATTTTTTTGCTAAAATTTTTAGGTGCACATCTGTACACCCATGTCCCAATACTAGATCTGCCCCTGCCGAGACCCATGGTAAACCATATCCTGACTATGTCTACTAGTTATTGACCCATATGCCTGTACAGCTGTAACGACTTCTATTTTTGTATAAAATGCGAAAATAAGAATCTCATGTGCATACAGTACTAGTCCTATGATCAGTCCTAACACACATATTTACAACAATTGGAATCACAACCGTACATCATTTTATTAAAGCGAAAGCTGATTGCACATTGTATATTACAACTCAGAGTATATATTGTATTGAATAAAAATTTCAATTGAAACCAAGATTTTTCTTTTAAATATCATCTTTTCTTCATTTTGTTGTATTTCAACCTAAAAGAAAAGAATAAGTTGCTATACTAAAATTTTTCGTCCAAAATAAAATTTTCAACTGAAACCAAGATATTTATTTTAAATATAATCTTTTCTTCGTTTTGTTGTATTTTAACCTAAAAGAAAAGAATAAGTTGCTATATTAAAATTTTTCGTCTAAAACAAACAAACTTTGAAAAAGAGTTAAAAATGTAATCTTATTTTTAATTCCCATCTTTTCTGGACTTATTGGCTTTTCTTGGATTTTTGCCTTCAAAGAAAAATCACTTAATGGAATTAGTAAAAAGATAAAAGTGAAAAAGGTGAAAAGATAAAAGTAAATACCAGTAAAAATTATAAAAGTAATATTAAATTTTTGAAGTCTCCAGCAATCTTTTTCAGCTGTCAAAAGGTTTGAGATCGTGCAGGATCATATATTGACAGTTTGAGATCAAAAGATTACCGCGCTGTTTATGCGTAGAATCTATATGTCTGCTTTGATTTGCCATTGTGCTCAGCTATCTTAATTCTGAATCACAGTTGGTTCTCCGACGCAGAAACTTTGGCTGTAATCGAAGCCTTTGGGGTACTGCAAAACTTCAAAGGTGTTAAGCACCTGCAGATGCTACAAGAAACTAGATGGTTACCTCAATGCCCCGCTCTAGCACTCAAGAGGGTCGCCTGGCTTGAAATCCATCTTCTGGGAAAGTGGGGGGGAAGGATTTGATGTTGGTGATGTTCAGATATGGAAAAGGAAACAAACGGTGCAAGACAAATACTCATAAACGATGACAATGTTTGGGTTACACCTTAACAAGACTCGATTCAAACACAACATGACATGACTCCATGGAAGGTGAAACACCCAACTGAAACGATAAATAACCTGAATTAAACACACAAGGAGAAGGTAAAACTTGCAAAGACATACACATGGACTGGAGACCAGAGACTAAGACGAACACATGGACTGGAGACCAGAGACTATCTATTCATTACCGGGCGCACCAGGCTGCTGCTGCTGCTGCTGCTGCTGCTGTGGATTCTCTTCCTCCCTTGCCCGCTTCAGGATGCCGGCGTTGGAGAGCAGGGCCCAGAGATGTGTCACGAACTGACCGCCCTTGGCCAGCTGCTCAATGTGCTCCGCTACGTTGTCCGATGGCGCGACGTACAGCATTGCCTCCGCCCAGAACTCGGCCATCACCTTCCAACGCTGTCCAGTTCCTTGAGGATCATCGAGACTCACAAGCTGCTTTCCAAGCAGAACACCTTTCTCGAAGGTATTCAGGTGACCCTCTTCTTCTGGCGGCAGTTGTAGCTCTTGAATCTTCGTGCGCTTCTCCTCCATGGAACTTGTCTTACCAAGTAGCCCGTTTGCTTCCCTGACGACTCGCTGAAACACGATCGTCGTGGTTAGGCTGTGCTCCGGTAGCAACTCTGGCAGGAATGCGACCAGGTAAGCACAATATCTTGACAATTTTATGGCAACTTCATAATCTGTGGGTGTGCTACGTGAGAAATCCTCCATCATTTCACAGTAGCAGGTAGCAACGTGCCATATCAGGATAGTGTCGGTATATGTTGGCTGACAGCATGTCCGCCAAAATTTGTCTGAAACTCCATTTCTCTGCAGTGATGAGGCACCGTTGGTCAGGCTACCTTGAACAGTCTGTCTAAGAGCACATGAAACCGCTTTCTTCACGCTGTCAGGCAAGGTGACAGGATCCTCTTCGAGTGGGTGATGCCCAGTAACGAAATCTGAACTCGGGTTTAATGCAACGATATCTAAGCTCTCGTCTAATGTAAAACGGTCTAACCACGCGATTACTCTCTTCTTGACTGAGACACGGTCATAATCCTCAAGAAGCGAGTACTGCCCAATCTTGTTTTGCCAGTACTGGTGCCGGATGAACAATTTGTTGCGAAGCCATCCGGCGAGCTTCTCCAGAGCAGAGGGCCTGTAAAGTCTGCCTCTAATCCTATCACAATGGAAAGCATACCATACTTCATACCAGTCAGTTCCCAATGTGTTCATACTCTGTAGAATCATTAATACTCCATCGATCAATTGTAAACAAATTAAAAACCTGTCAATGCCATCCTGTTGTTGCAGGACAACGCTAATCATGATGGCAATCAATGATCCAAAAACAAGAAGATGGGGTAGTTCATCTTCACCAGCGCCCAGAGGCATGCGATGAATGAGGGAAGAATATGGGGTGAAAAAGTGATCAAAGAGGAAAGCCAGCTGCACCTCAACCACCTCGAACGCTCTCTTCCCCCCGGTGCCATCTGCCAGAAGCTCCTCCAACACGAAGTCACGCGCTCTTTGGTCCCCTTCTTCGGCGCAATGAAATCCATAGTAACGCCGCTTGATCATACTGAAGAAGGTGTAAGAGAGGCAAATGTTCCTGTCCACGGAATCTGGCCTGCTTCGTTGAGTCACATCCTTGATCGTAACCCAGCTATCATCATCGCGCATTTCAAATGGATATCTGCAGTTGTCCAAACTGGTTGTACCGGTATTACGATCAAAGAATGGCTCCCCAGAATCGGCCTCCAACTTCATGTATTCAGCCAACCTACTACTGCGGTAAGACGAGATGATGTTGGCAGTAACAGGACAGTAAAATTTGGTAAGGACCACGACGAAGAGCCTCGGAACTGGCAAGCCCATTGCACAACAAAATTCATTGTAGAGCTGCATGCCCGAGAAGGGATTGAAAGTAAGAAATAGCCAATACAGGGGAGTAATCAGCCGTTGCGCGTGCCGCCGGCCGTGCTGCAGAGTGTCATTGAGGCTGTAGGACGTCATGTTCCCTTTGTGCCGAATGAATGTCATAGTTAGCTCAAAGACCCATGCCAGTATGACGGACTTGTTCAGGCTAGGAGAGGAGTTCATGATGCCCAGGGCGTAGGAAGCAAGCGGAATTGGAAGGTAGAAGGCGGCCCATGCACCGTACTGGACGAGCCAGTGCGTCGAACGGCGGCGAGCCGTCCCGAGCAGGGGCTTAAGAGCGCGGAGGATAACACAAATAGCCAGCAGAGTAGCCAGCTTGGCCGATTGGCTCATCCGTTTGGTCCAGAACCACGCAGCCACGGCAAGCAGCGCCACCGTGGCGCCAACCATGAACGCCAGCTGCATCGTCTCCAACACGACGGGTCGCAACCGTCGCATATCCATGTGGAGGATATATCGAGCACAGGAGCACAAAAATGGATGGACAGGAAATTGATTGTTGGAAGGGACTGCAGGCAGTAGGAGCTGAGGTAATGAGCTTCTTCTCTAGCTGCCTGCATGCCTCTACATACTCCGTCTAATAAGCCGGCTGGAAGGTTTCCGGCTGCGCGTCCTCGCGCTATGGTCAGACTAATTATCCAAGCGGATGGAGACAGCCTTGATCCTCTGCCTGGCTCAGAGCGCGGGCAGCAGCTTACGCTCGAAGCAAGCGGGACATGACGCATCTAGTTTATGCAAAGCTTTGAGCCAGGCAGAGGATCATGGCTGTCTCCATCCGCTTGGATAATTAGTCTGACCATGCATGCATGTTCATGCAGCCTAGTCAAACAAGTGCATTGCATAACGTGTGTGTCGAAGAAAATAGACTGAAGGGTAGATGTTGAAATTTCCTGAAGAAGTCGTGCTTTGATGCCCAAGCAAGATTCCTGGAAGTTCCTTTGCATTTCCTAAGTACGACTGTATTAATTGTTAGGGGTGCAATCGGCTCAGATTCGGTCAGATATCGCTTTTTTCATATCCTAAACCATATTTTTTGTCGGATTCGAAATCGGATTCGGATATTACCAGATACGAATACGGCACGGATAATATCAGTCGCGGATTCGAATCGAATACGGAGCGGAATCGATACGGTTTCAAATAATTTTTGTCGGATAACGCGTGAAAATAGATAATGTATAAAGTAAATATATAGTGCTGATTAACTAACCGTATGAATTCAAAATGCAACAAGATTATTGCAGTCTAATAAGTTATTTTATCGGACGCGTGACGATGATAACAGTATAGGTAGGTGCAATGGTGCAAAAGAAAGAATCGTAGACTAAATAAACTTGCAAGCCAGGTTAATTGCCTTGGACTAACTAACGAAGGCACAATGTAGTAAACAAAGGAATGCCCGGTCACCGTGAGGTAAGATTAGATTACATGCAGGGGTTAACCTGATTCTGTAATTATCTTTGCGTCACTGTCTTTTTAGAATAAGCATTGAGATTGAGAACATAGGTAGTAAATGACTATGACCGGTTCGTGTCTCACTTCAGAGTTATACCCTGTCAAAATGCTCTCTCTTAGGCATCAATGCATTAACCCAAGACTTGCTTCTCTTTTCTAGCTAGCTACCCTGCAAGTTTGCAAGCTTGTTTCATCCAGATGGATGCATATCGAAGCAAGTGGTTTTTTATATAGGCCCGGTAAGGGTTGAAAATTGAAGGTGGATGATGACATGAAGAAGAGATGGGTGCCCCGGTGCCATGGTAGGTGCGGTAAGCAAGAGCTTGTGATTTAGGGTCTGTTTGAGGAAGCTGTAGCTTTTCTGAAAAGTTGCTTTCTAGCTTTCTGAGTTAAAAAGTAGCTATAGTTTTTTATAAGAGACCGTTTAATTAATAGCTAATTTTCTTCAGCAATAAGCAAGAAAGAAAGGAAGAAAGGAATAAAGGTGAAAATTAATAGCTAATTTTCTTGTTCCATATTCCTTACAAAATGAATAAAGGTGAAAAAAGAAAAAAAAGAAAGAAAGAATGGAAGGAAGGAAAGAAGGAGAGAAGCATTCGTTGTACTCTACTCTACACCTTACCGTGCATGCATTAGCTTAGGCCATAGGATAACTAATCAAATTAAAATGAGTTTGTCCATGTTTACACACGCAAACGTAAGACGATAAGACTAGCCCTCAAGAATAGTACATTAGAGCAAGCTTAGTGCTTTGTTATATTCTTTTTGTTTAATTTGTCTGACGTTCTTTCCGATTCAATATCAGTCATTGACTCATCTGTGAAAAAGACAGAATGCAGATACTATGCCTTCTGATGGTAATTCATTCCTAGAAAATTCTCATGCAGCCTTGATGTTTAACGTCTGATCCTCTCCAGCAGGGCCACATGCAATTAGCTGTGTGTCCATGGTCCAGCATACGGTGGCCTTATTATATAAAGTTTGACAGTTTAGACACTTTAGACTCAAAATCCGTCAAGATCTCATGAATTTGAAAAAAGAAAGGCAGAGCGTAAGCTGAAGCTGCTTACTAGAACAGCAGCTTTGTGAAACACTCACATGTATCATGTATGGAAAGTAATCTCACCATTTAGCTCGGTGAGGTTGAAAAATTTTTCCGCATGCCGCCCATCCCCAAGGTGTTGTCACACTCCAGAGTAGCACTTGTGGCAGGTTTTTCTCCCTGAAAGATATTAAGCTTGGGTGAAAAGAGATGGAAAATGCAATAGAAGACAAGAAAATAATCTGCAGGGTTCTTTTCTTCACTACATGGGTTCTTTCACTTACTATCTCGGCATCCTAATGGATGGTGATGACTGGTATATGTAGAGAGGAAGAGAAGCTATGCAAAAATGATGGATGTCATAAGTCAAAGTACTGGGAGTAGATATGTAGCCACTTATCCAACTACGGTAGAAGAGTAGTAATTTCAGTCAATGCATACTCGTCACACCAAACTGAAAAATTCTACAGCTTAGTTACAAGTTATAAGGGCATCAGCTTCGCTCTTTACTATTTTATTATTCCTAATGGATGTATTGAGAATAGGATTTTTTTAGGGCTAATTTATTAGGATTAAGTAGTAAAAGGATATTAGGATAAACGCTTCTTTTCTTGAGCATAGTTTTAAAGTTTTATGAAAAATGGCTTACAAAGTACTAATGTTAATTTCTCGATTGCATTTGCTTAGCTTCAAATGGATCACAAGAATGTGCTTAGCAGGAGCAGAAGTGCTAAAATAGGATCTCCTACAAATTCCGTGAGCTATCTAAATTCCGTGAGAAACATTCAAGAACCTATCCTTCACCTTCTGCAAACAATCATCATGCCTCATGATCGTCAGCAATTGAAGGAGCTAAGACAAAGACGTGCCTCAATCACTAGTGCAGTCGTCAAAATGCCTCAAGCAGGAGGTATCATATCACTGCTATAAGAAACGAGACACTACTGTAAAACATGATGCTTAAAAAAAATCCAGTTGCAAAGCCTCTACTCTACTTGTAGTTTTCTGTGTGTATGTAAGCAAATGATAATTTTATTTAACTCAGGGTAAAACATGGTCTGCACTTTGCACAAAGCAGTTTACAGTTGACCAAAAAAAAAACATGATTCCTCAGTTTGATCAAAAGTAATGTCCCGGTTGCCGCTCATTCCCAAGATTAAATCCAGCCCAGATTAGCATGGAAGCAGGAGCTCTCTTCTTCAGTACTAGTATTGCATAGCAAAGACTCGGCATAGACTCACTTGGCATCCCCATGCATGAAGATAACTAGGTAGGTTCCACGCGCTACGCTGCATGCGGCTAGTTTTGATGCATCTAAGTGTTCGGAAAGCAATACAAACAAACGACAATACAATATAAAAACATCCATACAATGATCTATCTACATTAGACAGGCAGACTAATAGATAGCAGGTGAAAAGAGTGATACACGAATAGGCAACAAAACATATCAGAATTGCCCAGCCTGCACACGGTAAGAAATTCTTTATCGACAAACTAACAAGAGGCCAATCTTACAGTATTTCCAACCCTGATACAAAGGAGAAAAAAAATGGTAATAGAATGCATCTGGAAGATCTACCAAGACTAATAACGTAGATTGTGGTAATGATAAGGCACACCTCACCAGAAACGCAAAAGTGATTCCACTGAAGTAAACATTATCCAAAATACATTGTTTAACTTACATTTGTAACTATCCTTTGTTTGTCCTTGTGCAGAAACAAAAAGCAAACAATACAAAAAGCAATAATGTTATATCGCTGTTGCAATTAATGGGATTTAGTAAATCTAAATAGTGAAATTGAATCAAAGATGATGGGCATCATCTCTGTTGGTTAGCATCATCTGTATGCGTGAATTTCATGTATCGATCCTGGTACTGCATGCACTCTTCTTAATCTAGAAGGTAGAACTGTAATGATCGAAAAGACAAGTAAATAATGTTGTTCACGGAATATGCTTACTATACAGTGCAGTCTTGTTAAGCAAATATAGGGAACAAAAAAGGTGTAACATAATAATGAAGAGCACAAATGCACGAAAACAATTATAAATTGACCTTCACTTTCAATCTGAGTGCTTTTGATCAATATGTGGTCTCACCCTTGCAAGATTAGCTTACTCTTTGTTTTCTTCTCTATCCTTTGGAAATAATCACCTAATGGAAAGTTACATGGAAGCATCAATGGGGAAAATAATCACAATCATGAATTATGCTTCATCCAAAAGGGTACTCTAAACTCATAGGAAATCATGCACTAACACAAAGGAAATCATGTGCTAACCCAGTTTGCACCACAACAATTTCTACACTTCATTAATAACATAATTTCTTAGTCTCATGTTATTTTTTTCATTGGCATGCACATGCCCAATGGTGCAATATAGGAAAGACTTACTTCTTTTACCCAAGCCATTTCCACCATGTAATTTGAGCAATTCGCCTGCAAATGGAAAACTCAGCTTATTAGATATCAATTTCCTACGCGAGGAAGGAAGACACACCCATTTCCAGCTAATTGTCAGTGTTTGGAATTTTGGAAGGTCCCGGTTGGTAGTTCAGCAAACAGAGGTTAAAGCAACTGTACATGAATTCGGAGTGAATATCATATTATAAATAGCATTTTTACCCTGCCAGCTTCCGCTGCTTGTGCCAGAATCATTGAATCGCCGTATGAATAAGAAGTTGGTAAAACATTAAGGGCGTGCGCCATAGCATAGCTGGTCTGCAAAATTAAGAAGTGTAAGAAAGTAATGTTACTATTACATCAGTAAAGAATCGACATGATGCGGAATGTGCAATTTATTTGAGTGAAGAAGATTTACATTCTCTGCAAAATGAAGGGCATTCTCTTGCTTGATCTCAGGTGGGTTAACAACTGGGAGATACTCTACCTGTAAATCATGTGATTGATACAACGAGCTAATTGTTTAAGTAGTTACTGCCAAAAGACATGAAAGATGAGACCCTTGGTAGGCCAAAGTCGGTGAGCAATGAATACCTCCATGAAATTGTGAAACTGGGTGAACATCTTGAACATGAGCTTCCCTAATGATATATTTCCCCTGAAACAGAGCACGAGCATAAATAAAACAGCATTGAAGCAAAACAAGAAGCGTGCCTTTTCATAGAGAAAAACTTACCATGATTGGTCAAAATGCACATGCGGATAACGGACAATAACAGGTTGAACGGGATAGCCAGGTATGAATGCTCCATGTTGAAATGAAATCAGGAATCTCCCATTTGTTGTGGTGCCTTCAGGGAACAGGAGGACGCGCGGAAAGCTATTGCAAGCTGCCTTTCTCTGAAAGCACATGCTAGAGAGTATGTACCATATGAACAAGATAACTAATAGACAATCATGGTGTTTGTATTCTATTATAGGATGACTTGCATGGTACTGATTTTAGAATTGATTATGTTGTTGTACATTGTAGGTGACAGTAAAAAGGAGCTGCAAAAATGACGATTGCAAGCACCTGCTTGTGTTCTTTTCTGCTTGGTATTGCTTCTATATCGTAAGTCAACTGTGTCAAGTACTGATAATTTGACAGCCTAACAGCTACAAACAAGAGACAGCACCAGGATAGCTTGCATGTGAGATGTTACCCAATAAATGAATGCCTAACAACATGACTATCGTTTCTTCAACCAAAAAAAAGACCATAAAACCACGAATATCGTTCCTTCAACCAAAAAAAATGACTGTACAGTATAACCACACAAGCAATTTGATAAAGTTAACTAAGAGATGCAGAGCAACCATGGGGCTGAGAGGAACCATTCTAACCTTTATTTCATTCACAGCTGCCTTCCTTGAAGCTGGCGAGAATCTATCAACATATATAACCTGGAAGACAGGTAGACATTTGTTGTAAATTTGACACACGCAACAAACTTGCAAATTGAGATGCTTTAAGATGAAAATGGAAAGGCACATACCTGCATTGCTCGAATGATTGTTCCAACAAATGGTATGGCATCATGGGAATCCGAAGAAACAATGGTCGGAAACAATTCGTAGAAGAAGTATATGGGTTCTATGTACGATATATGATTGGAAACGACTATAGGTGCGAGCTCTCTAGGCGCAGGTTTTCCTTTCTTTCTGATCCAGTGGTACCTGACATAAAAAAAAAGAGTGGCTAACAGACATTAGACGGTACACTCTAGCATTGCAAGAAGAGAAACTATGATAAACTATATGTAGTCTTCATACCAAAATCAAAATCTATCCTTTGTATGGCATATGCGTATCAGCATATTGAATTGAGCTGTCTTCATACGAAAATCAAAATCTCTAGAAAGAATGATTCAAACAATACTGGAGCTAGCAGCCCTCTTCATCATCTGCAAGACCTCAATTTCAGTGGGCAGTAACGGGATTGCTCCTTTCTTTGTGGTGGTGATTGCTCCACATGCATCGGCAAAATTAATTACCTTCTCAAGCCTCTTCTGATCCTACACAATCAGCAGACATCAAATTAGCTCCTGATCCAACTGCAGTTTTGATTTGAACAGAGAGAGAGAGAACAATCAGCAACAAAATAACCAATTCATCAGACAATAAATTGCACAATGTCTGCCTGGTCCCAAATGCTCAAGACCTGGGTGTGGGCCTCCTCACGGGATGGCCACAACGCCTCCCTCAGGTTCGGGTCATAGGAGAGCAGCGCACCAGCAGGCCAAGGGCGGCGACCGGCGGGCAGCCGTGGGCGAGATCAGCGAGGCCAGCGTGGAGCGGTGCGCTACTGCGCGTCACGCTGGGTTGCCGATTGCGAACGCCCGATGTCGCTAGGGACGGAGAATGGATCTTGCCTCTAGAAGTCTAGACTCCAGTCTTCGAGCTCCATAGTGCGGTGGGTTGAGCTGGGGTCGGCGGCAACCGGCGAACGACGGAATCGACGGTTGGGGCGATGGCGGTGGTGGGCGGAGGCGGGAGCGGCGGCTCGCGCGGGCTCTGAGCTCTTCGCACACTGTGTCGAGGCCGAGCCGGCGAAAGCGAGCTGGTCAGCGGTGGAGGAAGGATGGGTGCGCCGGCGCCAAGCGAGGTCGTCGCGGTAGAGCAGACGGTGAGGAGGGTGTTCTTGGCGGCGAAAATCTTTAGGGAAAACCTTCCTTTGGATGTACCACCGAGGAGCGAGAACCAAGCGAACCGAGATAGCGAATGCACGAACCAAGAAGAGCGGCCGGATCTAACCAGCGATTCACGAATCGTCGAAGGAGGAAGAACCAGTGGCGGCATCAGCACGAACCGAAGAAGAGCGGCGGATCTAACCAGGCGATTCACGAATCGTCGAAGGAGGAAGAACCGGCGACGGCATCGGCCGAGCGAAGAAGAACGGCGCATCTAACCGGCGATCCACGAATCGTCGAAGGAGGAAGAACCAACGGCGGCATAAGCACCAATGGAACGGATCGACCGAGCGGGAGAAACCAATGTCGCCGCAGAACATGGCATTCGGGAGAAAAGCCTGATCGCAGACGGGTGGCTCTAGGGTTTTCCCGCGCAGTATGCTTTCCCGCCAAAATAACCGAGCCGAGGACCGAACGCATCGGCGCTTTTTTCCAAGGGGTTTCATGAACAACGTGGCGTGGCGTCTCTGATCGCCCGGCTAGCCTTCCACGTTTAATAGATAAGTTATACATACAGAGGAGAAAAAAAGCTGTGAGGAGGCGATGCATCAGGCAAAAGTAGGTGCGATTTTAAGTGAAAGGTATCTATTATAATATTAAAACAGAGACAAAAGAAATCATCATATTCACTCTCAAGGCTAGAAATTCCTACATTAATCGAAGAGAAAAAAGGAAGATCTAAACCGTTGATTATAGTAGGTCCAGATTATAATGATCTAGATTAAAAGAAAGAGTTTATATCATGTACAATACAAGAGTTTATATCATGTACAATCTCAAGGCTAGAAATTTTCACAATAATCGGAGGAAAAAAGAAAGATCTATACTATTGATCTAGTAGATCTAGATTATAACGATCTAGATTAAAAGAAAGATTTTGTGTCAGGTACAATACAAGAGTTTGTATCATGTACAAAACAAAAATAACTTAAATTCAGAATAAAAATAAAATAAAATCAGAAATTTGATTTTCATACGATTAAGAAAGAGTCCAAGTACAATAAAAAATTTTGGAATAAAAATAAAAGATAATTAATAATCTAATTTCCATACGAACATCAAAATAAAATTGAAATTGTAACAATTTAAAAAAACTCAGAATAAAAAATAAAATATAATTAGTAATCTGATTTCCATAAGAACATCAAAATAAAACTGAAATTTAGAAAAAAAATAGTAGTTGAATTTGTATATGAATTCCATCATAAAAAATTGAAATTGGATAAAAAATAGGAATTTGATTTCCATAATATTAAAAAAGAGTCCACGTCAAGGACAATAAAAACCAAAATTCCTATAAAAATAAAATAGAAGTAGCAATTTAATTTCCATACAAATATCAAAATAAAAATAAAATTTAAAACAAAAGTCAATTAAAATTAGTAATTGGATTTGTATACAAATACCAACATAAAACTAAAATTTAGAATAAAAAATAAAATAAAATTAACAATTTGATTTCCATACAAACTCTAAAGTGAAATCCCTAAATAGCTTAAATTCGAAATAAAAATAAAATAAAATAAATACCAATTGGATTTGCGTACGATTCCAACCTAAAACTGTATTAAAAAATATATGCCATGTATGATCCAACAATATGCAAATATAATTTGGAATACAAACAAACAAACAAACAAAAATGCTAATTTGTTTCGCACAAGAAGCTTGATGATAGGAAGGCCCTGGTAGAGAGTAGATGAAGTTTTGCATAGAAGATAAGCTCTCTCTCTCTCTCTCTATATATATATATATATATCCATTGGGTAGCTAGATATGTGCCATCGCTACTGAGAGACATAACATCACACATGATGATGGGAAAATTCTCCATATTGTTAGAAAACAACTAAAGCAAATATGCTAGCATCATAGAAGATGGGAGATCGCCACGTTAGTGAGAAAGTAACATTGTTGAGTTGGCAAACATCGAATAAGAGAAACGACTGATATGGGACAAGCGTAAATCAAGCATGTGTACATATATGCATGAATTCATTTGAATCAAAACAAGTTGTAAAAAAACTCAGATTAGATATAGCACTACTCTTTGGAATAGGCTTAGGGCCACTGGTGAAAACATAATAGGTTTGGGGCCACTGGTGAGAGTATGACAAGTGTCCCTGGTAGGGGCCACTAGGGAATAGTGGGGATGGGATGATGGCATGATGCTAGATGATGAGGTTGGTGATGGCAGCTTGGGTCTTTGTTCTGGTTTGGTTATAGTAGTATGGGTTTTCTGAGATGGATTGCTCGAAGGGACGTCCACACCGAGGTGATTATGGAACAAGTGTTTACCGATACAACGGTATACGCCTTACTATTGAGAGAAGTGGGACGTCGAGGTGTTTAACCATTCGTCATATAGTGATTGTACAAATATATTTTGCCACCATTAGTAAGGATTTGATGTCACCGGGCTGGTGCAAAGTTAGAACTAGGTAATTTAACAGTTATGTTTTGAGCTTTCTACGGCACACCAAAGAAAGTATGCTAATAACGTTGCACAAAAAGTTAATCATTTCTTGTAAGTAAAACTATACACCTCTGCAAAGCATAAAACTTTTCAAAAAGCCACGCTTGTGGTCAAGCACACTTGGTAATTAAAGTCATCACTTAGTAAGATGGTTTTGATAGTTTCATAAAAATGGAATGGAATTGAAAAATTGGTATTGGAAAGTTTACCCTACAGATAATTCAATACTATGCCATGTGTTGGCAAGAATTGGTTTTAGCTGTTGTGTCATGTGTTAGCAAAGATTGATTTAAGATGTTACGCTATATGTTGGCAAGGAATGGTTCGATTCTCACATTCATGGAGGAATTGCAAGTCATCACTAATCTTAAAGCATTAGTATATTGCTATATGTTTAGAAAACATGATGTTTCTGAAGAACTAACTTGGAAGAAAACCTCTTGTAATCTTTCCTTGGAGGTTGCAAGGGTAGAAATTCCACTTAGCAAACCCAGGGTAAAATTCCCTATGTAAACCTCAATTGCTTATTGACTAAACTGACCTGCTCAGCTATCTCAATTCTGAATCACAGTTGGTTCTCCGACAGAGAAACTTTGGCTGTAATCCTAGAGATGCCCTCCTCTAGCACTCAGAGGGTCGCCTGACTTGAAATCCATCTTCCGGAAAAGTGGGGGGAAGGATTTGATGTTGATGACGTCAGATATGGAAAAGGAAACAAACATGCAAGACAAATACTCGTAAACGATGACAATGTTTGGGTGACACCTTAACGAGACTCGATTCAAACACAACATGACATGACTCCATGGAAGGTGAAACACCTGTTGGTATTGCTCTTGAAAATCTCTCCTGCTTCGCTTGTGATCTAATCTGCAGAAACACAATAACAGCAGAACTCAACTAGTTCTCTGAACTTCCAGGAAAACAACAACAATAATACTTCGCCGGTTCTCTTGACTTCAGGGAACAGAACAACAACAGAACTTTCGTATATGTTCCGCTCTTCAGAAGAAAGCCGACTATACTTCAGATGAAAACAAGACATCAGAAGAGAACAATAAGCAGAGCAAAATAATCAACAAGAAGTTTTGGTGCTGCCCTCAAAATGTGCAGCTTTTCTCTAGGTATATTCACCTTTTTATAGCTTTTACAGATATGATGCGTTTGCAGATTGCAACGCAATTCCAAACAACTCTTAACTGAACTGGACTCCAACTAGTTAGTTACTATTGCCAACCCGACAACACAACTAACAAACTTGGTTATCTGCAATCAAAACTGAAACAAACTCTCCCGATCAGGATCACATGCCGATCAGGATTACAAGCAACAATCTCCCCCTTAATCCTGATTCTTACCAGCGATATTCCTGATGCCCAGTAACTCTCGCATCTCGGTGAACTTCACTCTGGCAAGTGCTTTGGTTAAAATATCAGCACATTGTTCTTCGGTGCTGACATGATTAATCGAAATCACTCCATTTTCTACACACTCACGAACAAAGTGATATTTCATATCAATGTGTTTACTCCTCCCATCAAACACAAGATTCTTCATAAGTGCTGTTGCCGACTTGTTGTCAACTTTCAGTGGCACCTTCTCCAATTCACAACTTGTCAGATTACTTAGCAAACTCTTCAACCACACAGCCTAACAAGCCGTAGCTGCTACAGCCATAAACTCTGCCTCACAAGAAAACAATGCAACTATTTTTTGTTTTTGAGAACATGTGATTGGGCAACCTGAGAAGTAGAACACCATCCCAGTAGTACTTCTTCTATCATCAAGGTCACTTGCCAGATTACTATCATCCAGTAGTACTTCTTCTATCATCAAGGTCACTTGCCAGATTACTATCACTATAACCAATCAATCTTCCATCACCTCTTATATTGTAAACAATATCGAAATCAGTTGTTCATTTTACATACCGCAAGATTTGCTTGACAGCTGATAAATGACTTTGCTTAGGCGCCTCCACATATCTGCTAACTATCCCTACCACATAACTCAGATCTGGCCGGGTATGCAGTAGATATCGCAAACACCCAATCAAATGCCGATAATCGGTAGCATTCACTGGAGCTCCTTCTTCATCCTTGGTCAATTGCAGTTTCGGTTCCATTGGATATTTGGTTGGATTGCATTCCCATGCATGCTGCAGTATCTTCTTTGTGAATCCAGTTTGTTTCAGGATTATACTATTACCAGTTTGCAGCACTTCTATTCCCAGGTAATAAGAGAGAGTTCCCAAATCACTTATCTTGAAGTCCTTTTTCATTTGATCTTTGAAAACCTGAATCTCTTTCTGGTTTTCTCTGGTCACAATCAAATAATCTACATAAACCCCAACAATGAACAAGCCTTTATCAGTACATCGTTTGTACACAGCCTGATCTTGAGGGCATATCTGAAAACCGAGATTCTTCAAGGTTAAGTCCAAGCATGTGTCCCAGGCTCTAGGCGCTTGCCACAATCCATAAAGTGCTTTGGACAACTTGTACACCTTGTCTTCCTTCTTGGCAACGACAAATCCCTTCGGTTGAGATATATATACATCTTTTTGAAGCTCCCCATTGTGAAAGGCTGACTTGACATCGAGAAGATGAACCTGCCATCCCTTCTGAGCCGACAATACTAGCAACAATCTCACGGTCTCCATTCTAGCAACCGGAGCAAAAGCTTCGTCAAAATCAATTCCTTTTTGCTGCACATACCCTTTTGCAACCAATCTCGCCTTATGCTTTACAACCTCTCCAACTGCATTCTTTAGCTTATATACCCATTTCAAGCCAATTGGTTTTATGCTAGCAGGAAGCTCAACCAGGGTCCAGGTCTTTTTTCTTTCAATTGCATCAAACTTGTACTGCATCGCTTTTGCCCATTCTTTGCTATTCGCAGCTTCAAGATATGTTGTCGGCTCGTCAAGAGCTGTCAAATTCAACTCATCAAATGAGTAGACCCCTTCTGTATCGTCATAGATCTCTGTCAGGGATCTGTAGTTTGCTGGAGTTGATTCAGATGGTGTAGTTCCTGATGAAACTGGCAATAGTTCATAGACACCTTATATTGAGGTAGGAACCTATATTGATAAAGGCTCTGGCTCTTCTTCTAGAAGAGACGATGTTAGGGCTACAGATCGGGTTTATATCCGACGCCGCTTGCAGGAAGCATAGAATCAGTTTGTTAGGGAATCCATAATCTTACCTTCCTATCTTTAGAGTTTCTATCTTTATACTTTCTATGTTTATCCTTTGGTTTGTTGAGCCAATTGTAAAACCCTAAAGGGTATCAGAATAAATAGAGAAGAAGGGCAGAGAGAGCCCGCATGCTTTGATTGCCAATTCAACTCCATAGCAGGCGCTGCCATCAACAACTGACCGGTGGCTCCGCACAGCCATTACCGTAACAATAGGTCGACTTCGATTCCCGGCATCGTCCTCCACCGATCATCGCTCAGGCTTGAGACCCGGTACGTGATTGTTTGAAAAGGAACATCCGTATCAATTGGTATCAAAGCCAAGCGATCCAATCATGTTTCAACCGAAGGATCGAATTTCGGGGGTTGAGAAAGGCCTATCCGAGCTGCGCATCACCATGGAGCAGAAGGAAGACGCAGAGGAGAGGAGATTCTCAGCGCTGGAAAAGAAGTTGGAGGATTTGATCAAAGTGCTTGGGAAGCAATCTGCGGGCAAGTCACGGGTTGGAACAGAGGGGAGTGGCGCGCGGGATCAGGACCGTCGTTCCGTTCCGCGTGAAGAGGAGGGTAGCGAGGGGGATGAGGAGAACCTAGCGCTGGCTCGAGGAGGGCACCACGACCGCCATGAACGTCGCTGGGTTCCGCAGATGCCACGGTATGAGCTTCCAATCTACGACGGCTCTGAAGATCCCTTGCTGTGGCTCAAGCAGTGCGAGCGCTTCGGGAAGTTGTACCAGGTTCCGGAGGCAGAGTTTGTCAAGATGGCTGGCTTCCACCTGAGGGGAGAAGCGCAAGAAGTGTTAGATAATTGGGAACGGGAAGACAAGGTGATACGGTGGGATGAGTTTTGTGATAACTTTCTTCAGCGATTTTCGAGGTATTCGTCTTCCAGACCCCTCGGAGACCTCTCGAATCTGAAGCAAGGTGAGGGAAAGGTGGCGGAGTATGCACGGGAGTTCCAGCGTCTCCTCGCCCGTACATCCGGGTTGAAGAAGAGCGATCAAGTGGAGCTTTTCACGGTGGGACTATCGGCGATGCTGTCGGCCGATGTGCGCAGAGATCGGCCCATGACCTCGCCGACCTTGATGGGGCTCGCTCATGAGGCGTAACGCCGAAGACTTGTGGTCGCAAAGGCGGCGCAATCTGTCCCCATCGGGGGCGGACGGTGTTCACTCGGGGATCGGCGACGGGCTTGGCGGCATACTCGAGCGGGCCGGTGGGTGGAACGGGAAGGCCGCCGCCTCTTCTTCCTTCAGCACCGCAATGACATCATGCCTCGGCACTCCACGCCGCTTCAACGGCAGAGGACGCTCGGCTCCAGCAGACTCAAGAGCCGGCCGCGAGATCATCCCCACGGCGCCGCCTTACACCGGATGAGATGGCAGAACGAAGGGCTAAGGGCCTTTGCTTCAACTGTGATGAGGCGTTCTCCAGAGGGCATCAATGTAAGAAGCTCTTCTTGTGTGAAGTAGCGAATGAAGAGGAGGAGGAGATTCCGGAGGAGGAAGAAACAGCGGCACTGTCAGCCATGGCAGTGTGGGGACCCAAGGGAGGGAAGACGATGCAGGTTTCTTTATTTATGGGCGGCCGCCAGTTTGTGGGATTGATCGACAGTGGCAGTACGCATAACTTCTTGAGTAGCCATGCCGCAACCCTCGTGGGGCTGTCTCAGGAGCCGGGCAGACTCCAGCGGGTGCGCGTGGCCAATGGGGATGAGCTACCATGTCTGGGGCGAATTGCCCGGGGAGTTTTCTTCGTTGAGTCTCATCAATTCTGTGCACCATTGTTAGTTATTCCTCTCCAAGGGTTTGATGTAGTGCTGGGAGTGCAGTGGCTTCAAACACTAGGGGACATCCAGTGGAATTTCGACAAGCTTCACATGACTTTCGGTGCGGCAGGACAGCAGATCACCCTTCAAGGCCGGACTACGGCGACAGATGTTCTTGTCCATCAGTTTGAGGCCACAGTGGATGACGAGGTGGAAACCCTCTTGGCTGAATTCAGCGACCTCTTCCAGGAGCCTCGAGACTTACCCCTACCACGACACTCCGACCATTGCATTGTGTTGACAGAAGGTACAGACCCGGTGGTCGTGCAACCCTACCGGTACCCGTACCGTCAGAAGGATGAGATTGAAAAACAATGCGCCAAGATGCTCGCGCAAGGGATTATTCGGCCGAGCAGATCACCCTTCTCCTCCCTTGTACTGCTAGTGCGGAAGGAGGATGGCACTTGGCGTTTTTGTGTCGACTACAGAGCACTCAACGCAAAGACCATCAAGGATAGGTTTTCGATTCCAGTGATCGAAGAGCTTCTCGACGAGTTGCACGGCGCCAAATTCTTCTCCAAGCTTGATTTGCGTTCGGGGTACCATCAGATCCGGATGCGGGAGGAAGACATTGAGAAAACGGCTTTCCGAACGCACCATGGTCATTATGAATCTATGGTGATGGCTTTTGGACTTTGCAATGCGCCGTCCACATTCCAGGCGCTTATGAATGAGTTTCTTGCGAAATTTCTTTGGAAGTTTGTCTTGGTTTTCTTCGACGATATCCTCATCTACAGTGCGACACAGGAGGAGCACCTTCTTCATCTACAGTCAATTCTTGAGAAGCTTCGCCAACATAAATTGTACCTAAAAAGGAAAAAGTGCTCATTTGTGTGTCAGGAGGTCAAATATCTGGGCCATATCATCACGGCGGAGGGCGTCACAGCAAATCCCGCCAAGGTGCAGGATGTGGCCCAGTGGCGTGCACCCACCTCGGCCACAGCAGTTCGAAGCTTCCTGGGGCTCGCAGGGTATTATCATCGGTTTATCAGCCACTACGTTGCTATTGCTGAGCCATTGACTTCATTGCTCCGACAAAGAGCCTTCGAGTGGACGCCCGAGGCTGCCGCAGCGTTTCAGCGGCTCAAGGAAGCCCTGCTTTCAGCTCCAGTCCTGCGTCTACCAGATTTTGACACTCCTTTCGTGGTTGAGTGCGATGCGTCAAGCCTCGGAGTGGGTGCAGTGTTGCAGCAGGAGGGCCATCCAATCGCATTCTATAGCCGGCGTCTTGCTGATCGACATGTCAAGTTGGCGGCATACGAGCGTGAGCTCATCGGCCTCTCCAAGGCTATTCGGCATTGGCGGCCGTATTTATGGGGCCGACCGTTTATTGTCCGGACAGATCACACCAGTCTCAAGTACTTATTGGAGCAGGCACTGGTGACTCCACCACAACAACACTGGTTGAGTAAGTTGATGGGATTTGATTTCACTGTCGAGTATCGTCCGGGGCGCTCGAATCAGGCCGCGGATGCCCTTTCCCGCGCCTTTGACAACCCCGATGCCTGTAACGCCATCTCAGTGCCGCTCGGGTCAGTTTGGGAAGAATGGCATACCGCGACAGTGTGCGGATTTGGAGGGAGCCGATTTACCATCGCCTTGGTCAGTCAAGGAGGGTTTACTATATTATTCAGGTCGGTTGGTCATTCTCGGTTGGTCATTCCAGCTACTTCTCTGCTATGCACTTCAGTTGTTGCCGCTTTCCATGATATGACACATGAAGGAGTCCACAAGACGGTCCATTGTATCAAGCAACACTTCTTCTGGGAAGGCCTTCGGCGGACAGTTGAGGAATTTATTCGCCGTTGTCAGATTTGTCAGGCTCATAAGGCCAGCACCCTCACGCTAGCAGGTCTCCTTCAACCATTGCCTATTCCCCAACAGATTTGGGTCGATGTCTCCATGGATTTCATTGTTGCTCTTCCCAAGTCTGAGGGCAAAACAACTATTTTGGTGGTGGTGGACCGCCTGTCCAAGTATGGTCACTTTATTGCTATACGCCGTCCTACTTCAGCACCCGTAATTGCGGACATCTTTTTTGACCAGGTGGTTCGACTTCATGGCATGCCAGGATCAATTGTATCCGACAAGGATCTAGTGTTCACTAGTGCATTTTGGCAGAATCTTTTTAAACATTGTGGTACTCGTCTCCTCACTTCATCGGCATATCACCCTCAGACGGATGGTCAGACAGAGGTTGTTAACCGTACAATTGAGATGTATTTGCGTTGTTTGGCTAATGATAATCCATCCACTTGGGTTTGATGGTTGCCATGGGCGAAGTTTTGTTACAATTCCTCTTATCACTCGGCTCTTCGGCTCACTCCTTTTGAGTTGGTGTATGGCAGACTTCCTCCGAGCCTGCTTCCATATTCCGAAGGCGCTACTTCGATCGATGCTGTGGATTGCCAATTGGTTGATTGTGATGCTTTATTGGCTCAAGCTCGTCAGCATCTTCTTAATGCTCAGAACCGCATGAAGCAGTACTATGATGCGCATCACAAGGAGCTGGAATTCTCGATTGGGTCATGGGTGTGGCTTCGTCTTCAACGTCACCGTCAATTATCTCTTCGACCTACACCTCCACACAAGCTTTCTCCTCGATTTTTTGGTCCTTACAAGGTGGTTGGTCGTATGGGAGCGGTGGCATATCGACTCGAGCTTCCTGCGTCCGCTCGCATACATGATGTGTTTCACGTCTCCCTGTTGAAACCATTTCAGGGCAGTCCTCCGGATGCTCCACCACCATTGCCCTTGGACCTGTCTTCTTCGGTTGATGCATCGACTATCCAGCCTTACAGGGTCTTGCAGCAGCGTTTTGTTCAGGGGTGTCGTCAGTTCTTGGTTCATTGGATGGGACAACCGGAAGAGGAGGCCACTTGGATGGATGCTATTGTTCTTCGTCGCACCTATCCTGATTTCAAGCTTGAGGACAAGCTTGGTGTCGAGGGGGGAGTACTGTTAGGGCTACAGATCGGGTTTATATCCGACGCCGCTTGCAGGAAGCATAGAATCAGTTTGTTAGGGAATCCATAATCTTACCTTCCTATCTTTAGAGTTTCTATCTTTATACTTTCTATGTTTATCCTTTGGTTTGTTGAGTCAATTGTAAAACCCTAGAGGGTATCAGAATAAATAGAGAAGAAGGGCAGAGAGCGCCCGCATGCTTTGATTGCCAATTCAACTCCATAGCAGGCGCTGCCATCGACAACTGGCCGGTGGCTCCGCACAGCCATTACCGTAACAATAGGTCGACGTCGATTCCCGGCGTCGTCCTCCACCGATCATCGCTCAGGCTTGAGACCCGGTACGCGATTGTTCGAAAAGGAACATCCGTATCACATGACGTAGGAACCTATATTGAGGGAACTTTTACAACAGGTGAATCTAAACATGAACTTTGCTGCGGCATCTCAGTAGTGTTTCCCAATTGTGCAAGATCAATTTCTTCAAATGTTGCCGGAAGATGTACTGTGAATTCAGTTGATATTGAATTGTCTCCATTCAGCCACTCCCAGCTACACTTTTCTTTTTCATCATATATCACATCGTGACTAACACAGATCCTTTTTCCCTTTGGATCGAGTAGTCGATGTGCTTTGCTCCCTTCCTCAACTCCAAGATAAACCATCTGTTTGCTTCGATCATCAGCTTTCGAGTTTGAATTGTAGGAACCTTTACATATGCTTTGCAACTGAATATCTTGAGGTGCTCAAGATTTGGACTCCTCCCCTTCCATACTTCATAAGGAGTAGCCTTTTTCAATGCTTTGGTTGTCACACGGATTAGCAGACATACAACATGTAAGTGCCTCAGCCCACAATTCCCTGGGCACAACCATTGTTTTGGGCAAGCATCTTGTCGCTGCTAGCACTGAACGATTACGTCTTTTCACCACTCCATTTTGTTGTGGTGTATATGGTGTAGTGAGGTGATGATGTATCCCCTCTTCTATACAAAAATCTAAGAATTGTTGAGATACAAATTCCCCACCTCGGTTAGTCTTGAGTATTTTCAGTTTGTGACCACTCTCATTTTCAGCATGCATCTTAAACTTTATAAATGCTGCAAATGCTTGATCTTTTGACTTAAGAAAGTATACCCACATATAACGGCTGCAATCATCCACCAAAAGTAAGAAATACTGATTACCTCCCGTTGTTTGTGGTGTGATTGGTCCACATAAGTCAGCGTGTACAAGCTCCAGCAAGGCTTCTGCTCGGTACAAAGTTTGTGAAGGGAATGGTTGTCCCTGGCCACCATATCCTTTAGTGCTTGGAAATTCAAATGGCCAAGGCGTGCGTGCCACAACCATGCCAGCTCTTTAATGCAAGCTGAGAGGCACATCGGCATGGTAATTTTTAGCAAGACTTTGTACAGGCGATTGTATGAACGCCTGACACTCAAAAGTAGCTTGCCTTCCCGATCATGTATACTCAACATGTCTCCAGCAAGTACCACCCTACATCCTGCTTCTGTGAATTGGCCAAGACTCAGAATATTGCTGCACAAACTAGGGATGTAATATACCTCTGTGATAAGACAATGCTGGCCATTCTTGTATTCAAGCAATACTGAACCTCTTCCCTTAATTTGCACCGTTGAGCCGTCTCCGAAGCGCACTTGCCCGACCATGCTTTCATCAAGCTCTGTGAAGAACAAATTGCCCAGTCATATGGTTGCTTGCGCTGTTATCTAGATACCACAGCCCCTTCTGTTCCTTGTGATATGTTGGATACCTCTCTGGAACTACCTTGTCTTCATTTAGCAAGATCATGCCAGCTGTGCGTTGCTCACATACTGACAATAGAAGTGTTGGCTCATCTTCTTGTGCACGAGATAAATTTGCTTCCTCTTCTTTGCATTTGGGAAGCCAGCACTCTGAAGCATTTTATATGGCTCTTATCTCTTGCTGTGCTGCTGTTGCTTCTTGAGTCATGCCGACCTCCATAGAAGCCTCTGCCACGGCCACGGCCACACCCTCTGCCGCGCCATGTTCCACGGCCTTGCCCATCCGGTTTGCTGCCATGTCCTTTGCTGCTGGTAGAAGTCTCATTGCTGCTGCCACCTTTTTGGCGTGACTGCCATTCAGCTTGAGTCAGAAAAAGTCCCCCTTCAGTGCTCCTAGAGCCGTTGCCAGCACGTAGTCGAACACGCTCTTCATATGCCTTGAGACGCCTGATGACCTCTTCAAACGGCATGCTATCTAGATCTGAATACTGTTAGTTAAGCCTTGTGCACGTAGATTAGTTAAGTTATCTTTCAGTTTCCTGCATGCATGCGCATGAACTCTGGAAGTGGACATCATGCGTTTCAGTTTCTTGCACGTAGTTTCAGTTTCTCGTTTTTGTTATTGCCTTTGCACAATAAATAGAGGAGGAAAACTACAGAAAAGCTGCAGCTTCTCAGCAGCACAAACTGATTTGTGTTCAAGTCCAGTTCGTGTGTGTGCGTGTGTTCTTGAGCAGGGTAAGTTCATCTCCGGCGCCGGCGTTCGCTGGGAGATCCAACAAGTGGTATCAGAGCTTGTTACCGGCGTTGGATGTGTGATCGTTCGCTCGAGGGTGTCTTCATGTCTCGACGACGATCATCTTCGCCACCGCCCTCCAGCTCCCACACCACAGGTGTCGGCGGGAGCGACCGCGGGCTGGTTATACACCGCGTGGTCAAGGAAGGAGGAGGCAAGCCGGTGAACTACCCCATGCTGACCAAGACCAACTACAACGATTGGGTGTTGTTGATGAAGATCAAGTTGCAGGCTCGGTGCCTCTGGGGTGCCATCGATCCAGGTGGCATCACCGTCGAGGTGCACGAGGACCGGATGGCGCTTGACGCCATTTGCAGCGTCGTCCCGCCGGAGATGATCTCCTCGCTCGCGGTCAAGCCGTCCGCGAAGGAAGCATGGGAGAGCATCAGGACCATGCGGATCGGCGACGACCGCATCAGGAAGTCGAGTGCTCGGCGGCTCTGGCATGAGTACGAGTTGCTCGGGTTTCGCGATGGCGAGGCCGTGGAAGATTTCACCATGCGGCTCACGGGCATCGTCAGCCAATTGGCGACCCCGAGCCCGACCAGAAGGTTGTTGAAAAGTACCTGCGTATCGCCCGTCCCAGGTTCAAACAACTCGTTCTTTCTATTGAGACACTACTCGATGTATCTGCTTTGTCCGTGGAAGAAATCACTGGCCAGCTCAAGGCGGCCAAAGATGAGCCTGAGCCCTCGCCCGCACAGAGCGGTGGGAAGCTCTACCTCACGGAGGAGTGGCTCGAGCGCTACAAGAAGGACCTGGAGAACTCACGCGGCGGCGGCGGCACAAGCAGCCGTGGCAAGCGTCGCGGAGGAAAGGGGCGAGGACGCGGCGGCGGCGCGAACTCGGACAAACGTGACAGCTTTGGCTCAGCGCCGAGCCGGAACGGTGACAGGTGAAGCAACTGTGGCAAAATTGGCCAATGGGCCAAGGAGTGCCGCACTAAGCCCAAGAGGCATGAACAAGCCCATGCGGCCCAGGACGACGAGCCCACTTTACTCCTGATTGAGGGCAGCGCTGTCTCCACCACCACACTGCTGCCGCCACCCACATGTTCCCCGACCGATGAGCGCAGCTGCGGAACCAGCGACGTCGTGGTGGTTCCACTCCCCGCACCGGATGTGCGCGCGCTGCCCCCGCCGCCAGCACCATGTCCACCACGCGTGCACATCGAGCTGGTGGAGAAGGTCTTCGCGGCGCTCGACGATGAGGAAGATCGGGATCCCCGACGATGGATCTTCGACACCGGGGCCACGAACCATATGATGGGGTCTCGGGAGGCTTTCTCCGACCTCGACACAGGCATCATCGGCTCGGTGCGTTTCGGCGACGGCTCCGTCGTCCGGATCGAGGGATGCGGCTCCATTCTCTTCGCTTGCAAGAATGGCGAGCATCGCACCCTCCCCAACACCTACTACATTCTGCGCCTCACCGCCAACATCGTTAGCTGCGGCCAATTGGATGAGGGCGGTTTCCAGATCCTAATCGAGGATGGGGTGATGCGGATCCGCGACGAACAACGACGGCTCCTTCCGAAGATCCACCGCAGCCCAGGGCGCCTGTACGTGCTCGACATCAGCATCGCACGACCAGTGTGTCTGGCTGCGCGCGCCGGCGAAGATGTGTGGCGGTGGCACGCTAGATTCGGCCACATCAACTTCACCGCACTGCGCAAGATGGGGCGAGAGGGGCTCGTCCGTGGCCTACCCGTGTTGTCCCAGGTGGAGCAGCTATGCGAGGCGTGCCTCGCCGGCAAGCATCGGCGCACGCCCTTCCCGCATCAAGCCCAGCACCGCGCATCCGACGTACTCGAGCTTGTGCACGGGGACCTCTGCGGGCCAATCACACCGGTGACTCCAAGTGGCAACCGGTATTTCCTTCTCCTCGTCGACGACTTCAGCAAGTTCATGTGGGTGGCCTTGCGGCCACCAAGATCTTTGCATAAGCCGCCATCAAGCGCATCGGCGGCGCAGAGCGCAAGAGCGGTAAGAAGTTGCGGGCGTTGCGCACTGACTGCGGGGGAGAATTCACGGTGGCAAGCTTCTCCGAGTACTGCGCCGAGCTCGGTGTTCAACGTGAACTCACGGTGCCGTACACCCCGCAACAGAACGGCGTCGTCGAGAGGAGGAACCAGATGGTGGTCGGGACCGCAAGGAGCATGCTCAAGACGAAGGGCCTCCCCGGCAAGTTCTGGGGGGAGGCGATCACCGTTGCGGTCTACATCCTCAACAGGTCAACGACCAAGGGCACCGGCAGCAAGACTCCATACGAGCTGTGGAACGGGACCACACCGGCGGTGCATCATCTCCGCACATTTGGGTGCGTGGCCCACGTCAAGAATGTCGCACCCAATGTCAAGAAGCTTGACGACCGCAGCAAGCCCATGATCTTCGTTGGCTACGAACCTGGCTCCAAGGCGTATCGAGTCTACGATTCGACCACCAGGCGAGTGCACATCAGCCGCGACGTGATCTTTGATGAGGAGGCGCAGTGGCAGTGGGACGGTGATCAAGCGGCGAACGATGATAGCGACTTTGTCATCGAGTACGCCACCGTGGTACATCCGGAGGTGGTGACCACGCTCCAGTCGCCAAAGCGTGCAACGACGCCACCTGCGCCTAACACTCCGACAGGCGCGCCCGCGTGGGAGGCAAGTCCCTCTACATCAGCGCCAATGATTGAGTTCATCTCGCCACCGCCAGGAGCAAAGGAGACCCTCGATGCAGATCACGACAACGCGCCACTCTGTTTTCGCACCATCGACAACATACTGGGGCCGGCGACACCACCAGGGATGGCGGATCGGGACCTGGTTGAAGACCTCTTAGTGAGCACCGACGAGCCGGTTTCTTTCGAGGCACAGACGCACGAATGCTGGCGGAAGGCGATGCTCGACGAGATGGCATCGATCGAGTCCAATGGCAAGTGGGTTTTCAAGACCAAGAAGGACGCTGCCGGCAACATCACTAAGCACAAAGCGCGGCTTGTGGCGAAGGGATACGTGCAACGTCAAGGGATCGACTACGACGAGGTGTTCGCACCCGTGGCGCGTCTCGAGTCGGTTCGGCTCCTACTGGCACACGCGGCGAGCGAAGGATGGCCGGTCCACCACATGGACGTAAAGTCAGCTTTCCTGAACGGAGAGCTGCGGGAAGTCTACGTCGCTCAACCGCCGGGATTCGTGGTCGCCGGCGAGGAGCACAAGGTGCTGCGCTTGATCAAAGCGCTCTACGGACTTCGTCAAGCCCCGCGCGCGTGGTACGCCAAGCTGGACGCCTCCCTGGTGTCACTTGGGTTCCAGCGCAGCGTGTCTAAGCACGCCGTGTACGTTCGCGGCGAGGGCGCGCACCGGCTGGTGGTTGGCGTGTATGTCGACGATCTCGTGATCACTAGTGGTGACTCCGTCGAGCTCGAGCGCTTCAAGAAGGAGATGCAGGGCACCTTCCACATGAGCGACCTCGGTCACAGCACTACTATTTGGGTGCGAAGTGAACCGCACCGACATTGGCATCACCATCGGCCAAAACGCGTCTGCGTTGAAGATTTTGGAGGCAGCGGGGCTGGCAGGGAGCAATGCCAGCAACACACCCATGGAGTCGCGCCTGAAACTCAGTAAGATGAGCACTACCCCTGCTGTCGATGCTACTGAGTACAGGCGGATTGTGGGAGCGCTACGCTATCTGGTGAACATGAGACCGGACTTGGCATACTCGGTGGGCTACGTGAGCAGATTCATGGAGAAGCCCACCACCGAACACCTGGCGGCCGTGAAGCGCGTCTTTGCGATATGTCGCAGCACGGTAAACCACTACTGCTACTACGGAGGAAGAAAGGAGATCTTGAACTCGTCGATTCTGGCGGTGATGATCTTGCGGGGCGTTGACACCGCAAGAGCACCACCGAGTCTGTTCTTCCTCGGCAACAACCTCGTCACTGGCGATCGCGAAGCGAAGGTAGTGGCTTTGTCAAGCTGCGAAGCGAGTACATCGCCGCTACAACAGCTTCTGTCGAGGAATTTGGTTGGCGCGCTTCTTGTAGAGCCGAGTGGAGGAGGTGCAGTCCTGCGAAGATTGACAACCGATCGCGATCGGTGAGTAAAAATCCTGTCTTTCATGGTCGCGATAAACATATAGATCGAGATATCACTACATCGAGAGAATGCATCGAGGAGGACAGGTGAGGGTCGAGCCAATCGAAACCAAAGAACAGTGGCGGACATCTGGCGAAGGCTCTTGGGCGTGATCGATTCATCCAACAAGCGCTCGTGCTTGGCCTTGTCGGCGTCAAGCAGGTGTGCAAGGCTTAGGGGGGAGAAATGTTAGTTAAGCCTTGTGCACGTGGATTAGTTAAGTTATTTTTCAGTTTCCTGCATGCATGCGCATGAACTCTGGAAGTGGACATCGTGCGTTTCAGTTTCTTGCACATAGTTTCAGTTTCTCGTTTTTGTTATTGCCTTTGCACAATAAATAGAGGAGGAAAACCACAGAAAAGCTGCAGCTTCTCAGCAACACAAACTGATTTGTGTTCGAGTCCAGTTCGTGTGTGTGTGTGTTCTTGAGCAGGGTAAGTTCATCTTCGGCGCCGGCGTTCGCTGGGAGATCCAACAAATACTGCACAATTGAAGCCACCAACTTGAAGAACCCCTCCGGCACAGAATCAAGCAACTTCTTGACCAGGGCTGCATCTTCAAGAGTGGTGCCAAGACTGCTGAACTTTGCAGCCATGCTACTCAATTTCCCGGCAAACTCGTCAATCGAATATGCATCTTTCATGCGCAAAGCTTCAAACTCGCTCTTCAGAGTTTGAAGTTGTGCCTTCTGCACTCGATCTGCACCCAAAAACCTGATTTTCAGAACTTCCCAAACCTCCTTTGCTGACTTCTTCTTGGCGACCTGAAGAAGTACATCTTCAGGTATGCATTGGAACAGAAAAACCTTCGCCTTCTTATCGATTTTTGCTTCCACAGCCACGCCAACTTCCGGTTCAACAACCTCCCAAATTCCCTGGGTGTCCATTTATGGCCTCCGTCTTGATTGCCCAAGTTGTATAACTGGACGTTGTCAGCATCAGAAACAAAAACGGCACACCGCCGACTTCCTTTGCGGCTTGTTGTGATGCAAGCGCTATCTGCTTGAACTGGTGGAATAATTTGAAGAAGCCTTGCTCTGATACCAAGTGTTGGTATTGCTCTTGACAATCTCTTTTTGCTTCGCTTGTGATCTGATCTGCAGAAACACAATTACAGCAGAACTCAACTAGTTCTCTGAACTTCCAGGAAAACAACGACAATAACACTTTGCCGGTTCTCTGGACTTCAGGGAACAGAACGACAACAGAACTTTCGTATATGTTCTACTCTTCAGAAGAAAGCCTACTGTACATCAGATGAAAACAAGAAGTCAGAAGAGAACAATAAGCAGAGCAAAATAATCAACAAGAAGTTTTGGTGCTGCCCTCAAACTGCGCAGCTTTTCTCTGGGTATATTCACCTTTTTATAGCTTTTACAAATAAGATGCGTTTGCAGATTGCAACGCACTTCAAGACAACTCTTAACTGAACTGGACTCCAACTAGTTAGTTACTATTTCCAACCCGACAACACTACTAACAAACTTAGTTATCTGCAATCAAAACTGAAACAAACTCTCCCGATCAGGATCACATGCCGATCAAAACACACAAGGAGAAGGTAAAACCAGCAAAGACAAAACGCATGGGCTGGAGACCAGAGACTATCTATTCATTACAGGGCGCACCAGGCGGCTGCGGCTGCTGCTGCGGATTCTCTTCCTCCCTTGCCTGCTTCAGGATGCTAGCGTTGGAGAGAAGGGCCCAGAGATGTGTCACGAACTCACCGCCCTTGGCGAGCTACTCAATGTGCGCCACTACGTTGTCCGATGGTGCGACATACAGCATTGCCTCCGCCCAGAACTCGGCCATCACCTTCCAACGCAATCCAGTTCCTTGAGGATCATCGAGACTCTCAAGCTGCTTTCCAAGCACAACACCTTTCTCGAAGGTATTCAGGTGACCCTCTTCTTCTGGCGGCAGTTGTAGCTCTTGAATCTTCGTGCGCTTCTCCTCCATGGAACTTGTCTGACCAAGTTGCCTGTTTGCTTCGCTGACGACTCGCTGAAACACCATCGTCGTGGTTAGGCTATGTTCCGGCAGCAATTCTGGCAGGAATGCTACCAGGTAAGCACAATATCTTGACAATTTTGTGGCAACTTCATAATCTGTGGGTGTGCTATCTGGGAAATCTTGCACCATTTCACAGTAGCAGGTAGCAACGTGCCATATCAGGATGGTGTCGGTATATGTTGGCTGACAGCATGTCCACAAAAATTTGTCTGAAACTCCATTTCTCTGCAGTGATGAGGCACCGTTGGTCAGGCTACCTTGAACAGTCTGTCTAAGAGCACATGAAACCGTTTTCTTCACGCTGTCAGGCAAGGTGACAAGATCCTCTTCGAGTGGGTGATGCCCAATAACCAAATCTGAACTCGGGTTTAATGCAACGATATCTAAGCTCTCGTCTAATGCACAACGGTTTAACCACGCGATTACTGTCTTCTTGACTGAGACACGGCAATAATCCTCAAGAAGCGAGTACTGCCCAATCTTGTTTTGCCAGTACTGGTGCCGAATGAACAATTTGTTACGAAGCCATCCAGCGAGCTTCTCCCGAGCAGAGGGCCTGTAAAGCCTGCCCCTATCACAATGGAAAGCATACCATACTTCATACCAGTCAGTTGCCAAATAGTACATATCTGGTAGTTCATATAATACTACACAGATAAACGCTTCAAACCACATTACAAACAACCTGAAGGCATCCAGTTTTTCATAGTCTAAACAAAGACTGGCCAGAACTCCTAGTAAAAGAAGGAGTAGTCCATCACCAGCGACCCAAGTCACGCGATGAATGAGGGAAGAATTTGCGGTGAAGAAGTGATCGTAGAGGAAAGCCAGCTGCACCTCAACCACCTTGAACGCTCTCTTCCCGGTGCCATCTGCCAGAAGCTCCCCCAATACGAAGGCACGAGCACTTTGGTCGCCTTCTTCGGCGTAATGAAATCCATAGTGACGCCGCTTGATTCGGTGAATCACATCCTTGATCGTAACCCAGCTACCATCATCGCACATTTTGAATGGATATCTGCAGTTGTCCAAACTGGTTGCACCGGGATTACAATAAAAGAAGGGCTCCCCAGAATCGGCCTCCAACTTCATGTATTTGGCCAACCTACTACTACGGTAAGACGAGATGATGTTGGCAGTAAAAGGACGACCTAATTTTTTGGTAAAGACCAGGACGAAGACAACCGAAACTAGCAAAATAACCGTAGCTAGCGATCTCAATGGATCCAGCAAATATATCTCGGAGCGCCGCATCATGCCCGGATTGAAAGCAAGAAATAGCCAATACAGGGGATTAATCAGCCGTTGCGCGTGCCGCCAGTCATGCTGCAGGGTGTCATTGAGGCTGTAGGGCGTCATGTTCTGTTTGAGCTCGCTGAGTGCACTACCTATCTCACAGCCCCATAATATTATGACAAAGATGTCCAAGCTAGGAGAGGAGTTCATGATGCCCAGGGCATAGGAAGCAAGCGGAATTGGAAGGTAGAAGGTGGCCCATGCACCGTACTGGACGAACCAGTGCGTCTAACGGCGGCGGGCCGGACCGAGCAGGCACCGAAGGGCGCGGAGGACAGTCCCAATAGCCAGCAGAGTAGCCAGCTTGGCCGATGGGCTCATCGTTTTGAACCAGAGCCACACAGGCACGGCAAGCAGCGCCGCCGTGAGTCCACCCTTGACCACCAGCTGCACCATCTCCAACACGACGGGTCGCAACCGTCGCATGTCCATGTGGAGGGGAGGATATATCGAACACAGGAGCACAACAATGGATGGACAGGAAATTGATTGTTGGAACGGACTGCATGCAGGCAGTAGGAGCTGAGGTAATGAGCTTCTACTCTACCTGCATGCCTCTACATACTCCTCCTATTAAGCCTGCTGGAAGGTTTCCGGCCGGGCAGACGAGGCAGCGCGCAGCTATCGTTCGTTTGAGACCCATGGTAAACCCTATCCTGGCTATGTCTATTCTGGTTCTTTTTTACAAGTATTCTATGTCACTAGTGTTGGTCAAGGATGGCGGTGTGATTACTTAATGCGGGGAATGATGGAGATGGGATGATGGTAGATGATGAGTTTGGTGGTGGCAGCTTGGGCCTTTGATTCGGTTTGGTTGGTTGAGGGAGCTTCTTGCTCTTTAACTGTGCTGGGGACCTCAGACCAATGAGAAAGCAATTAAGGGAGCTTGAGTGATTGAGGGATGAATGACTCCTAGCTAGCAACAGATCCGGTGAACTCCAACCCAATGGCTTGATCTGGGGACGGAGGCACGTCAAGGGCTGCCCTTTGCCGTACGGCAGAGGATGTGCGCCCAGTTTATGCAAGCTTTGAGCCAGACAGAGGATCATGGCTGTCGATCTCCATCCGCTTTGATAATTAGTCTGACCATGCATGCATGTTCATAAAGCCTAGTCAAACAAGTGCATTGCATGACATGTGTGTCGAAGAAAATAGAATGAAGGGTCGATGTCGAAATTAATTTCCCGAAGAAATCGTGCATTGACGCCAAGCAAGATTCCTGGAAGTTCCATTGCATCTCCTAAGTACGACTGTATTAATTGTTGGCAAAAGATTCTGTGAATTCTGTGAACTTCCATATGGTGCCCCTCTAGTGTACCATATATCTCTTATGAATAGATAAATAGACCTAATCTGTGCTAGTTATTGACCTGCAAGGCTAGCAATTTTTATAAATAGATATAATCCGTAACACATGTAATAATATCTTATCATCTTCCTTTCTATTTCCATATCATTGCTTCTTTATCAAGCGCTTGAAGATGACGAGCAAATAAGGAAAACAAAGTTTCCCTTTTATATGGTACTCCTCTGATTTACCATATATCTCTTATGAATAGATAAATAGATCTAAGCTCTGGATGAAAATGATTAAGGAGATTGGATGATCAAAATTTTCTCTGTTTTTTGAATAATGTAGATTTTCTAGTAATTTTTCTTTTTAATTAACCTGTGAATTTCTAGTATTTTCTGATTAACATGGAGGCTTCTAGAAGGGCCTCCAATTAGTATATAAAAAGGCACATAAGGTGCTGTCCATGTGGCTATTGTTCCCTTGAGACAGTAATGGATCCAGGATTTTTATAATAGGTGTTCGGAGTTACAAAAATATTGTTCAATGTAAAAATAAAGGTTCACAATAGAGAAAATATAAAGTACAAATTTTTCTTACTAGAGACAACACCTGAAATAATTAAGAGAGATTACAAAATAATAAAGAAAATTACAATCTAACTCGATGTTCTTTCATGGCTTAGAAACGAGATATGATGTCATCATCACTAACTTGCACAAAGAATTCTGCCTCGAGAAATGTAACCAAGTAATTATTCAAATATTTCTCCCCATTTTATTTCTTAGCTTATTCTTCACATAATTTATTGAAGAAAATACTCTTTCAACATTTGCAGTTGCTACGGGAAGAATCAACACCAGTTTGAGAAGCTTGTAAATAAGTCTATAAGTGAGGCTCTTCTTTATTTCAACAAGCATTATAGAAAGCTTAGCAAGATTTGTCACTTCTCTAAACCTTTCATCTCTACGCATGTCCGCGATGAAGTGTGTAAGTTGAAATGGAAGATGCATATCACCGTACCTTATGTCTTGTTTCTCTTTCAGTTCTTTAGTTCTGTAAACAACTTTTACACCCTAAAATAGAGACAGAAAAGTCAGAACTAGATCATGCAAAAGTCACACAGTGACAGACTTATTTACCCGAACAGATTCAAGAACTGATGTAACAGCTGGTTTTGCATCCTCTCCTTCGGCAAAGAGAAAAAAGTGTGAAACACCAATGACCTTGTGATAATACAACCATGGAAGAATTTGGTGTAGGCCAACAGATATGCTTCCCGTGATACAGATCTGCAGTGTCACCAAGATATTCCAAGGGGCATAATCAGCTCAACATAAGTATCATGCTGTGCTGACAAGACTCTAGACATCTGTATGAGATAGTCAAGTATATTACTATATTTTAAAAATAAAAATAGACAATTTGACATAGATACAATGTTTTGGGGCTGTGGCAATGTGGCATGATTTTGACGAGTCTTCTCTACTTCGTCAAATATTTGAGAACCATGTGAGCATCGTATATAATGGTTGATCGGTTCATTTGTTGGACCTCTTACCTCTAACAGACTAACACAAGTCACTAGCTTACGATTTACAAACACAAGGGTCAGGTGAAATTTTGTGTTGAGCAGTAGCAATCGGCTTACTAGTTACTACTCGGCATACTAGTTTACACAATAACACTGGTCACCACACTCACTACTTGGCTTACCAGTTAGTAGTTACTACCTGGTCACCTGCAGGCCGTTCGACGGTCCAAACTCCGAACTCGGGCAGTCGGGCTCACTTGCTCAGGGCGGTGTCGCAGTGAGGCAAAGCAGCGCATCACCACCGCCGACCGCTGTCATCGGGCACCTGCGGTCCGGTGTGCCCCTGCTCCGGCTGGAGGCCCTGGACGGCTGGACTTGGGCCGCCTCTGTGGGACCTGCGGGCTATGGCTCTGCCCTCTAGCCTTCGCCACTCCACCGCTCTGACTCTACACGCCTCCACCTGTCACCTCGTCAGCCCTCCGCGCCTCCATGGAAGCGCGCCCGTCGCTCCATCAACCCTCCGTGGCCAACGGCTAATCTGGAGCTGCACCAGCGGATCTGGAGCCTAGAGGTTGAGTAGTGCCGACGCCCGATGGATGTGGATCTGGATCTGGAGGCTGAGAGGCGAGAAGGATGTTTTGGCATTTTGGAGCTGGGCCGTATGGCGCAAACGAGGTTGGCCAGGCCCATCCGGTCGGTAGATTGCGATTGGAACAATCAAATGCCCTCAATTTCGTATTTTCAACATTATTTCTAGTATATACATGTAATATACCTATTAAATATTGATTTTTTGTCAAAAATTTTTGGTGTACTTTTGTATATCCATGTCCCAATACCAGATCCATCCCTGCCTTGAGACCCATGGTAAACCCTATCATGACTATGTCTACTAGTCATAGATCCATATGCCTGCACGGCTAGTAGTTTCTAAAAATAGATCTCTTATCATCTTTCAGGTCATTGCTCCTTTATTAGATGCTTGAAGATATCGTGTAGATAAGGAAAGTAAAGCTTCCCTTCCATATAATACTTCTCTGATTTACTATATATCTCTTATGAATAGATAAATAGATTTAAGCTGTGGATGAAAATGATTAAGGAAACTGGACGATCAAGATTTTCTCTTTTTTTAGAATAATGTGGGATTTTCTAGCAATTTTTCTTTTTTAGATTAAGGTGGGAATTTGGTTGCAATGCTCCGATCAAATCTGTTATTTGTAGTTCCTGGGTCATCAGTGTTTAGGTATATAGATGCATTGCATAACATGTTTGTCGAAGAAAATAGACTGAAGGGTCGATGTGGAAATTTTATGAAGAAGTCATGCTTTGATGCCCAAGCAAGATTCCTAGAAGTTCCTTTGCATTTCCTAAGTACGAATGTATTAATTGTTGACCAAAGACTCCATGAATTCTATGAACTTCCATATGGTACTTCTCTGATTTATCATATATCTTTTATGAATAGATAAATAGATCTAATTTGTGCTAGTCATTGACCAATACACCTGCACGGCTAGCATGCAGTTTCTATAAATAGATCTAAGCTATAACACATGCAATAATATCTTATCATCTTCTTTTTCATTTACATGTCATTGCTCCTTTATTAAGCGCTTCAAGATGGTAAGTAGATAAGAAAAACAAAGCTTCCCTTCTGTAAGGTACTCCTTTGATTTACCATATATCTCTTATGAATAGATAAATAGATCTAAACTGTAAATAAAAATGATTAAGGAGGTTGGACGACCATGATTTTCTCTTTTTTAGAATAATGCAGGATTTTCTAGCAATTTTTCCTTTTTATATTAACATGGGAATTTATAGCATTTTCTGATTAACATGGGGGCTTTTAAGAAGGCCTCCAATTAGTATATAGAAAGATTTTGATTTTGTACTACAAGTATTCACTACTACAAAACACCAGATCACTGCCGGTTCCAAACTAGCATCACTGTTGGATATTGGAACCAGCAGTCATGGTTATTAAAACGTCGTTAAAAGCAGCGTTTACGCCGTAAACGTCGAACGTGCCCGGCGGAGAACGTCCGGGCGTTTTGCGAGTGAAATAAGTGAGGTAGGGAGGAGGCGCGACGGGAAGGCGATGGCGCGGACGCTGAGGGCGACTGGGGAGGCGGCAGCCTGGCGAGAGGGTGACGGCGAGGAGGGCGACGGCGGGAGGAGGGGCGGCCACGCTGGCAGGGAGGGCGGCGTCATGGGGAGGAGCATGGCACATGGCGGGGGCGACGTCATGGGAGGAGGCGGGGAGGGGAGGGCCCTGGCCGGGAGGAGCCTGGCGGGGGGAGGCGATGGAGTTGCTAGGGTTTCTCGAGTGTGGATCTTGTTGAGTGGATGGTGGATGGGGTGAGTGGTGCTTCCTCTAGTGGGCCAAGCCCATTTGCTTCCTCTAGCTAAGCCATTTGCTCCTCTAGTGAGTGTATTCTCATTGCTAATGCTCTACTCTCTAGCCATTTGAGAGAGAGGATGGTTAGTAGGCTTGGCTTCGCAGAGATAAATAGTGGTATTAATGTGATATATCTTTGCCCCATATTCATTTTGCAATAGTGTCTAAAACTACGTTTCAACACTCGTTTAACGTTTAAAAGTTAAAAAGGGGGTGGGCCGTTTCGTTCTCGTTTTACGTTTTAATAACCATGCTAGCGGTAATCGATATCATTGCATGTTTGTATGCAAACCAGCAGTGATAGCGTAAATCCAAAAATCACTCGTTAAAATTAAAAAATAAATTTATTTGCACCAGAACCAACCTGTATTTACTACTACGCACGATCACGCATCGCAAGTCACAAGTCACGCAATTTTCACACGCGTGCGGTTGCTAAGATTTGAACTCGTGACCTGCTGCTTCGCATGAACTCCTCTTACCATCTCACCTAACATACACTTCTACTATAAGATATATTTTCCTTTTATCCCTTCCTATCCAAAAGTTTCAATAATTATTTGGACATCTAAATGACTTCAAATAAAAAAAGTTGTCAACTACAAAGTTGTAGATCTCATCGAGAGCTACAATTTTCATATAAATTTTGTCTCCATCCGACTCCGTATAAAAAAGTTATGATTTTTCAAAAATATTATCACTACTTGTTCGGATTCCGAACCGGCAGTGATACTATTATCAGTGCCGGTTCTTCTTAAAAAACAGCAGTGATAGTAACTTATCACTGCCAGTTCTTAAAAAGAACCGACAGTAATAGTATCATTGCCGGTTATAAGTTACTAACACTGTCGGTTCTTCTTCGGTCGAGCATTTGTACCGATTTAGCTTATGAACCAGCAGTGAAAGTGTTATCACTGCCGGTTCTAACCGAACTGACAGTGATAGACCGGCAAGAAAGGGGTTTTTTGTAGTAATGATTCTATGTCATTAGTGTTGGCCAAGGATGGCGGTGTGATTACCTGAAATGTGGGAAATAATGGGGATGGGATAATGCTAGATGATGAGGTTGGTGGTGGCAGCTTGGGTCTTTGATCCGGTTTGGTTGGTTGAGGGAGCTTTTTGCTCCTCCTCAGTGGCTTGGCTTGCCCTTGCTCCTAGCCTGCGAATGCTTACTGGCTTGCCCTTGCTCTTGACCTGGCTACTCGGCTTGCTTGGTCTTGATAGTGCTTGGTCTTGCCTGGCTGCTAGGTTTGCTTAGCTTGGTTTGGTTTTGAAGGGTTTGGGTGTCGGTGACTTCTGTATGTTGGGAGGAAATGTTTTTATTTTGTTGGGGTGTTCAAACTTGCTTCCCCTTTTTAACCGTGCTGGGGGCCTTAGACCAGCGAGAAAGCAATTAATGGAGCTTCAGTGATTGAGGGACGAACGACTCCTAGCTAGCAACAGATCTAGTGAACTCCAGCCCAATGGCTTGTCGCTAGCCCTCTACTTGCCATCCACCACGAAGCTCCCTCCGATCTGCATGGATATGGGCAATCTTATGCTACCCTCCCTAACTCCTCTAGAACCTTGCTGGTCAGCGTCTGTTGCTAGTAAAAGAACGCCATGGCCAAATTTAGAGAGAAAGAGTGATGGCTCTAGTTATCGGCATCACTAAGAATGGGGAAGAGAGGGCATGGAGAATGGTGATATGAAGATGTAGGGGGTGTTTGGCATAACTCCAGCTTCACTAAATTTCGTAGAGTTTGTGGAGTAAGATATTCCTAGCTCCAGAAATTAATAGAGCTGGAGTTGTAGGTACATTAAGAGTGTTTAGGTTGATCATCTTGTTTACATTTTAGACTAAAAATATAAACTTAATTCACTTTATTTTAGCCTACAAGCTTCAAATCTGAGGCGAAGCTGAGATCTAAAGCCCTGCCAAACAGGGCCATTTATATAAGCTTTCGTTAGAAACAAGTGATCATTCATGAGTGGTGGGAGGAAGGCTCTAGAAGAAGTTAAGTATAGGTGGGCAGCGCGACTAGCGTCCGATTATTTACCCCATGATCAGACACCAATGACATATCATTACCTTGTTTCTTATTATACTATTTCACTGTTGTGGGGGTACAATAGTAGTGGTAAGTACGTATGGATCTAATTCTCACTCAGTCACTCTCACTCAGTAACTCTCTGTTTAGTTACCATTTAAACTAAAAAATGAGAATATTTAGAAGGGACTAAATACTACTATTCATTAAGAAGAGAATAAGTACTTAAATTCGAACTTTCACACCAACTTGGAGAAAAACACAAAATAAAATTCCAGTGAGATCCTTGTAAAACAAAAGGGTGAGATATTTGTATATATACAGCCCGTAGGCAGAAGGCGCCGCACACTTATTGTTTCCATGCCACTGAGGTCTCCCGTGACAGCTTTACCTGGAAGTGCAAGGAAGCTTGATGAGAAGTACACTACTGCGTCGTCGCAGTGCCTTTCATTTGTATTAGTTTCTTTTCTAAAACAACATTTGTATTAGTTTCTTTTCTAAAACGAACCTCCATCTGTAGTTGCACTTCTTTCCTTTCCTTTGCCTCTCATTCTGATGGTAATTCTTTTTTTTTTTTTGAAGGAATAGGCAGGAGCTCTGCCAAATGCATCAAAGAAGGTAATAGACGAAAGAGCTTACAGAAAAGTGGAACGACTTAGGACTTGACAAAGACGCAAAAGAAGCTCACAAGAGGAAAATAACAACACAATTATAATTAAATCATCAGACTAAAGCAACTTTGAGATGAGCGACGAAAAGATCTTGAGGCTAGAAGTCAGAGCATCTCGAAGGCCGCCGATCGGTTATGCACGTCCTTGATGACTGCGTCAGCCACCTGCTGCACCGTGCTATAGATGTTTTGGAAGATCCTAAGGTTCCTTTCATTCCACAGGTTCCACAGGCCATAAGTAACCACCCCATCAAACTCCTTTCGCCTGGTCGGGGTCACCGCGAGACGAGTGTTCTTCCACCATGCGGAATTCCCCAGGTGAGCCATGGAAGGCTGGGGGCACTTAGGTTTGCTTGTGTAAGGCGAAGCACCCTCGTCCAGACCTGCCGTGCAAAAGGGCACATTAGCAGCAGGTGAGATGAAGTTTCTTCTTCCGATCCACAGAGGACGCATGTGGTGGAATGAGGCCACCCCCTGATGGCTAGCCTATCCGCCGTAAGAATCCTATCCTGGGTGAAGAGCCAAGCGAAGAACCTACATTTCCCCTCTGCGGGCGCGTGCCAGATCATCTTGTAGTTGTGATCCAGAGTGGCACCTATGAACTGGGTCCTGTATGCCGAGTTTGCTGAATACTCCCCGGAGGACGTCCACCTCCAGATGAGCTGATCATCCGTTTGTGGCTGTAGTTGTACCTGTTGCAGCTCGTGCCAAAGATGAAAGAACTCCTGCAGTTGCACTTCGTTTGTAATCCGGCGCAAAGGTCTAATCCAATTCTTGGATGTTAGCAGGTCCTTAACCTTGCCTGTTCTTCTTCGAACTAGTTTGTAGCAAGAGGGCGCCAACTCCGCTGGAGATTTTCCCTGTAGCCATCTAGACTCCCATAATTCCGCTGTTTCGCCATTGCCTAAAGCGATGCGATGATTTGATGAACAAACTGCTGATGCGAGGCAAAACAAGGAAGCGGCGAGCCTGACCAAGGCTTATTTCGGTCTTTCCAAGCGTACCACAACCAACGAACTCGAAACGCCGGCCAAATCTATCCAAGTCTTTTGCCCCTAGACCCCCAGCGTCTTTGGCCTGCAAATTTTTTTCCAATTTACTAGGCAGTGACCCCATTGCATTCCTGTTCGCCTTTCCAAAGGAAACTGCGCCGGATTATGTCGAGTCTCTTTGTAACCTATTTGCTAAGAGGATACACCGTTAGGTGGTAGACTGCAAGAGACGTCAACACTGAGTTTAGCAGCGTCAAGCGAGCATCCCTAGATAATAGTTTCCCTTTCCATCCTGCCAGGCGTGAGCGCACCTTGTCAATCAGGGGTTGAAGGTCAGACCTTTTGAGCTTCGTCGGGTGGAGAGGAAGCCCTAGATACCTGCAGGGGAAATGTTTTATGGTCGCCGGGAAATCTTGTAAAATTGTTTCCATGTCAAGCGCGTCACATATTATGGGGTAGACCTCACTATTGTGGATGTTGTTGTGAAGACCTGTAGCTCCTCCGAAACATACAAGGATTTCCTGAATTGCTCTGAGATCCACCCTGCAGGGGGGAGCAAAGATGGCCACATCATCTGCATATAAGGAGACGCGAGATTTTGCCTAACCGGTTGGGGCGCTGATAAGATCCCGGCCTCCATGGCCTTGGAGATTAATCTCTGCAGAGGATCCATGGCCAAAATGAAAAGCATAGGGGATAACGGATCACCCTACCGTAGCCCTCTCCTGTGTCGGATTGGGGGACCTGGGGTTCCATTGAGGATAACTCTAGACGATGAGGAAGCTAGGATCATGGAAATCCACTCTCTCCAACGTGGCCCAAAGCCAAGGCGGGTAAGCAGGTCGATGAGGAACTCCCAGCTGACTGAGTCGAAAGCCTTTGCTATATCCAGTTTAAGGAAAAGAGAATGTGATCACAGAGATGCACAGAAAGAGGATCCCTGATGGTAATTCATTCCCAGAAAATTCTCATGCGGCCTTGATGTTCAACGTTTGATCCTCTCTAGCTGGGCCACATGCAATAAGCTGTGTGTCCATGGTCCAGCATAAGGTGGCCTTCATTATATGAAGTTTGACAGTTTAGACACTTTAGACTCAATCCATCAAGACCTCGTGAATTTGAAATAAGAAAGGCAGAGCATAAGCTGAAGGTTCGTACCAGAACAGCAGCTTCGTAACACTCTCACATAGGGGTGAAAACGGGTCGGATACGGTCGGGTAGTAGGTCATCCTGTATCCTATCCTAATTATTTTTTTTTCGGATACGGGTAGTGGAAAATCGGGTAGGATACGAATACGGATATCGGGTATTTACGAACGGGTAGAAAACGGATACGGATATTATACAAACGGGTACAATACGAATAACAGATACTTAATCGGATAGTACGCAAACTACCTAGAATCAAAGCACGTATACAAAACTCGCATATGTTTATATATGAAGCAAAACGAAGCATATGTTTATATATCAATGATGATGATTTTACAGGAAAAACTGAGACTTAATATCATACCTGAAGCACCATGGATCTCTCATATTCTACATACACACCCTTCTCTTTATTGCTGAAAAATAGAATGAATATCAGAAAAAAATCATTGAATGAATAGATCTTCCCTTTCTTGGGTATCTGCACATGAAAGAAGCATAAAACTTGTAGATATGGTAATCTGATTGATGTTTTGGTTAATGATCAATCGATCAATAAAAAATAATAACCACCACATTGTTCTATGATCACAAACCTTGATAGTTCTTATTCAATGGGGGAGAGCTTAAGGATATAAATTTGAAACAAAAAGAAATGACTCTAGAGTCTAGCCATGTTTGTCTGGTATACTATATTTCACAAGTATCCCTAATCCCGTATATGATATGATCCATCCCAGTATAATATTTCACAAAGGCTGTCCATGCTTTCTGCAGGATATCTTAAACACAGCAGACTACTTTATGGAATTAAGATACCTAGACTCAAATGAAACTATGGAAGTACATGGGAACAGTCCTCTCAAAGAAAAGGGGCTGAGAGGCATATCCAGAAGCCATCAGACAGATCTCATTATATACATCAGAAAGATACCATTATATATGTATTAGCTATTTAGCTAACACAAAAACACATTCAGAAGCAGATAGACAGGAAATGCAAGGATAGCACAAGGATGCATTAGCATTAGCATATCATTACAAGCCCAGACAACTGCAGAACCATATCTATCAAGATCAAGACAAGGGGGATACTTCATGGTTCACATCTCACAGAAAATGCTATGTAAAGAAAGAAGTGTTACCTGTAAAGCAGTCCTGTCATCATTGCCAAGTAGAACACCTGATCGGGATTCCTGTTCGAAAAATATCACAACTTAGCATATGAGGATGAATCATCATATAGTAGGGTGCTATCATGCAACTATTCATCACAAGTGTTTTCTCTTGCCAGTGATAATTAATATAAGTGTATGAGGTAAACATAGTCCATCGCAACTACTAATAATCTGAGTTACTAAAAATGAATCATTCAAAAGTATCAAACAACCATATCTTGTATCATTTGATCACAGATGTACAGTCCATTGGGAGGTTATCATACAGTCAAGTTGTTAAAATCCTTATCTTAAATAAGAACTTAGAACGTTTTATCAGTTTTTTCCAGACTACAGAATTCCAAATTCCCGGACGCAGTGATCCTCTTCTTGCTCAAAATGTAAGTTTAATGTGTTATGGAACTTCCCTGACCAAGGCGCGGCGGCAGCGGGCTGAGGCGGCGGTGGCGGGGCCTGAGGCGAGGGCGGGGGCCTGAGGCGGGCGGCGGCGGCGGGGCCCCGAGGAGGGCGGCAGCGGCGAGGGCCTGAGGCGGCGGCGCGGGGGGCCTGAGGAGGGAGCTGGTGGGTCGATCCGTCGGTGGGAGGGACTGCGCCGCCGCGTCGGTGCGCCACGAGGAGCGAGAGCGACGCGCCCTGAGGCTGAAGAAGTGAGGACTGAGGAGGTTGCGGCGCCGATGAAATGAAATTAGTGTTTTCTAAACACCTTTATAATTCACCAGTTAAAACTTTTTTACATCCACACAGTCATCCATACAGTGTTTTGCCTCTAAGAGAGTAGTTTTCCTGTATCCACTCTAATATGTGCATCCAAAAATCCCTCTTCGTCAAAATCACGCGCTAAGATGTTGTATCAGACCACTTCATCAAATCTGATGGTCCCAGTTATTTGGTTCATCCTCCCCACGCCAACTGTTCCCTCCCGCCCGCACAAATCGCAGTCACAGATCGCGCCCGCACAAATCGCCAGCCATGATACCCAACTGTTCCCTCCCCGCCAATCGCGCCGCGCACCCCAATCGTGCCGGCGCACCCCACCCTGCCGAAGCCGCCGCGCCGCACACCCCTCCCTCCCTCCTCCCCACCCCTGCCGAAGCCACCGCGCCGCACACCCCTCCCTCCCGCCCCGCACAAATCGCCCGGCGCCCAGTCCGTGCCGCCCCGTCGCCCGGCGCCGAAGCCCCGCTGCCGCCGCAAGCCTCACGCGAAACGGCTCTCCGGAGAGAGCTAGGGTTACCTCCACGGTCGCCGTCGCCGTCGCCGAACAAATCCAGATCCGGAGAGAGCTAGGGTTACCTCCACCGTCGCCTCCCACAACTGATCCAGATCTGGTAGTTAACCTTGCGGCGGCCTCCCCTTTCCCAGGTACGGCTCCGGCCATCTTTCCTCCCCTCTTCTCGTTCGCGCCCACAACGCCCTCATCCGCGCCTACTCCTGACGCGGCCCTCCCCTCGCGGCCAACGCGATCCAGCTCTACCGCTCCATGCTCTGCCGCCACGTCACCCCCAACAAGTACACCTTCCCCTTCGTCCTCAAGGCCTGCTCCGCGCTCACCGACATCGACTCCGGCCGCACATGGTGATTTGAGTGCGTTTATTGGAGGCTTTGTGCTAGGCGATAGAATGCCAGAAGCTTTCAGTTTCTTCAAGGACATGCTGGCTCAAGGATTGTTCTTTCTTTCTCCAACCCCTGCCGCGAGTGCTCTTCGAGCTTGCACCAACCTGGTTGATCTTCGTATTGGTAAACAGCTGCATGCTTTGCTTGCTAAATCTGGGATCCACACAGACTTCGTCATTGCTTTTGCTCCGTAGCTGAACCCTAGGTGATTTGAATGCTTGGTTAGCCCGCATTGTTTTCCCCTGTAATTTACATTAAGCAGATTGCCAGACAAACATGTTTGTTTAGTCTATCATTTCTACTTTACTTGCATCCATTTCCCGTGGGTGTGTGGTAGATCTCTGAAATTGATTGTGTATTGTGAAGTATCTACTTTGATGGGGTTGGGTTTGCTCCAATCCCCTTAAAAAAATGAAGCTGCAGGAAATCATATACACTTCTTGCCTCTAGGCTTATTTGGGAAATCATTGATTATGCCGGAAGTATTACTACCATGCTGTCATATACCATGCTTGTTTGTAATTAGGAGAAATAGATGTTTGATTATGCCTCGGTCTGTGAATTCACGGCTTGTTTTGGTGCGTCGCCTCGCTGCGGATCTGATGGATTTGTGGTGTGTCGCAGGTGAGGAAGGAGGAGGCGAAGGAAGGAAGATGTTGCACAAGAAGTTCGAGCACCCTAGGCACGGCTCCCTCGGCTTCCTCCCCAGGAAGCGCTCATCCCGCCACCGCGGAAAGGGTACGTGTGCTTACTCGTCATCGCCTGCTGATGCTTTGATTTGCTGTGCTTGCTCCTAAGTAGCGTACCTCATACTTATTTAGCTAGGGATATTAAAATTATTTGAAGTCTTTCTATCAATTCCAAGTGTTTTAGCTGTTTCAGCTATTACTACAGTGGCAGTTTGACACTACTCATTTATCAAGTACCTGGTGATATCTAGATTCACGCTAAAGCAAAGGAATGGTGACAATGGTGACTCTCAAGCAACAGAAATATCTGTCTATGATTACTTTGTGAAGAACCGGGGCATAGAGTTGAGATACTCTGGTGATTTTCCCTGTATTAATGTGGGGAAACCAAAGCGGCCAACATATTTTCCAATCGAGGTAATTATTGTTGTGATCCCAATGTAGTCCCTTTGCTGTGCCTTATTCGTGCTGATGCTGCAAATTGAAACATCCCCTGCTATTCCTCTTGTATCCAAAGTCCCAACTATAATTTTGGGAATGGATGTGTCCCATGGTTCACCCTAATATGTGCTCTCGAGGGGTTACCTGAAAAGGTATATTAAAACTAACTTGGTCTATTCCTTCGGAACATTGTTTGTTACTCTGTGAGTACTTGTAGGAACTTTTGGTTAAGAATACATCATTTTGTTTTGAATAATGAAGCTTCCATTCTTTATGTATGAACTGAAGGACTGTTATACTCATTTGTTGTAAGTTGAATTTTGTCGTAGTTAACCATTTAGCTTTTCTTCCCATGTTTTCTTAATATTCCTTATTTGTATGGTGTAGTAGAATTCACTCAATTCTATGTTTGGCTATCTCTTCCTTTTACATGGAGATAAATCGATCTACACCTGTTTTGTTGATTTAGAGTTAATGCGATCTGTAGGCAACTTTTCTTTCTATGCTTTCCTAATGTAAAGATATCTCAAAAATTACATATGGTGCTGTTGCTGTTGCTAAATCTCAACTTGTATGTATGCTTTGCTGGTATTTATATTAGTTTATAGACATCTCCTATCCAAAGTACAATACGAAGAAACAAATCATAATTTCAGATCTTTTCATATTTCGTTTCTCCACAGACTGCTTTTCTTTTTTACTTTCCTTTAACCAAAGCTTTGGTTTCATCAATATGTGTGCTTTGCCAATACATACACTGTTTCCTAGAAATAATCACACTGCATTCTGTGTTAATCAGCAGCTTTTAGATTTTCCTACCTGATAGATCGATCTAAACATATTTTGCTCATTTACAATTAGTGCAGTTTATAGACAACTCCTGAAGCTCCCATTCATTACTTTACTTTTCTTTATTGCATTTGCAGGCTAAAAATTGAGTAGCGCCAGTGGGATGCGAGACAGTGTTGAAACAAGTCCCCTCTTGCAACACAGGGCTCAGGTGATTGTTTTTTCACCTTTAACCTGCGCTTTTGTGTTTCAAGAATCAATGAGGAATCATAATTTTTGTAGCTTCACTTTTTGAAATAAATTCTTATTTTATCCTTCTGCTGTACTGGAACATTATCAATAGTTTTGGCAATTAAACTGTCGCTATGACTGGAACTTGTTTTTTCCTGCTCTTACTGTGTACTGCGCACTGCTTGTTCTTATGTTCCCGACTGTAGTGCCAAATCGGGTGTTAAAAATGGAAGAGGCTATCAAGAATCGTGATTTTGAATCCTTTGCCAGGTTAACTTGTGCTGATAGCAACCAGTTCCATGCCGTATGTTTGGACACGAGTCCACCCATCTTCTATATGAATGATACATCACACAGGTAGTTTTTTAGCATCGCTTTGTTTTGGGATTCTATCCTGCTGAAATTCAAAAGTTAAGAATTGCTGTCTCAACTTGTCACAGGATAATTAGCCTTGTGGAAAAGTGGAACCACTCGGAAGGAACCCCACAGGTATATTCTGTTGTCAACTAGCATCTTTTTTTTGTTAACTCTAGCCATGCTGCCTAGGAATCTGATATACAGTCAGTTCAGTTGTGCAACCCTACTGGTATTGCTCCAATAGAACACACCATCAAATAGGGTTGGTTACACTTTGCTGAATATGGCAGTACAAGCAGTTTTTTTACTGCACTGACCAATAACTGTATGACTTGAATCATTCGGTCAAGTAATTTAACTTCAAGAGTGAACCTTGGCAAGATCTTTAAGATATTTCTCTGCATAGTAAAATATTGAGTAAGCTCATGTTTTGAACCCTTCACTTTTTCTGACTGCTGCAACAAAGCCCAAGTTATCGACAATAATTGGTTTCGTGATGTAATTGTTGATATTATTTAAACTTCGAACAATGCAAGTTGGCAGTGTCAGCTTAAAATTGCTGGGGGTGAACTATAATTATTTTTGTTGGTTATATTTTACTATCAGCGAGAATTTTCAATTTACACTGTGTTGTGTGTTCATTTTGTATGATAGATTTAGGTATTTTGGCAAAATTTAAATGAGTCACTGAGCATGTATGACTTGCATTCACATTTTTGGTGCCTCTAACTCAGAATTTGGATTTTAAAAAAAGTAACCTCTACTTGATTTAATTCTCAAGTTTTTTTTTACAAAATTACTCGAAGTCTCATTGATATTTTTTTAAGCTTCCTGTTGCTATTTTCCCTAGAGTATTGTGAATGCTTCCAGATTTTCTATTGTGGGTTGTGAGCAGAACATATCTCTGTTTGTAGGTTTGGTGCGGATGTAATGGATACTGTTGGTGTTTGGACAAAAAATTTGTGCGCAAAAATTATTCAAGGCGGGACTCCGTCTGGTAATGACAATGTGAAATGTGAAGTTGATGTTGGAACTGGGAATGGCCTTCTTTTGCAAACGCTTGCCAAGCAGGGGTACTAGCCAATGATTTATCTTCAAGTTGTTTTAATTATCCCCCTGAAATAACATAACATTTCTGTGCATTGCATATAATCTTGTTTGGCACTTATCTTCCCATGGTCATTTTATTCAACTAATTATGCCAATTCATCAGTTATTATATTCATCTGAACTTTCCATTTTGAGAGAAGGTGATGTCATATGTTGCATAGTGTACTCAAGCAATTAATAAGCTTTATCGTGTGCACACAACATGACAGTTACACCCCAATTTTTTCTCTCTTTTAAGGTGCATGAACCAGGGTTATAGTTTGGCCATTGCCTTATTAGTTATTATTACAAGAATTAATAAAAATGGTTGGATCAGGTGATAACACATCAATCTTCTTCCTGACTTTCTAAGACTTTTGGGACCTTTGTCTTTGTATATGTGTTAGCAATCTTAGTGCCAGTTTGGCATTGTTGTGTTGTGCTGTGCTGTGGAATCTTGTTAGTTCTAGCGAATCTTTACGAATTTTAGTAAAATATTTATGTTATGGCTCTAAAGTGGAAATTACCAATTAGTTACTATATCCCAAAATGGTAAAATAATGGTACCTTTTGCTTATTTGAATTGTATTACTAAATATCGCCGTAGCGTTAGCACGGGCATTATGCTAGTGGTGATTTGGTATTTTGGTCACTTGTGTTTCCCTCCAGTTTCCTTAAACCCTAAGCAATGTTGGGTTGGACCGCAGCAGTGGGCTCTGGCGACATTGCTCGTGGGCTCTGGTCTGGCCCATGGGCTGCTGATGCCTAGCATATATTTTATACTCTCGGGTACCGTATCCGCCCGAAATCCTCGGGTATTTTCCGGGTAATGCTCGCTCCGAATCCAACCTGAATCCGATGCTCAGCTATCCGGGTACTATTTGTATCCGACCCGGGAAAAAAATACTCATATTTGTATCCGAAAAAACGGGTAAAAACACTACCCGTATCCGATATCCGACGGGTAATACCTGACCCATTTTCACCCCTACTCTGACATGTATGGAAAGTAATCTCACCATTTAGCTCGGTGAGGTTGAAAATTTTTTCCGCATGCCGCTTATCCCCAAGGTATTGTCACATGCCAGAGTAGCACTTGTGGCAGGTTTTTTCTCCCTCAAAGATATTAAGCTTGGGTGAAAAGAGATGGAAAATGCAATAGAAGAAAAGACAATAATCTGCAGGTTTCTTTTCTTCACTACATAGGTTCTTTCACTTACTATCTCGGCATCCTAATGGATGGTGATGACTGGTATATGTAGAGAGGAAGGGAAGCTACGTAGAAATGATGGATGTCATTAAGTCAAAGTACTAGGGGTAGATATGTAGCCACTTATCCAACTACGGTAGAAAAGTAGTAATTTCAGTCAATACATACTCGCCACACCAAACTGAAAAATTCTACAACTTAGTAACAAGTTATAAGGGCATCAGCTTCGCACTATACTATTTTATTATTCCTGATGTATGTATTGAGAATAGGATTTTTTTAGGACTAACTGATTAGGATTAAGAAGTAAAAGGATACTAGGATAAACGCTTCTTTTCTTGGGCATAGTTTTAAAGTTTTATGAAAAATGGCTTACAAAGTACTAATGTTAATTTCTTGATTGCATGTGCTTAGCTTCAAATTGATCACATGAATGTGCTTACCAGGAGAAGAAGTGCTAAAATATAGGATCTTCTACAAATTCCGTGAGCCATCTAAATTCCGTGATAAACATTCAAGCACCTATCCTTCACCTTCTGCAAACAATCCTCATGCCTCATGGCTGTGAGCAATTGAAGGAGCTAAGACAAAGACGTGCCTCAATCACTAGTGCAGTCGTCCAATATGCCTCAAGCAGGAGGTATCATGTCACTGCCATAAGAAAAGAGACACTACTGTAAAACATGATGCTTAAAAAAAATTCAGTTGCAAAGCCTCTACTCTACTAGTAGTTTTCTGTGTATATGTATGCAAATGACAGTTTTATTTATTTAACTCATGGTAGCACATGGTCTGCACTTTGCAAAGCAGTTTATAGTTGACACAAAAAAACCATGAATCCTCAGTTTTATCAAAAGTATTTTCCGGTTGCCGCTCATTCCAATGTTAAATCCTGTCCAGATTAGCATAGAAGCAGGAGCTCTCTTCTTCAGTACTAGTACTGCATAGCACAGACTCGGCATAGACTCACTTGGCATCCCAATGGATCAAGATAAGCTGTGAGGAGGCGATGCATCTGGCAAAAGTAGATGCGATTTTAAGTGGAAGTTATTGGGAGTAAATAGCCAGCCTTTCTTTCTAGTATGGCAGTCTAGAGTAATTCTAGTCACTGTAGTGAAAACTGAACTCTTACACTAAATTTTCTATTTCTTTTTTCTCTTAAGGGATGACCCATTTCTTGTTGGGTGTAAACATTCCACTTCATCGTAAAAATGTACACCTTTGACTGATGTAAATACCTTTCATACTTTACATAATTGTCTCTCGATAGAAACAGTCTCATATTTTACACCATGAACAATAGAATTGCTGATGGATATGTTCAATCTAAAACATCCAGGGGAAGGAATTGTGCCAACCAGAGCTAAGTTGCTGGCAACTATGATAAACCAATTACAGTAATATAGAAATACACCCTTCACAATCCAATTACTGCTAGAGATCTGTCACAAACATCCATCTCTAGTCCTGTAAGAATCCGTTCGCTTCAAGATATGACACTACTTGATCAGCCATTGATTTAGGTGAAGGGCAATCCCCCACTTTCCACTGTATCACTATCTGCACAGAGTAGTTCAAGGGCTGAATCAGAGAAGTGAAGAATCATCCGCATAGTACCAGGAACCTTTTTTCAGAGTAATTGATAGTACTAATACTGATGTTTCAATTGTGCAGAGATGCTGATGCTAGTCTAGTGATCAAAGATTTGGGCTAACCTCACAATCAGAAGGTGATTCATAAGGATCATCTATTCCAGTAAACCCTGCAGGTGAATTCCTCAGTAAACTTTCCATATAATAAGCAGAAAATGACACACTGTTAGTTCTTTTACCTTTGATTTTGCCAGCACGGGCAAGCTTGTAAAGGCCTTTTGGATCCCTCGCTTCACATACTTCAAGTGGGACATCCAGAAACACCTACAGAAATATACTTATCTGAACCAGATATCTTACTGAAAACTTGATTAGATGCCAAATAGATTAAGACAACATTGTCTCACTTGTCTACTTTATAGTTTCACAGTAGAGCAGATATACCTCAATGAATGAAGAAGTGGACAGTAAATTACGGCAGGCACTTCGATCACTTCTGTAAGGTGATGTCAAGCTAGCAATACAGATCAGGCCAGCATCTGCAAATAGCTTTGCTACTTCTCCTGAAAAGTAGAACACAGACAGAATTAGAAGTGGTAGGATTACAAAGTGAAAACTGATCATAACGGAGACATTTCAGAAGACATACCTACTCTGCGTATATTTTCAGCACGATCCTCTGCTTTGAAGCTGAGGTCTCTGTTCAACCCGTGCCTGAGATTGTCGCCGTCGAGAACATAGGTCAGATGGCCTCTGGAGTGCAACTCACGACTCAGTGCGCATGTGATAGTGCTTTTTCCTGAAGTTGATGTTAAGAACTTGTCATACATAAGAGGCTCAGCATTGTCATTTTTTTTTTGATCGAAAGAGCAATGACCATGAAGATTTGATTAGCTCGTACATACCTGAGCCACAGTGATCCACACAACACAGCCCTTCTGGTTCAGTAAATTCTGCCTCTCAGACTGCCCTATTGGGCAGTCATGCCACAGGATGTTTGTCGACTTCCCAACAGTTGAGGTCACAAGCTTGCTACCTAGTAGTTTCAGACCCATGAGGAGGGTTAACAATATTGTTTCGAACTTGAATTTTGATGACCCGGCGGTATCGAAATTCATGAAAAACCACTCAAAATTCACTCAAAACCGAACGGTTTTGAAAGTCAAATAAATTTGAAATTTGGTCAAACCGCTGAGCGATTTTTGAACTAAATGGACGAAAACAGCTCGAAAAGGCTCAAATTTCGAGCGGTTTTTGGCGAAAACCGGCGATAGTTGAAAAATGTAAAAAATGGGAGAAGTTCAAAAAATGTTATAAAATTTGTAAAAATCCATTAAAGGCCAAAAAAATAGGTAAAATGTAAGAAATATATAAAAGTATGGAGAAACACGAAAAAATTTCGGCATAATCTTTCCTAATTATGGAAAAATTCGACATAACCTTAATTTGCTATATTTTAGACAATTGCAAGTTGTAAAGTAAGCATTTAACAATAATATATTAACAAATAATCTTTCATTTCAATACTACTCACATATCAATCCAACAAGTGCAATAATAGGTATTCACGTAATTACATACCAATACCATTCACATATCAACACTATTTACATTTCAATACCTTATAGAAATTGCTTGTATAAATAATTGCTCATGTCAAATTGCATGTTGTACAACAAAATAAGTATAGAATATAACTAGTGGTATAAAGTACAATTTCCATACTAAAGTTTTGGTAGTTCATGCATGCATACAACGAGAAGTAAGCTTTTCAATATTGGATAACATTAACATATTAAAATATACCATTGCAAGATAATTTCTGTACATACAAATATCGCTACTTGAATAAATAGTACCATTTTCGGGTGTCGTCCATTGCTACTAAATATACTTCAACAAATACTGCTACTAAATATAATTGAACAAATGTTGCTACTAAATATAAATCAATAAATATTGCTACTAAATATAATTTAATGGCTCAAAAATGTCTCCAAACTTCTTTTTTTTTAAAATCATGCCAGAGGTCATAAAGCTATTAATAGTAATTTTAGGGAATTTTTGTATAATTGTTTTTCAAATTTTCTGAATTTTTAAATTGAATTTGAATTTGAACTTGACCGGTAAACCGAGCTATTTCATTTTTCATACCATATCGGTACGGGCAGTTTTTGCAGTTTTCGACGGTTTCTGGAACCTTGCCCATGAGGCCCTATAATTACTAGAGCTTCTAGAATAGGATGCTGCAAGAACTTATCTGAGATTTAGGATGTTTTTTACAAGACGCTGGTATATTATACCATTCTGCAAGTCTGAACCATATTTGGTGTATGGCATCTAAGAGTGAGATTTCTCATTACTGAAACTTCAAGAGATGCTGATTCCTACACTCTCCTATGTTTCCATCAAAAGGAGGGTGATAAAGCTTGTGGAACAGAGACTTGATGAAATTGCTGTGTCACCCCACCTTGAAGGAAATTGACAATCTTGGGTTGCATGGACAGGTTCTTGCTATAAGACAGTCCCGTCAAGGTCCCAGACTCTATGAAATATAAATAAATTATAGCTAATTTGATCTAATATATCAAAAAATGAACGGTTTATATTGAATTTGAGAATTTTCAGGTGGGAGAAACTCAATCGGTGGACGAGTTCGCCCGCAAGTTTACTTCATTGTACAACTAGATTACTTTTCTCAGTGACAAGATGAAGAAATCTATGGCAGTGAAAAAGTACCTACACGTGCTACCAGAAAAGTTCGTGCATGTCGTCTCCACACTCATGTACTCCCTTTGATTTGGAGAATATGAAAATCGAGGAGATCACCGGCTCGCTCAAGGCGCATGAGGAGCTACTAAGGAGGTATCAATCCCGTAATGAGGAGGTGTATCAGTCCCGTAACAAGCAGGTGTTGCTGTTAAAGGGGGATGCAAGAGGTGATGGCAAGCAAGTCCACAAGGAACCATGGACCAGGGACGGTCATAGCTCATTAAGTAACTGCGGGCGTGGTCGTGGTGGTTTCAGTTACCATGGAGGAAGAGGTGGTCGAGGAGACAAGACTAAACAAGATAGTGATAATAGATCACGAGATAAGTCACATATCAAATGTTTTGAATGTGAAAAATATGATCACTATTCATTACCAGGCGGCGGCGGCAGCTGTTGCTGCGGATTCTCTTCCTCCCTTGCCCGCTTCAGGATGCCGGCGTTGGAGAGCAGGGCCCAGAGATGTGTCACGAACTGACCAGCTGCTCAATGTGCGCCGCTACGTTGTCCGATGGCGCGATGTACAGCATTGCCTCCGCCCAGAACTCGGCCATCACCTTCCAACGCAGTCCAGTTCCTTGAGGATCATGGAGACTCTCAAGCTGCTTTCCAAGCACAACACCTTTCTCGAAGGTATTCAGGCGACCCTCTTCTTCTGGCGGCAGTTGGAGCTCTTGAATCTTCGTGCGCTTCTCCACCATGGAACTTGTCAGACCAAGTAGCCTGTTTGCTTCGCTGACGACTCGATGAAACACGACAGTCGTGGTTAGGCTGTGCTCGGGCAGCAACTCTGGCAGGAATGCGACCAGGTAAGCACAATATCTTGACAATTTTGTGGCAACTTCATGATCTGTGGGTGTGCTACTTGAGAAATCCTCCATTTCACAGTAGCAGGTAGCAACGTGCCATATCAGGATGGTGTCGGTATATGTTGGCTGACAGCATGTCCACGAAAATTTGTCTGAAACTCCATTTCTCTGCAGTGATGAGGCACCGTTGGTCAGGCTACCTTGAACAGTCTGTCTAAGAGCACATGAAACCGCTTCCTTCACGCTGTCAGGCAAGGTGACAGGATCCTCTTCGAGTGGGTGATGCCCAATAACGGAATCCGAACCCGGGTTTACTGTCTTCTTGGCTGAGACACGGCAATAATCCTGAAGAAGCGAGTACTGCCCAATCTTGTTTTGCCAGTACTGGTGCCGGATGAACAATGTGTTGCGAAGCCATCCGGCGAGCTTCTCTGTAGCAGAGGGCCTGTAAACTCTGCCCCTAATCCTATCACAATGGAAAGCATACCATACTTCATACCAGTCAGTTCCCAATGTGTACATAGGCTGTAGCATCATTAATACAAAATCGATCGTTAGTAACGACACCATAAACCTGTCAATGCCATCCTGTAGTTGCAGGCCAACACCAGTCATCAGGCCAATACAGCGCCCAGAGGCATGCGATGAATGAGGGAAGAATTTGCCGTGAAAAAGTGATCAAAGAGGAAAGCCAGCTGCACCTCAACCACCTCGAACGCTCTCTTCCCCCCGGTGCCGTCTTCCAGAAGCTCCTCCAAGACGAAGTCACGCGCTCTTTGGTCGCCTTCTTCGGCGCAATGAAATCCATAGCAACGCCGCTTGATCATACTGAAGAAGGTGTAAGAGAGGCAAATGTCCCTGTCCACGGAATCTGGCATGTCTCGGTGAATCACATCGTTGATCGTAACCCAGCTACCATCATCGCGCATTTCGAATGGATATCTGCAGTTGTCCAAACTGGTTGTACCGGGATTACGATCAAAGAAGGGCTCCCCAGAATCGGCCTCCAACTTCATGTATTCAGCCAACCGACTACTACGGTAAGACGAGATGAAGTTGGCAGTAAAAGGATGGCCTGATTTTTGGGTAAAGGCAAAGGCCAGGACAAAGAAAAGCCAAACTGGCCGATACAGTTCCTTGGAGCGCCAAATCATGCCCGAATTGAGAAAAATAATAAGTTTCACAAGAAATTGCCAATACAGGATATAAATCAGCAGTTGCGCGTGCCGCCGGCCGTGCTGCAGGGTGTCATTGAGGCTGTAGGACGTCATGTTCTGTGTAGACATTATACTTAGCTCACGGCCCCATGCCAATGCGAGTATGATGTCCAGGCTAGGAGAGCAGCAGTTCATGATGCCCAGGGCGTAGGAAGCAAGCGGAATTGGAAGGTAGAAGGCGGCCCATGCACCGTACTGGACGAGCCAGTGCGTCGAACGGCGGCGGGCCGGACCGAGCAGGCACCGAAGGGCGCGGAGCCGCGGAGGACAATCCCAAAAGCCAGCAGAATAGCCAGCTTGGCCGATGGGCTCACCGTTTTGAACCAGAGCCACCCAGGCACGGCAAGCGGCGCCGCCTTGAGGCCACCCATGACCAACAGCTGCATCGTCTCCAACACGACGGGTCGCAACCGTCGCATATCCATGTGGAGGGGAGGATATATCGAGTCGAGCACAGGAGCACAGCAATGGATGGACAGGAAATTGATTGTTGGAATGGACTGCAGGCAGCAGGCAGTAGGAGCTGAGGTAATGAGCTTCTTCGATCTCTGCTGGAAGGTTTCCGGCCGCGCTTGGACGCGTCCGGGCAAGCGGGCGGCCGCGGGACGTCATCTACTAGTTTATCTGTTTATGCAAAGCTTTGAGCCAGACAAAGGATCATAGCTGTCTCCTTCCGCTAAATTATTCAGAAGCATCCATGCGTGCAACTGTCTTGGATATGTAATTAGTCTGACCATGCAGGCATGTTCGTACAACCTAATCAAACAAGTGCCGGCCTAACATGATGGCCGGCCACCACCCTGGCTCACTCCCTCCCGCCAGGGGTGGACCCAATGAAGTGGGCTAGCTTGCTTTCTTTGTTAGCTACTCTAAAATTCTTAAGTAGCACATGCTAAATTGTTTTATGAAATGCTTACGGATATAATTAACATCTACAGTCCATTTTAGTGGCGGATCTAGAATTTTCAAAATGGGTGTTGGGAGTTACAAAAGTATTGTTCGATATAAAACATAAATGTTCATAATATCAAAAATACGAGGAACAAATTTTTCTTACTATAGATTATACTAGAAATAATTTAGAGATTTGTGCATTGGGGATTTAAAATCTACATGCTTCCTTTTCATTTTTAAATGCTCTACATGCTACATTTCAAAAATCACAATTCACTGTTACAAATCAACATAACACTGATAAGTTTGTGAATTGGAGATTTCATTCTAGGGAATCAATAATGAAATTAACTTATATATGTGGTTGTCGATGCCAAATACTCAGTTATTGCTTGTTGTTTTAGCACCACTTCTTGCCTCCGCCAATCGCCGCTGGTGTCACACCTTCCATCCCCTGCTCACGCTCGTTGCGCCCACATGGCTGCCCTACAACACGCCGCGTGCTGCTCCTTGCCCCACCGGACACTATGTATTGTCCTGATCTACCGGCCTCGCTATTGTCACACCCTCCATTCCCTAGTCGGTGCTCGCTGCGGCCACAAGAGACAAAGCTACCCTCTAGCGCTATTCCTTGCTGCTGCCGGCCCTGCAGCCTATGTCCGTTTACCAGTGGCTGCTTGGTGCTCGTCCGCTACCTTACTCCTCACCAGTTTATACCTACCTTATGGCCATCATCCGTCGTTGCCGTCACAGAGAGAACGAGGGAGCGTGGGGCGTGCGGAATGGAGACAGAGTTAGGTGTTGGGCTTGAGAAATTGAGAAAGACTGGACTTGGGATGATTAAGCCATGCAAGAAAGATTGGAAGAGGGAGTGAGTGGAGACTTAGAGGCTGAAATACGTATTTTTGAGCTCACTTACTTTTATATATACATAATATACTTATTATATAATAGCACTTACTAGTATATATACATAATATACTTATTATATAATAGTTTTTTGCCAAAAATTTGGGTGTACATTTGTACACCCATGTCCACATGCTAGATCTGCCCATGGTACATTTGTAAGGCTTGAATATATAAAAAATCATGACAGTGACCGCCCCCTGCCTAGGGTTTAGGCCTCGGCCATAGCTGGCTCCCATGCTTCCTAATGATGTTCTATTACATATTTTCCTATATTGAGTTTAACTAGTTTGTTGATAATGATTTGAGGATTGAATGCTCAGGTTTGGCGGTGCTACGACGATGCTCATGACCTCCTATACACTGGTGAGTACGCGGAGTAGGGGTGAAAACAGGTCGGATACGGTCGGGTAATAAGTCATCCCGTATCCTACCCTAATTATTTTTTTCGGATACGGATACGGATACGGATAGTGAAAATCGGGTAGGATACGGATACGAATACCTGGTATTTACGAATGGGTAGAAAACGGATACCGGATATTATACAGACGGGTACAATACGGATAACGGGTACTTAGTCGAATAGTACGCAAACTACCTAGGATCAAAATATATGATAAAAATAATTTAACTAATACACATAGTCTAATTAACTAACACATAGAGCCAAATTAAGATATAAGACAACACATAAAGTTAAATAAACACACGTACTCCAACATAGAGTCTAATTAATATATAATCTAACACATAGAGTTCAATAAATACATCATTTGTTTAAGTGGTATAGACGCTCATACGATCGAGACGCCAAATACGACCTTCTATTTTGAATGGTACATCAGGCTTGACATTTTAGTCTTAAAATGCTCGGCAACGATTAAGCAGAGCAGCAACCTGGCTAAAAACAAGCAGGTCATACGGATGAAGCCATATCATTCGGGCGTTTGCATGCTAATTTAGTTTGGAAATTCCCAGTGAACAAAGTGAACCGCAGACCGCAGCAGTGGGCTTTGGGCTGGCGACATTGCTCGTGTCGTGGGACGCTCTAGTCTGGCCTATGGGCTTCTGATATCAGCCTAGGCGCCTAGCATATATTTAATAGTCATACTCCCGGGTACCCGTATCCGACCCGAGATCCTCGGGTATTTGCCGGGTAGTGCTCGCTCCGAATCCGACCCGAATCCGACGCTCAGCTATCCAAGTACTATCCGTATCCGACTCGAGAAAAAATTACCCGTATCCGTATCCGACTCGAGAAAAAATTACCCGTATCCGATACCCGACGGGTATTACCCGACCCGTTTTCACCCCTAACGCGGAGGTTGTCAGGCACATACGGTGCTGTCTATGTGGCTATTATTCCCTTGAGACCCATGGTAAACCCTATCTTGACTATGTCTACTAGTCATTGACTTGTGCGCTTGCATAGCTAGCAATTTTTATAAATAGATCTCTTCTCTTCTTCCTTTCTATTTTCAGGTCATTTTTTCTTATTAGGTGCTTGAAGATGACATATAGATAAGAAAAGCAAAGCTTCTCTTCTATATGATACTCCTCTGATTTACCATATATCTCTTATGAATAGATAAATAGATCTAAACTATGGATGAAAATGATTAAGGAGGTTGGACGATCAAGATTTTCTCTTTTTTTAGAATAATATGGGATTTTCTAGTAATTGTTTTTTAGATTAACGTGGGAATTCGGTTGCGATGCTCCGATCAAATCTATTATTTGTAGTTCCTGGGTCATCAGTATTTAGGTATATAGATGCATTGCATAACGTGTGTGTCAAAGAAAACAGACTGAAGGTTTGATGTGGAAATTTTCTAAAGAAGTCATGCTTTGATGCCCAAGCAAGATTCCTGGAAGTTCCTTTGCATTTCCTAAGTACGACTGTACTAATTTTTGACCAAAGACTCCATGAATTTTGTGAATTTATGTATGATACTCCTCTAATTTACTATATATCTCTTACGAATAGATAAATACATCTAAGCTGTGGATGAAAATGATTAAGAAGATTGGACGATCAAGATTTTCTCTTTTTTTAGAATAATGTAGAATTTTCTAGAATTTTTTATTTTTTAGATTTACTTGGGAATTTGGTTGCAATGCTCTGATCAAATCTGTTATTTGTATTTTCTGGCTCGTCAGTATTTAGGTATATAGATGCATTGCATAACGTGTGTGTCAAAGAAAATGGGCTGAAGGGACGATGTGGAACTTCCATATGGAACTCCTCTGATTTATCATATATCTCTTATGGATCGATAAATACATCTAATTCTTGCTAGTCATTAACCAATGCGCTTTTACTTATAGCAATTTCCATAAATAGATCTAATCTGTAATGCATGCAATAAAATCTTCTCTTCTTCTTTTCTATTTCCATGTCATTACTCCTTTATTAAGCATTTAAAGATACCGAGTAGATAAGGAAATCAAAGCATCCCTTCCATATGGTACTCCTCTGATTTACTATATATCTCTTATGAATAGATAAGTAGATCTATGTCGTGGATGAAAATGATTAAGGAGGTTGGACGACCAAGATTTTCTCTTTTTTAGAATAATGTGGGATTTTCTAGTAATTTTTTTTAGATTAACGTGTAAGCTTCTAAGAGGGTCTCCAATTAGTATATAAAATGATTATGGTTCTTTACTACATGTATTCTATGTACCACTAGTGTTGGCCAAAGATGGTGGTGTGATTACCTGAAATGCGTGGAATGGTGGGGATGGGATGATGCTAGATGATGAGGCTGGTGGTGGCAGCTTGGATCTTTGATCCGGTTTGGTTGGTTGAGGGAGCTCCTTGCTCCTAGCCTGCGGCTGCTTGTTGGCTTACCCTTGCTCTTCGGCTTGCTTGGTCTTGATAGTGCTCGGTCTTGCCTGGCTGCTGGGTTTGCTTAGCTTGGTTTGGTTTTGGAGGATGTGGGTGTTGGTGACTCCTGTATCTGTATGTTGGCGAGAAAGCAATTAATGGAGCTTGAGTGATTATGAGATGAATCACTCCTAGCTAGCAACAGATCTGGTGAACTCCAGCCCAATGGCTTGTCGCTAGCCCTCTACTAGCCATCCACCATATACGAAAAAATAGAATTCCAGTGAGATCCTTGTAAAATAAAAGGTGAGATATTTGTATGTATACACACCGTAGGCAGCAGTAGGGGCGAAGCCAGGCCTCGGGCCATGAAATGCTGTAGTCCAATATAGATGAAAATTTATGAAAATCTCTTAAAAAAATATAAAGCAGCCTGACATAATTAGTCCAGCCTAAGTTTTAGGCTGAGCTGGCTCCGCCTGGGCAGCAGGTGCCGCACACTTATCACTTCCATGCCACTGAGGTCTCCCGCGACAGCTTTACCTGAAATGCAGGGAAGCTTGATGAGAAGTACACTATTGCATCGTCGCAGTGCCTTTCATTTGTATTAGTTTCTTTTGTAAAATGAACCCCCATCTGTAGTTGCACTTCTTTCTTTTCCTTTGCCTCTCACATGTATGGAAAGTAATCTCACCAGGGGCGGACGCACATAGGGCTAAGCGGGGGCCTTGGCCCCCAGTCAATTTCTTATGGTACTTACATGTCTAATGCTATTTAGAAGTAGACCCCCACTGAATCAAATGTTTGGGCCCCTAGTCACCTATTCTTTTATGAGGAAATCAATTAATTTTGCTTCTATGTGAGTATATATATAGTCATATTTGAAAAGCATAAATATTTTTGACTATCTATGTATGGATTCTCATATAAGGTGCCTCCACTCATATTTTATCCTGGGTCCGCCCCTGAATCTCACCATTTAGCTCGGTGAGGTTGAAAGTTTTTTCCGCATGCCACTCATCCCCAAGGTATTGTCACACGCCAGAGTAGCACTTGTGGCAGGTTTTTCTCCCTCAAAGATATTAAGCTTGGGTGAAAAGAGATGGAAAATGCAATAGAAGACAAGAAAATAATTTGCAGGTTTCTTTTCTTTCATTACATGGGTTCTTTCATTTACTATCTCGGCATCCTAATGGATGGTGATGACCGGTATATGTAGAGAGGAAGGGAAGCTATGTAGAAATGATGGATGTCATTGAGTCAAAGTACTGGGGGTAGATATGTAGCCACTTATCCAACTACGGTAGAAGAGTAGTAATTTCAGTCAATACATACTCGTCACACCAAACTGAAAAATTCTACAGCTTAGTAACAAGTTATAAGGGCATCAGCTTCGCACTATACTATTTTATTATTCCTGATGTATGTATTGAGAATAGGATTTTTTTAGGGCTAACTGATTAGGATTAAGAAGTAAAAGGATATTAGGATAAACGCTTCTTTTCTTGGGCATAGTTTTAAAGTTTTATGAAAAATGGCTTACAAAGTACTAATGTTAATTTCTCGCTTGCATGTGCTTAGCTTCAAATTGATCACATGAATGTGCTTACCAGGAGAAGAAGTGCTAATAGGATCTTCTACAAATTCCGTGAGCCATCTAAATTCCGTGATAAACATTCAAGCAGCTATCCTTCACCTTCTGCAAACAATCCTCATGCCTCATGGCCGTCAGCAATTGAAGGAGCTAAGACAAAGACGTGCCTCAATCACTAGTGCAGTCATCCATTGTGCCTCAAGCAGGAGGTATCATATCACTGCTATAAAAAAAAGAGACACTACTGTAAAACATGATGCTTAAAAAAAATTCAGTTGCAAAGCCTCTACTCTACTAGTAGTTTTTTGTGTGTATGTATGCAAATGACAGTTTTATTTAACTCATGGTAGCACATGGTCTGCACTTTGCGCAAAGCAGTTTACAGTTGACAAAAAAAAAATGTGAATCCTCAGTTTTATCAAAAGTATTTTCCCGGTTGCCGCTCATTCCCAATGTTAAATCCTGTCCAGATTAGCATAGAAGCAGGAGCTCTCTTCTTCAGTACTAGTACTGCATAGCAAAGACTCGGCATAGACTCACTTGCATCCCAATGGATGAAGTTAAGCTGTGAGGAGGTGATGCATCAGGCAAAAGTAGGTGCGAATTTAAGTGGAAGTTATTGGGAGTAAATAGCCAGCCTTTCTTTCTAGTATGGCAGTCTATTCTAGTCACTGTAGTGAAAACTGAACTCTTACACTACATTTTCTATTTCTTTTTTCTCTTAAGGGATGACCCATTTCTTGTTGGGTGTAAACATTCCACTTCATCGTAAAAATGTACACCTTTGACTGATGTAAATACCTTTCATACTTCACATAATTGTCTCTCGATAGAAACAGTCTCATATTTTACATCATGAACAATAGAACTGCTGATGGATATGTTCAATCTAAAACATCCAGGGGAAGGAATTGTGCCAACCAGAGCTAAGTTGCCGGCAACTATGATAAACCAATTACAGTAATATAGATATACACCCTTCACAATCCAATTACTGCTAGAGATCTGTCACAAACATCCATCTCTAGTCCTGTAAGAATCCGTTCGCTTCAAGATATGACACTACTTGATCAGCCATTGATTTAGGTGAAGGGCAATCCCCAACTTTGCACTGTATCACTATCTGCACAGAGTAGTTCAAGTGCTGAATCAGAGAAGTGAGTTTTTCCAGAGTAATTGATAGTACTAATACTGATGTTTCAATTGTGCAGAGATGCTGATGCTAGTCTAGTGATCAAAGATTTGGGCTAACCTCACAATCAGAAGGTGATTCATAAGGATCATCTATTCCAGTAAACCCTGCAGGTGAATTCCTCAGTGAGCTTTCCATATAATAAGCAGAAAATGACACACTGTTAGTTCTTTTACCTTTGATTTTGCCAGCACGGGCAAGCTTGTAAAGGCCTTTTGGATCCCTCGCTTCACATACTTCAAGTGGGACATCCAGAAACACCTACAGAAATATACTTATCTGAACCAGATATCTTACTGAAAACTTGATTAGATGCCAACTAGATTAAGACAACATTGTCTCACTTGTCTACTTTATAGTTTCACAGTTGAGCAGATATACCTCAATGAATGAAGAAGTGGACAGTAAATTGCGGCAGGCACTTCGATCACTTCTGTAGGGTGATATCAAGCTAGCAATACAGATCAGGCCAGCATCCGCAAATAGCTTTGCTACTTCTCCTGGAAAGTAGAGCACAGACAGAATTAGAAGTGGTAGGGTTACAAAGCGAAAACTGATCATAACGGAGACATTTCAGGAAACATACCTACTCTGCGTATATTTTCAGCACGATCCTCTGCTTTGAAGCTGAGGTCTCTGTTCAACCCGTGCCTGAGATTGTCGCCGTCGAGAACATAGGTCAGATGGCCTCTGGAGTGCAATTCACGACTCAGTGCGCATGCGAGTGTGCTTTTTCCTGAAGTTGATGTTAAGAACTTGTCATACATAAGAAGCTCAGCATTGAAAGTTTTTTTTTATCGAAAGAGCATTATCAGTATATGACCATGAAGATTTGATTGGCTCGTACATACCTGAGCCACTCAGGCCAGTGATCCACACAACACAGCCCTTCTGGTTCAGTAAATTCTGCCTCTCAGGCTGCCCTATTGGGCAGTCATGCCACAGGATGTTTGTCGACTTCCCAACAGTTGAGGTCACAAGCTTGCTACCTGGTAGTTTCAGACCCATGAGGGTTAACAATACTGTTTTGAACTCGAATTTCGATGACCTGACGGTATCGAAATTCGCGCAAAACCACTTGAAATTCACTCAAAACCGAATGGTTTTGAAAGTCAAACAAATTTGAAATTTGGTCAAACCGCTGAGCGATTTTCGAACAAAATGGACAAAAACAACTTGAAAAGGCTCAAATTTCAAGCGGTTTTTGGCGAAAATCGGCAACAGTTGAGAAAATGTAAAAAATGGGAAAAGTTCAAATAAAATGTTATAAAATTTGTAAAAATCAATTAAAGGCCAAAAAATAGGAAAAATGTAAGAAATATATATATAAAAAGTGTGGAGAAACATGAAAAAAATTTCCGGCATGATCTTTCCTAATTATAGAAAAATTTCGACATGACCTTTGCTATATTTTAGACAATTGCAAGTTGTAAAGTAGGCATTTAACAATAATATGTCAACAAATAATCTTTCATTTCAATACTACTCACATATCAATCCAACAAGTGCAATAATAGGTATTCACACAATAACATACCAATACCATTCACATATCAACACCATTTACATTTTAATACCTTATATAAATTGCTTGTATAAATAATTTACAAGAAATTGCTTGTGTCAAATTGCGCGTTGTACAACAAAATAAGTATAGAATATAACTAGTGGTATAAAGTACAACTTTCATACTAAAGTTTTGGTAGTTCATGCATGCATACAACGAAAAGTAAGCTTTTTAATATTGGATAGCATTAACATATTAAAATATACCATTGCAAGATAATTTCTGTGCATACAAATATCGCTACTTGAATAAATAGTACCATTTTCGGGTGTTGTCCATTGCTACTAAATATACTTCAACAAATACTACTATTAAATATAATTGAACAAATGTTGCTACTAAATATAATTCAATAAATATTGCTACTAAATATAATTTAATGGCTCAAAAATGTCTCCAAACTTCTTTTTTTAAAAAAATAAAATCATGCCAAAGGTCATAAAGCTATTAATACTAATTTTACAGAATTTTTTTATAATTTTTTTTCAAATTTTCTGATTTTTTAAATTGAATTTGAATTTTGAACTTGACTGGTAAACCGAGTTGTTTCATTTTTCATACCGTAGCAGTATTATACCATTCTGCAAGTCTGAACCATATTTGGTGTATGGCACCTAAGAGTGTGATTTCTCATTACTGAAACTTCAAGAGATGCTGATTCCTACAATCTCCTATGTTTCCATCAAAGGGAGGGTGCTAAAGCTTGTGGAACAGAGACTTGATGAAATTGCTGTGTCACCCCACCTTGAAGGAAATTGACAGTCTTGGGTTGCATGGACATGTTCTTGCTATGAGACAGTCCCGTCAAGGCCTCAAGGGTCCCAGACATCTTAGTATCACCAAACCTATGGTTTTGTCAGCACCAACCAGTGCCAAATAAATAAGCATATCAATCTTTTTTTATTTTTTTCCTTTAATTTTTCTGAAGAAAAAACATCGTATCAATCAAAGGAGGATGGAATGGCATGATCCACATCAATCAAGAAACATGGCTTCCAGCTCATATCGAGATTTGACTCAACAATGTTCTCAAAACGAAGAACTGACACATAATCTGTCTTGATTTCGCGTTGTTCAGCAGCATGGTGTAACTGAATTAGGATTCCAGAGAACAATCTGTCTCATCCTCTGGTTTGTTGTTCAATCCCTTTTGGCAAGCAGGTGCATGTAGGCTATCTGACAGTACCTTCTCATGCAGTTAATTTCAGAAAGTGATCCACGATTATACATCACGCCTCAGCTGACAGAGACACTGAAAGTGATCTCCAAGCCTCGAGGACAAATATGATGATTTCTTCTAGAAAAACACAGGGCCCTACGTTTCTTTCTAGTACTTTCTCCCCACATCGAACACATAGTTGCTAGGTACTTCTTGCTTACTATTCATCCATCCTATATCCATCATAGATGGTTGATAGAATCAGTCATTTTTACAGGGATTTCGTGGTTTTTTTTTTATATTGATGTGTGGAGCGCTGCTTTGCGCACGGATGTATTCTTGTCAAAGGAATGTACAAAATTCCTATTGGCATGTGAGCATGACGCTCATGTGCGGTCTATCAGTAAGAGAAATTTAACAGTGTGTTACACTGGTGGTATATAATGGGTAGTCGAAATCAGATCTAGTCGTTGATTTGTTAAGGCTATTTCTATTATTCTACTACTCGATGAAATATAAATAAATTATAGCTAATCTAATCTAATGTATCAAAAAAAATGAACGGTTTATATTGAATTTAATGTACCGTAAAAGAGCTCATCAAGTCATCAGTAATTACTCAAGTGACAATTTTGCCAAAATTTTCTATATGAGCACAATCTGTACTGGCACGGCACGAATAGACCCATGCCCTATGGAGAAATCTCTATACTAGATGTCAACATACAGAGCACTATAGTGACGAGCACAACTCAGCTGCAAGTCAGATTCACCAGAAATCGTTTTCATCCGTACATTGGGTTCCACAGCGTCCTAATTGTTTGATGAAATACGAATGGATTTGAGGATTAGTAGAGCACTAATATAGTAATGGATCATGTGTGGCACGTGGTGGGAAATACATAAGAAAATCAACGGGGATCTAAAAAAAATAAAAAGAGGTGCTTCTATGCATTTCCTCTCTATACAAATTGCACAAATCTTAAAACAAACGAAGGAGCAAATAATCACTATCTACACTTCATTGATCCATTCATACTTTAATATTTATTCTTCTTTAAAAAAAAAGATGCATAGAAGCATCTCTCAGAAAGCATTGAATTATGGTTTGATACAGTGGTGCTGTTGTAGCATTAAATTTGGATTTTTTTAAAAAAAATTGGCTAGGAGCTCTGACATTCAGTATAGAAGGAGAAACACTAGGCGAGCTAGGTACAAACGCACCCCACACGTACACACACATCCACACACACTCACGCAAGCACTCGCCTCACGCATGCGCGCCCGCGTCGAGCGTCGCTCGAACGCGGGCGGGCTGGCCGCTCGGTGAGCGAAGCCAGCCAAATTTCATTTTCGTCCCTACCGGTTAGCCCCAAGCAATTATTTAGAGACACTATTTATGACGATGCGGCCAAAGGAAAATGACAAAGGAAAGAGAGACTAAAATTCCCATACATATAGTTCAGGCATGCGCATGAAGTAGTTTTGCACAAAAAAAAAAGACAAATTTTGCATGTAAGAATAGAAATGCTACTGTTTATTGACAATGGCCACTTTAAATTTTAGTTGCTAACCTTTTATATGATTTTTTCACTTTTTTGCTAAACAAAAAATTGTGCTATTCATGCAACTTGGCAAGTACAACCTACAAACCAGAAAAGAAAATATTTGATTTATCTGAAATCATTTTTCTAAACAATAACAATTGTACTTTAAAAGTTAGTTTATGTTATAAACATAGCTGATATATATGAACACAAAGAAAACATCATGCTACTTAGACAAGACGAATTCTAACCAAAGATTCCTCCCAAGAATGAGAAACTCATTAATGTACGTTCCAAATAGCTAAACAAACAAATACTGCAATTAAGTGCAACGAGGAAGAAAAACTAGTGGATCGAATCAATGAGAAGCACCTGCCACGGCCGACCCCACGGTGCTCCTCTCCCCGGCGGCCGCCGCCACGACGGTCATCGGCCTCGCCGCGACGAGCTTGACGCCAGCTCCACCTCTCCTGCTCGCGCCTCCGGCGAGCCCGACGGACCCCGTCCTCGCCGGTGCGCGGCTGCAAGGGACTCCGCCGCCGGCGCCGGAGCACGGCCGAGGAGGAGCCTCCGCAAGCATGGCGCAAATTCGCGTGGGCGCCGAGCAACGGTGGTTTGGTGACCGGCCAAATTTGAGAAGCTAACAAATGAGAGAGAGAGAGAGAGAGAGAGAGAGGATACTATTTATAGGAGCGGACGATGGAATGGAAAACGCCATGGCAGACTGGCAGATATATTCTTGCGTCAGATGGCTACGTGGCACTTTGGAACCCTTACCGGTGCGGTGAATTATATAGGATCTGATAACTTTTTCTTTGATCAAATCAAAAACTAGGATTTGTCTACAAGTTCTTTAGGTCTTATTTGTTTGAGTTTTTTTACTGGCTTAAAAGCTAAAAAGTTACAGTCTAAACAAACGAGTAGCTTTTTATCTGGACTTTTCAAAAGGCATAAGCCTCTATGTAACTAAAAACCAAAAGTCATTGGAGAGAGGTTTTTTGGCTTATTGATGGTTGATTTTAGACTAATAACACTAAAATTAGGTAAAATTACCCATCTCTATCACGTACAAAAATCATTAGCTTTTAAGCTGTTTAAGCCAGAAGCTGACTTTTAAGCTATAAATCAAAAAGTCTAAACCTAAACAAACAGGGCCTTAACTTAACTACCAAATCATGCTAGTTTAATTTTGCATCGGTTAACTCCCGTTTGGAAAGCAAAAATTTTGCAAACAAACAAATAAGCTCTACAGATACATACTCCCTCCATCCAAAATTATAGGGTATATCCTAGAGAGACATTGAAGATGACTACGTTAGTTCTAATTATTATCTTTAAATACTATATACTACCTATATTAAAGGTGGAGGGGTTCTGGTTCAGTCGGCCCTCTCCACGTCACCTCTTTTATGGGGAAGTCTTCGAAAATTTAAAATTGTGTTTAGGTCCTTCTTAGGCTCTTTTGCAAAAAGGCCCTTTGAAATTCTAAATTACGTTTAGGTCCCTTTGAATATTCAAAAAATTGTATTCAAGTCCCCTCTAGCTCTTTCATAAAAGACCCCTTCGAAAATTTTGAAAATATGTTTAGATCCTTCCACCACCTTTTTTGCCAAATAAAAACATCATATTTCTGTAAGTTCAAGTCAAAAAAACCATTGCGGTTTAAGAGGATTGTGTCCAATCCTAAACCATGCCCTTTTATAAAAAGAAGAAAAACCAGGGTTCTGGAAAATCACCCTCGCATGGCTTCAGGCGTACGCATCTAGTTTAATCCACGAATTTAGGGAATACAAAATGTATGCACACTTGTTTTTTGCTTTGAAATATGAAATGCACCTAATATTTATGGACAAGACTATTCAAAAAGTACACCCTGTATTTTTAGACGGAGGGAGAATTTTATACCTTTGGTGTGAATTTGATTATTTTTGTGTTCTGAGATGAGGGTTTTCGAGGATTATTAAAACGATTTCCATGTTTTCCATGTGCGCCTAAATAAGGATAGCATTTTACTGATTTGAAGAGATAGATCTAACCAATCAGTCAACTGCCAATAAAGGATTAGTGTGCGTTTTTGGAAGCTTTAAATAAGGAAACACTATTAGGGCATGTACAATGGGTATTATTTGCTGGCTCTAAAAATTGCCACATAGGCAGGAAAGTTGACGTGGAGGGGAGAGATGGGAAGGAGAGAGAAACAGCGTTGTTTTGTGAAACAACGACTCTTGGCGCGGAGATCAAAAAACAACGACGCTAGAGCCGTCTGTTGGAGAGCCAGCCGGCCCTAGCGTCTTCTACCATAAAAAAGGCGTATGCAGAAAATTAATTATCAGGCATTTAATGAAGAGATAGCTTTAGAGACAACCTTTTGTATGCGAACTGACTCTTGCTGACGTGGACTGTCCAAGAGATTAGTCAGGCTCAACCTTTGTACATGCCAACAAGAATTGTGCCTTGAGTTCTCCCTGTCCAAGATTAACTTCTGCGGGCAGATTCAATGAACCTGAAATCCAATCCAGATAAGTTGGAGGCTCTTGTAAACGGCATTGAATTCTAACTACGAGCAAGTAGCTGCTTTTGAACCTCTCTTCACAAGAAAGATTCCTTTTTTTCTGTTGGAATCAAAGGTTCATGCAAAAAAGCATTGGACACAGGACCCAATTACCAACTTCTTTGTACAGTTGCACAGCTACAGCTCTTGCATATACTCATTTCTTGTAATCCTAAATTCATGAAATCGTTTTAAAATCTTTTCTAAGTAGAGCTAGCTACCTTGTTATTTAGCTAATCAGACTAACTATCAATTAAAATTAGAGTTCATGCTCGTGCTACTTCAAACCCACAGGATAGTACAGATTCCACAATAGGGATGCTTGCATGACCAGAACAAACAAGAAACAAGTATAACTGCCGGGATATTATCCATCTGTAAACTGAATTTTCATATATTCGTCAAGCTTATATTTGAAATAGTGTGTAAGCTTGTATTCTAGAATTGAAACATATACCAACATATATTCAAATATGCTCAGTTTCGGCTCATAGCTAGCGAATATATAATTAATTAAAACAGTTGCTTGGAGTTTTGCCCTAAAAAGGTTGTTGCAAGAATGGATGTTTATCAAGACCTCTCTTTTGTGGCTTTGTGAGCTAACAGTCAGCAACCACATAGCCATGTGTGCGTCTAGTGCCTGCCAATTGTTGCTCAACTCGAAAGCTACAATGGTAGAGACAAAACGCCATGCAATGTAATTGGACTGCTCATTCATGATTAGATAAAAAGCTCAGGGCACCCAACAAAAGCAGAGGTTATGTTGTGACTAGTGAAAGCAAAATATACACAGTGCAATTAGGTGACAAGCCAGTTAGGATTTTTAAACACCTTGATTTTGCTGTTTGACTGATCCAGTTTCTTATCTAACAAAGCAAGGCAGACGTAAAACTGAATAACTGACGGTGTGAAAATTTCTACCAACAAATTTCAGTCCTAGTAACAAAACTAAATGCGTGGAGACACCTAATTTTAACAGGAACCGATGTATTTATGGATCACCTCATCAATTGTGGCAGAACCGCAGAAGATCTTAGCAACATATATATGATTGATGCAACCTTGGTATACTTATTGTAGCATACAGAATGGCAACTCATGATCCACTATTATAGTGCTACTAGCACTTGTCATGGCCTAACACTTTTCGGTTTTAGTTAGTTCATCAACAATACATTCTTATCCAAGACAAGTTTTTGAGTACCACAGACCAACTAGCATCAGATGGCACTTCTACTTAACGGAACATGGAACTGTCCCCTAATCCATGGTAAGAAAACGAAGGAAAAGAATTGTTAAGTATAAAAATTGCTTTGTATCTACTTCCACTTTTTTTAACTTTTATTAATTCATGAGAATTACATGAGCATACAATATGTAGAATTTTTAAATCTCTCTTTGTCAACATAATTGGGAAGCAGGCCAAGCTTTGGCTCGGTTGGTGAGCGTGCGGCGCGCTCAACTCGTCCGCCCGTATTCGAGTGCAGCTAGACGCAAGGCACATGCGCCGAGTGCAAGTGCGTGGCATGTGTGCGTGTTCAGGTGTGTGTGTGAGGCGTGTGTATATATTTGTAGCTCGGTGGTTGTTCTTATTCTTTAGTGAATGTTAGAGCTCTTGGCTAATTTTCAAAAAAATAATAATAATTGGGACATGTTGCTATTTATTTTCAAAGGTAAGGTAGCAATATATGCAAGATTCTCTGTGAGCTAATCATTTACACAGACTCACGATTCATACAATACGTAGAGGTTTGAGTGTCAACATACTCCAAACGAAAGCAATTTGCACAAGCTTTACAATAATGATTACGGATGAGCAAATACAAATAAACCACTCGATTTCTCTTATTCTTTACGATCTATATTTTTTTTCTTAATAGAGATAAGCATTTTCCAGAAGTCAATGCAATGAACATATTATTGCTGTAAACATCCATGATTTGAGTTCGACACAAAGGGATTTTGGAATTTTTCTGTGATGATCAGGAAATGACCGACATGAATAACCACAGGAATTTCATGAGCTACCTTCAGACATTCAGAGCTTCGGAACTCAGAACACCGGCCACATTATGCTCATCATTATTATCAATCACACTTATTACACATGGCAAGGGAAGCCCTTGCTCTAACAAGAAGCAACTCAAGAATGTAAAGTCAGGGTTAAGACCTTAGAACAAGTGCACCATGCAGTGGTTTTGACTTAACAGAAACACAGCTCCAGGACAAATCTCTCTGACATTACGATCAATTTAGCCGATTCCTTGCGGATGCTCATTCATATTCTGCAGCAGTACTCAGACTGGGATCAATGTTCAAACCAAAATTGTAGGCAAGGGGTGAATGCTTCCACGTCTCATCAGAGCTCAAGAGGTGTTCAGGGAAGGGAAGATCACAACAATACATATACGTTTGAAATACATTATTTATAGCACCAAAGATTAAGCAAAATTTGCTTCTTTACCAGTTTTAAATCGGTAACGCATTAGATATGTCTTTGTGAAAGTACTGTGAAACTGCATGAACATTCTGATAGTATTGTGAAACTTTTGTTGAAGTGTTCCATGAGACCATGAATTCAGTGTTACACTTTCCATAAAAGTAACAATTAGAGTCTAGGTTTATTCTCTATTCTTCCGTTGATTTGTTATACCTGAAACATAAACAAGTACCTTTATTTGCAGCTGCAGAAACTTGACGCACTGAACTGCTTCCTCCAACATTGTGCTGATCAACCTGCAAATGCAGAAGATTTAATAATCAATACACTCAAATGATTTTTAGATGGACTGTTCATTAGCCAATAAGCGAATCACTAACTAATCAGTAAGTGCTTACTATAGTACCGTTGGGAATTAGCTGCTGCAGTGTTCTAGTGTTAACCTTTGCATAAAGACTTTGTGAATCGTTGGAAGACCGCTTACAACCTTTCGAATTGACACTTTGTTTCAGAGCAATGGATTTCTTAGACGTGCCTATTGAATCTACTTCAGAGCTGCAGCAGGAGGAGCCGCTCAGATGGACAGGGTCGGCATTGGTCTCATCATCAATTACACTTGAACTCAGAGCCCTCGATAGCCAAGATAAATTGCATTCATGGGAATGTTAGAACAGTTTAAATGCAAAACCAATCATTTCTTAAGAGAGTGCGTACTTTTGCTTTTGTAGTGTAGCAGCCTTCACCTACCGAGGGAACAATCCGGGATTTCTTGCTAGCGTTCTTGTTCTTCTTCCTCCGCTCATCCACAGGGAATACCCTCTTGTCACCAGTACTTGCCTTACTCGTCGGAGTGAGGGTCTGATGCTGGTGATCAAAACACATATCCATGCAAGTGTTAACCAACGGCCAAGCGCCATATCTCTTGTTGTCGATAAGAGGATGGAACAGGCTACTGGGCATTGTACTAGCTGTCACACAAGAATTGATACTAGTGTGCAAAGGTTGGCAGCAACATTACTGCTGCTCCAGAACATGGAATGCAGGTGAGCAATCTGCTTGCATCGACAGGGCTCCAAATGGCTGCACACTTTGCCTCCATTCTATTGATCTGAACCTTCTATTCTAATTTCTAGAACTTCTAAATTTTAATGTGAGGACTCTTGGCAATGTTTCTGTAAGCACAGTGCAGGTAGGGGCACATATTTATACTAGTGTTTTCAGATAATCTTTTTTGCAGATATAAATTTGACTCAAGTTCTATCGTACTCTTAGAATGACATCTAAGCAGTTGTAGTTTATATCTGAAATGCGAAGCCTCACCACCCATTAGATCTTTCAGTTCAAAGGCTACAAAGATCACATGCAAAACCGTTTGCCCATTGAGCAATCTAAAGAGGCAATCATACTGATGTCCCTAAGGAGCACAAGAATAATAAACAAATAATAATGTCAGATTCATGGTTTAAGATCAGAGAACAATAATAATGGTAATTATATAGTTCCATTAAATGACTCATATGCCCAGTAATTTCAAGATCGACAGCAGATGATACTACTACAAAAACATGATATTAGTTATAAGAAAACGATTAAGAGCTGGCTGATATAAGAAATTTAGGAGTGGAGGTGATCATGGAGAAGTGCTGGGGTCATAAACAAAAAAAAATCATCAGTTTGATGAAAGCTCAGTTTGCTTCTTTGCATTTTTGTTCTCTTTGCATAACTTCGATATATATGCAAGGATAGTCACATCAGAAGAAAATGGCAGTTATATGATCCTTAAACTGTGTAATTCAGTAATTGATAGTGTGCAAGTATAGGGCTAGCACACAATACAGAAGACAAGCACACCTGAAGCCAGACATGCTTGGAATTATTAGAACATGGGCAGCTTTTCACTGCTGAAAATGAAGGTAGATAATCTAGGTGATTCATGCCAAGCCTAGCTAAACAAATAAGATGAAGTTACTTATTTTGCACATTAGGACAGCTCAAGATGTGCTTAATTTTGTATTAAGCATGGCAAACACGGTTTCTGTAAGCGCCAACAAGCTAGCTGGTATTAATGAAGCTGCAGAAATTGATTTTGCAGCAAGGTTCACAATGTGTGACTTACAATATGTACCTCCAAAGGGGCAAAGTTCATAGTTCCATCGACAATATACAAGCTAGCTGTCTCCTTCAGCTGAGTACTACCCTAAGAAGCATCATCAAGAATTTAATGACCCACGAGCAATCATTTCATAAACCAATTAGAACTGGTTTCAAATGGACCTTGAATAATAATACATACTTAGGTTATAGATTATTCAGACAATTCCAGAACGCAAAGTAGGCATATAATTGCATATGAAATTGCACTTGTTTATGCAGGAAATAGCAAGTGAAAAGAGCAATAGTAGAAAAAAAATAGTGTAAATAAGACTACTAAAAATGCAATGCCAACGTGCAAGACCATAGTTTAACATACAATGTGAAATGCGAGAACAGAATAGTTAGAAGGTACAATCATGGAATACAAACGGTATATTAAGAAGCAAAGTGATCAATTTAATTCGCCAAACTACACTGTATTTAGGGATGAAAACGGAAACAGAATTTCCAACCGTTTCAGAGAAAAACAAAAACGAAAGTCTTTTTTCGGAATCGGAAACGGAAAATGTGGGTACGAAATCGGAAACAGAAACGGAAATTCCGTGTAAATGAAACCAAAAATTCCGTCGAAAACATGGCAATTCCGTGTAAATGAAACCAGAAATTCCGTCGGAAATATGGCCCATTTGGTCAAAAAGGAGAATGGATAATTTACATTTATTTTTGAATTAAAATAATTTCAGAAATATAAATGGCTTTATAGAAAAATATCAAATAGAGTTAAAAAATTCCATAAAAATTCTCAAAAATACTTTGGAACATTTTGAACCTAGAAAAATTATTTCTAGCATAATTTTGGTTTCATTTTTCATGAATAAATTAATTTTTATAAATCTAAAAATAGTAAAACGGTATTTATAAACTCCAGAAAATCCAAGATAAATCTCAGAAAATCATAAATGAACATTGAACAATAATATACAAATTTTAGAGTATTACACCTTTATAGTTGGAGGAGTAAGAGGATGTCGATGATAATGATATAGAAGAGAACATGATCTGATCTAAGAGACAAATACCGGTAAACATAACATTGTTCTTATGTCCGCCTTGCAGGTGAAATGAGTTACATTATTTTTACGATCATATATTATGTTCTTACAGAATTTTCCACTTTCGTTTTCATATCCGCTCCACTCCGCATTCGTTTTCGTATCTATTTCTAAGGTTTCTGATTCCGTTTCCGTTAACAGTAAAAGATGTGGAAACGAAAACAGAACGACTATTTACCGACTGTTTTCGTTCCGTTTTCATCCCTATCTGTATTCGATTGCTAGAACAGCCAACAAAGCATTGTGCAAGACAAGCGGAGATTTATGTTAGGGTGCTATAAATTATACGGTTATGTGGTGATCATTTGAAATTAACAGTATCCCCTCCAAGATGCAAAATTGCACTGAAAAAAGGGTTTCCAGAATATCTCTGCCCACAGAGAAGTGAGGTAACAACTATTGGCCACTGTTCATCCTCAATTCGTAATAACGGGCCGATGTAACATGCGTAATTGAAGGCATGAAGCAAGACTAATAAACCTGGCAATACAATAGCAATTTTTCTTCAAAACTGCAAAACAATAACTTTGAAGGCATAAACACAAGTAGAATCAATACATGGCATCACATATAGCAAATACATCGATCTTTCATTATGAAGTTAGTTCCAACAACCACAGATCCCACGAAAACTTCAACAACTTTACTAAGCAGTACTCTGAACAAAAATCTAAAGAACATAAATTAAGCGTTCTATAAAAAGGCCATCTCTCAATGCAGGTGAAGTCCCCAGCCACATCAGCAAGGCAAAATGCTTTCAGCGGTACTGCAAGGAAAAGAACACAAGTAGTTGAGAAAAAATTGACTACGATCAAAGGTTCTAGTCCATAATTTTAGAAGGATAGGGCATATCGGTCTGAAGTTAAATGCATCTACAGACATAAATATGCAATCAAAACAGTCTCAGATATGCATATCAGTGCAATGGCCACATATTTATAATTTTGACTTGAATTAGGAGTTAGGACAGTAAATTATACAGAACCAGTTTCAGTAGATAAAAATCAACATCAAAATACACAGATGATATGCTTGGGTACAGCACTTGTTGGACTCCTGGACATGCAGAAGGAACTGCTAGAAATACATATACCTTGATGAAGCCAATATCCTTTGCGTTGCTGCGGAAGCATTGCCTGCAGCACATGAGCCCATACTTTCTGATCAGACCGTGAGGGTTCCCACAGACCCGGCTGCCATAAATGAACAAGTTGGGAGTTACTCCCTCCGTTCCAAACTATAGGGCATATTAGAATTCAGAAAAGTCAAATTACATAAATTTTGACCAAGAATTAGTCAAATTTTGTGCATATTTAATTTACAGAAGATGTATCAATTGATTCATATTTCACTTATCTTTCAATTATTGTTGGTTTCATAACAATTCATAATATATTATAACAGAAATTAACGGTCAAAGTTTACTTCAAAAGACTTTTTTGAATTCTAATACACCCTATATTATGGAACAGAGGGAGTACTAAAGTTATCTAGTGTAAGATAAATCACTCTTCAGCACATCATAAATACTAATTAGATTACTCTTTTAGCCAACATCTCTCAAACAATGCAGTTCATATGATATATATACATCTCAGTACGCTGCATTTGACTTGAAAAACAGTAGTTTTTTTTACCCCTACAGCGTTTCACGTGATCCATAGGCCATGGCAACACCAAACAAATGCTTATGACATGATGGTAAAATCTGAAAGACTATATGGAGGTCTAACTTTGATAATGATGAGTTATTGACTGTGTTTAAAGTATAAAGTGCTTAAATTTAATTTTTGATTTGAATTGGATTTACAATTTGAATCAATTTGAGTGGAATTTGGTTGAAGCGCCACTACCGGCCATAGAGGGCAGTAGTGCCGGCAAAAGCTACACTACCGGCCTTAGGAAGCGGTAGTGCCGACCCTTGAGCGAACTCAAAAAATAAAATTTTGAATTTAAGTAACATTTGCTTGGACATTGCTATGTGATAGGTTTTCCTTATTTTTGATGGTTGCAAGGCGATGGTGCTAGGTCATGGTGAGACGAAGGATGACCGGGATTAGACGAGGTGAGCCAGAGGTCCAGACGGTCAAAGATCATGATACGCCCTCCAGCCCCTAACCTTCGTGGAGAAATCTCCAAGCCAGGACAGAGTTGAGCCGAAGTTGAATGCCTTTGCGCAAACGAATGAGTCACCGGTCGGCGACCTGAAAGCTCGCCAGATGACGTCGTGGTGAATTAGCGAATAGACTTGATAGATTGGCTGTTAGTCGGAGCCACCGCCTGGAAAGTGTTTTGGCAAACTCAAAACTGAACTTCTTATTCTCTCTGGCACATATATATAGTAGTCTTAGAGTCCAAATATATCTCTACTCCATACTTCCTATTACAATTCTCCCCAAAATAAAAGATCTATCTATCAAATTCTAACTATGAAAGAACTCTTCACGATTCCCTCGCTGGATCCTGGTTGGTTTGCTTCCTGAAATAAACATAGTCCAAGACCTGACGCGTATCATTACTCCCCCCTGGAAATTAAACTTGTCCTCAAGCTTACAGTTAGGGTGCTCCCGACGTAATTCTATGGCATCAATCCAAGTTGCTTCTTCCTGTTTTTGGCCTGTCCAATACACAAAGAATTGGCGATGTCCTCGCAAAAAACACTGGTCGAGTAGGTGAATCAAGACCTTTGGATGAGGTGCTAAAGTTAGTGGCTTGATCCAAAGGATGAGGTTCACCCGGTGGCCCTATAAAAGAAGGGGAGGAGGTGTTTCTCCCTCCAAGTCTTGGAGCTAAGAGTTAGCTGGTATTTGCTCTTTTGGAGCTTTGCCCACCTATGTGTGACTGTGTAAAACTCTCCCAAAGCAATCAAATTAAGTTCCTCCAAGTTCATAGCTTGTTTTTATAAGTTCTTAGGTTTTACCTTTTTTTTGATGATTTTTGTTGCAACTTGTATGTTTGCCTCCCCTCCTTCTATATGCTACTGATCCATTATGTTTTCGAGGGTGCTCATATGGTTTTATACCTCTCTTGCACCCTAGGATAGACTAGAGATCAAGTTTTCCATCAAGTTGCAAATATGTCCAGAACTTGTTCTTCACGCAACAGTTAGTGTTTGATTTTAAAAAAAAATCCAAAAAAAATCATTTTTGAGTGATTCTTATTGGAGAAGGTGCATGACTCATATATCCATCTGAGGAAAAATTGGGGAGCACTAGTTGCACCGTTTGGATGCTATGAGGTGAATATCGAGCCCCAAACTTTCTAATCGAAATTCATGACAGTTTGTGGTGTTTAATTTTTCTTGATTCTTCCACAAGGCGTTTTGAGATAGTCTTTGGTGGAGTGCTTCACGACTCATTAGTTTATATGAAGAAAAATTCTCAAAAATTCTAGAGCACTAGAAATCTATCGACCACCTGCTCCAAGTGAGGACATTTTCTGGAGAATCTGCTTTTGCTTTTCTGAAAATAAATTAGATAATTTGGTTTGATCTTTTTTTTAAAAGCAAGATTTGAATTGATTCCTTTTTGTTTGGACACTTGACAACCAGGATTGTGACTCAAAATTATCGCATATTCTATGGTTCTTATCCATGCAATCTAGGGGTACACATAGTTGTCTAATTGTTCGGGTTTTGGAGGGTTGGTGAATTTAGAGAGCAACGGTCTGTTATAAAATCTTCAAGGCGATAATTCACCCCCGTCTGCTCGTAATCTCGATCCTTCAATTGGTATCAAAGCCGATTTTGCTCTTCTATAGATCTTAACAGTCTCGAGAGTTATGGCGACGGACAAATATTTCACCAAGCCTTCCATCTTTTCTGGAGTTAATTTTCTATTTTAGAAGTCTCGAATGGAGCCGTACATCACTGTCCAAGGCTTCCTGATATGGCAAAAGGTGAAACTCCCGTATGAGGTTCCTGCCGATGAGCACGTCACAGCCGACAATATGACTGAATTGAGGCAAATGCCAAGACAAGGAACATTCTCATACAAAGCCTTAGCCACAATGAATATGATAGGATTTCTCACTTGCGATCCGCTCACAAGATTTGAATGACCGTCAATGCTTACTATTAGGGCACTACTCAAATCAAGACTGTGAGGCAGGATCAGTACAAACGTAATACAAAAATTTGAACAACACGACGATGAGAGTCTTAATAAGTATTTTGGTCTTTTTATAAAAATTTTGAGCGACCTCTGAGCAATCAGCTACACATACACTGACTCGGACAATACTTGACATTTCTTAACCACACTCGACCTTCGAGTTTGAGAGATGAAAGTGACCACCATCAAGGATACTATCGACTCTTAATCTTGACAGGCTTTATTCCCAACTCAAAACTCATGAGATCGATGTCGTCTCTCGCAAGACGAAATCGCAGTTGATGGCCTTGGTCACTGATCTCATTGGATCTCCTTTCGATCTTTTTGCTGATTTCTCTATCTCCGCCCTTTGCGAGCTAAGCGATGACCAACTGAAAAGATTTTTAGAAAATAAGCTTGCTCTTTTAGCTCATAAATTCTCATGCATACAAGAGAGAGGAAGAGAAGTGACAAGATCACATGCTTAGAATGTGGTGGCCCCAACCACATTCAAGCGAACTGTCTCAAGTTGGATAAGGGCAAGAACGACTCCGACGGTTCGATAAAGATCAACTACACCGAAAAGAACCGCATAATCAGTGGGATCAGTGACCAAGACCATCAAGTGTGATTTCTTCTTAGAAGAGACGACATCGATCTCATGAGTCTTGAGTCAGGAATAAAGCCCGTCAAGACTACGAGTCGATAAGTCGGTACTGTCCTTGATGGTGGTCACTTTCATCTCCCAAAATCGGAGGTCAAGTGTGGTCAAGAAATGTTGAGCATTGTCCGAGATAGGGTATGTGCAACCGACTGCTCAAAGGTCGCTCAAAATATTTGTAAAACGACCAAAACACTCATTAAGACTCTCACACTAACATGTTGTTCAAATTTATTGTATTACGCTTGTACTGATCATGCCTCACAGTTTGTCAAAAACTGACAATTATGTGAATCCCTAACTTGCACGGATGAGAACCATAGAATATGTGGGGAATTTATGAATCACAATACTGATTGTCAAGCATCCTAACAAAAAGAAATCAATTCAAACCTTATTTTAAAAAAGAAGATCAATCCAAATTACCTAATTCACTTTCAAAAAAACAAAAGCAGATTCTCCAGAAAATATCCTCACTTGGACCAGGTGATTGATAGATTTCTTGCGCTATAGAATTTTTAGAATTTTCTCCATATGAATTAAAGAGTCATCTAACACTCCACCGAAAAACACCTCAAAACGCCTAATAGAAAAATTAGAAAAAATTAAACACCACAGATTGTCAAAAACTTCGAGCAAAAAGTTTGGGTTCGATATTCACCTCATGCAACCTAAATCGTGCAACTAGATAGAAAAGTTAATCTCTAGTCTATCTTAGAGTGCAAGAGAGGTGTAAAACCAAATAGCATATAAAAGAAGAGGCAAACATACAAGTTACAACAAAAATCATTAAAGAAACAAGATTGAAACCTAAAAACTAGTAAAAAACTAGTAAGAACAAACCATAAACTTGAAGGAACTTGATTTGATTGTTTTGAAAGAGTTTTATACAGCCACACCTAGGTGAGCAAAGTTCCAAAGATAGCAAACAACAGCCAACTCTTAACCGAAGACTTGGAGGGAGAAGCACCCCCTCCCCTTCTTTTATAGGGCTACCGGATTTTCTTGAGAGCACATTTGCATCGCACTTCTTGTGAGCAGAGGTATGAGCAAAAGCTCAGTGTTTCTCATTTTTATATGTTTGGTTGCAAGTGTTTTATCTTGAAGTCTACTTAATCTAGATAAATTTGAATCTCACTCTTCTATGGTATTTTTCTATATGCGAATATGATCACAGAAATATGTGATGTGATCTTTGATGAAACAAGCCCAGGAGTTAGACCCGATATTTCAGGTTCTTATCCCTTCAAAACCATTTTTTGTAGAGGATGAGAATGGTAGAGATGATGGTGTTCTACCAGATCCGGTCCCCTCTACACCTGAGGTTTCTCCTGTTTCTATTTCTGCACCTTAAGGGGCCAGCCCTTACGTTCAGACTCTCCTTCAGCGAGTGGCTCTGTTCTTATCTCTTCTGTAAAAGGTAGAGGACACTTCTGCTTCTGATGCTCCCCGCCATATTCAGAAAATTCATCCACTTGGTCAGAATCATGCTTGTTTAGTTTTAGTTTCTACCTTCACTCAGTCTTTATTGCCTCCTTTAAGGCGAAGGATGTTTCTTATACATTACCCATAAATCATGGATTAATATTATACATGAAAAACTGGAAAACTTTAAGAATAACAAAGTCTAGCGGCTTGTAGAGCCCCCATTTGATCATAATATCATTAAGACCAAGTAAGTGTTAAAAAATAAGCAGAGTGAGAATGGGGTTGTCATTCACAACAAAGTTAGGCTAGTTGTATAGGGTTTTAATTAGATTGAGAGTCTTGACTTTGAGGAGACTTTTGCCCTCATAGCTAGACTAGAGACGATTAAAATTCTGCTTGTATTCTCTAAATCATAGAGTTTCGAACTCTATCAAATGGATGTTAAGAGTACATTTCTCAATAGTTTTATTGAGAAATAGATTTATGTTAAACAACCTCTAAAATTCGAGAACTACAAATACCCAAACCATATTTTCAAACTTGGTATGAGAGGTTTAACTTCTATCTTCTCAGTTATAGTTTCAAAATGAATATAGTAGATAAAATTCTATTCATAAGACATGATTCACATTTTCTTCTCGTCCAGATTTATATAAACGATATTATCTTTGATAACTCTTTTCATTCTCTTGTGTCTCAGTTTTTTGAGATGATGAATACAAAGTTTAAGATAAATATGATGAGCGAGTTAAGCTACTTTCTCGGCTTTCAAATCAAGCAGATTCGATAGGGTAGTTTCTTACACCAACGTAAGTATACTCAGGACCTCTTAAAACGGTTTGATATGTTTAATGGAAACCTATGATGACTCTTATGGTCACTACTGCTGTCCTCGAGCCCGATGAGGATGGTGAGCTTGCTGATTAGAAGGAATTTCAAAGCATGATCTACTATCTTGTATCGCACTGTCTCGTAGCCAGACATACACTTTGCCGTGTGCTTGTGCTCGCTTTCAAACTTATCCTCGCGTCTCTCATCGTCAAACGGTGAAACGCATTTTTAAGTATTTTCAAGCTACCATTGATTATGGTATTTAGTACTTTTCTTTTTTTCTTGTCTATCATTTAAAGACTTCTCCGATGCTGATTTTGTTAGTTGTAGGATAGATAGGAAGAACACTTCTGGTATTTAATAATTTATTGACACTTTGCTTGTTTCTTACTTATCTAAGAAGCAATCTAAAGTTGCATAATCTACCGCTGAGGCCAAATATATTGCTACAGTCAGTTGCTGTAACTAAGTTTTTGAATGAGATCAAAATTAAATTTTGGGTTAGAGATAAATAGTCTTTTACTTTTCTGTTATAACACTTTTATTATCTACATTGGTAAGAACCTAATGCAGCACTTTATAATCAAGTACATTAATATTAGATATCATTTTCTTAGAGACCACATGAAGAAAGAAAATATAGCATTTAAGTTTGTGAAAAGTAACCAACAGTTGATCGAAATTTTTACCAAACTTTTGAATAGGTTTAGATTTGTTGACTTGAAAAATGTGCTTGGAGTTATACACCCTTTCAGTCTTTTTTAAAAATCAACCAACTATTAGAGGCCTAAGAAAAGAGATTTGACATGAGCAAGATCATCACCAAACTCAAATAAATCGGAGTGATAGTAGAGACCACTTTCATACGATTGCAAAAATTCAAAATTGAGCTACACTAACAATACATACATAGCAAACTTCTGCAACAAGGTGGTTGCAAAACCAGAGTTTGCATCCACAGACACAGCGGGGCTTGCATTAATCCTCAGTAAACAAGATCAGACTACTCGAACCAGCATAGCATAAAAAAAACAGAGCATCATGGCATGACCGAATATCAGTGAAAGCAGACACAGAACATTTATAAGCAAGCACCTCGACATCAAGAGCCTAAGGGCCTAAATCCCAAGAACACAACATCGAACCATGCTCATTAGCATGGCCAATCTGATTAACACAACTAACCACGCATCACATCAAATACTGTTCCAGATCCCTCGAATTCGCTACTCGCAACCAGGCACCGCCCACTTAGCTAAACAAAAGTGCCCTCAAGAACTCCATAACCAATCTATCACCCCACAAATCCGCATCTACGCGCAGCCATTAGCTTCTCCCAATTCACGAATGCAACATGGTAAGGAACAAGAGACGAAGCGAGTATTAAAGAACGGGTAATCACCAGACGCGGGAGCCGGGGCCGTAGTTCTTGGGGTGGGAGTTCCACACGTTGGAGTGACCCATCTCGCCTCCTCTTTCCTTCCTTCCTTCCTTCCTTCTCGGTGGCGCGACGAAGAGAGCGAGAGACGGCCGGGGAGGCGCGCGAGCTGGATGCGAGGAGGAGGACGAGAAGGCGGCGGCGCGGGTTGGTGGTGACTGGAGAGACTATATATGGAGCGGGAGGCGTGGAACCCTAGCTCGGCCACTCGCAGTTAGGCTGGGCCTTAAGTATATGGGCTTTACCAGGCTGAGACTATGGGCTTGTCTCTTAGGCCCAATGGAGGTTCGTCGTGGACAGTATGGGCTCTGGCTCCAGCCGGACCACTCAAAGCCCTTCTGAGTTTGCTCTTTCTTTCTTCTTGTTCTGCTTCTTCTTCTTCTTCTGACACAGAGTTTGCTCCAGTTTGCAGTTCACGACCAAGAATAACACGTGTACTTACGTACTAGTTTCATTCGTGGTCTCCTTGCGTGGATCTCTTACGTACTAGTGTCTTATCAAGAACCTGCAGGAATGAGAATCTATTGCCACCTCGATCCAAGATCGGCATGCACAGCACGGTTTAATCGATCTGACCACTGGAGAATACGATGCCAATGCCATGCCATGCGCTTTGCTTTCTACTCTTGACCGCTACCAAGCTGAACGAACGTTGCAAACCAGTTCTGACTTTCGAAGATGCATGCCAGCTTTCTCCCTTTTCTGAAAGCGAGCTTCTAGATGAGACCTCTGAGAATTTTTGTTTCGTTTTTTTTTTTTTTGACTATATCTAGGCTTCATTTTGTTTTTGCCACATTAGTTATCTGAGATTAGCCAGTGGCGGCAAAACACTAATAGTATTCCACGTAGACCTAAACCAAACCGAATTATCCTTGATCTTGATGTACATTGGAACTAGCTAGACGATGGACTTGTTAAGTTGAAATACAACTGCCGCTCTAGTTAGCTGAAGGAATCCAGAACTGAAGTGAACTTGTTCGCTTTAACAGGCTGCTAGCTAGCTTGTGGCTGCTTTTGGATGGTCATTTGTTGTCGTGCTAGGTGTGCGACCAAGCGATCGACAAGTTACGTGTCTCTTCTTCTTTCAGCTTTTCAATGCAGACAACTGTGCAAAGGACACCAAGACAAGTCAGTCTTTCAGCTAGCTGTGATGAACAAGCAGCACAACATATCTTTAGTTGCAGTCACCGATCCACTTTGCCCTGAGAACCCACTAGAAGCCATGAAAAGATCGTCATCCCTTATCTTTCACTTCAGGCTTAAGCCTCCAACAGACCTGAGATGATATGCATGAGTTCACAGCCAGGGTTGCAAAAATAGCAGGCAACTGACTCTGGTTTTCTTACCCTTTTGCTCGGGCCGTCCGCAACAACCGGTCCAATTTTGCGCTATACTTTCCTGCGAGTGTAAGAGAATATTTAGTTGTACACCATTTTGCGAAAAGCCGTCGTCATATGGAAGCCTGTATGGCTGTATGTATGTAGCCTTATTGCACTCTTTTTTTCCCCCTTTTTAGCTCTTTCGAATAAAATTGCAAATCTAGCCCCCTTTTTAACTATGGAAACACCAAAAGACAACACTTATTACCTACTAGGCAGGTGACCGGTCACTATAGATGCCTTCCTATTGACCTCAGTAGGTACCTATCACGGCATCCGAGCTTGGCAGGAGGACATCTAGGGTGTCAACTACTTGTTGTGATATAGGAACGCGATATGTGATACGTATCATCTACCAATACTTCTACGGTCGATAATAGGACTATATTTGCAATTCACTTATTTGGAGGGGAAAAAATGTTCGGGACCAAATAGTCCAAAACTTCTCGGCATATGTACAGAGCTGTTGCTAGCAGTAGTGGCAGGAGCAGGACAAGTGGCTGGTTTTTCACTTGTTTGTTCAGCCTCTTGTGCATTTTAGGTTTGGTAGTTGCTCCAATTGCAGCCTCAGGCAAGGCCAACTTGGGCACTCTGAAAGGGACAAACTGGGGGAAAAAACTTTCTTTGCATCTGCAAAAGTTTAGTTAGCATCGATCAACGAATCAATCGAACTGGTGATGCAGACGTCTGCACTCTGCAGAGTAGTGCAAATGCTCTTTGCTTGTGCGTTGGTGTGATATATGGATGCTTTTGTAGTTTTTTATTTCCTTTGGTGATGGTGATTCCTAGCTATTTGCCAATTGTCTAACCTTGTCTGCCCATTGTGCCCAATCAGGTTTCTGGGGGTTTTGTAGCATCTCTTCTTTCCCTGTCACCTGCATATATGCTCTTGGGGCCTTGGAAGAAGGAAACGATCACTTTTCTAGCCCTTTTGTTACTGAAATCGCAAATCTAGCCTCCTCTTCACAGGAATTGCAAGTCTAGCCTCCTCCAACGAGCTACCGCGCTCTCCTGCTATGGAATCCGGCATGCCGCACTCTCCTGCTACGGAATTCGGCATGCCGCGCTCTGGAAGTGCGGGAGTGGGTGAGCGCGGTGGCACGAGCTTTCGTGGCCGGCCAGTGCGAGAGTGCACTATGCCATGGGAGTAGCGGGTGAGGGAGGCCGGAGAACGCGGGGGAGGCGGCGGCCGGGCGTGAGAGGCGGCGTGCCATGGCTAGTGAGTGCGGAAGGCCACCTCCCATAGTTGGGGAGTGCGGAAGTATGTTTGAAGGGGCTAGATTTGCAATTCCGGTAAAGAGAGAGCTAAATTTGCAATTCATGTGGCAAAGTGGCTGCAAAAGTGATCACATTGAGAGGACGGCGATGTGCCAAGTGTGCAAACCATATGGCGACACAAGCTTCAATCTTGCTCAAACAGTTGGTTGATTAGTTGGTGTGACCCAATAATTGCGGCTGTGTTTGTGTAAGATGTAGGAGATAGATTTGTTGTGGTTGCCCAGCTACGTGCTACTGTGATGAGCGGCTGCGAGCCTGCAATCGTGAGGCAGAGCTGTAAAATATCAAGAGTCCATTTCAATCAATCATGTTGAAAACCTTTACGATTCCTTGCATGAGAATCTGATTTTGGAAGTTGGGATGTTCTCCAATTATTCGGTGATAACCTTGATTCTGGTTGTGTTGCATGTCTAATCATGCCAGTTGCTACTTGCTGCGAGTAGCAACAAGACGACTCTGTTATACCCGACTCATTTTCCTCTGTGCGCGGACCAAGGACGAAGAAGAAGATTTGTATAGAGTACATACCTTTTCAGGGGGTATAAAGCACCAATGCACATGTGTAGGAGCTGGGTCTTATACGATTATATTTTTACTGAACCTTCCTGGACTGGCCATCAGAGCTCAAAGAGTTTCTTTTGGAATCGATATAATTCGACATAAAATTATTTTATTTATTATTTAAGTAGTTATTTTAAATTCAGCCTAACTGAGCCTCATTAATATTTTCATTCAAAATTGACTCATTTCAATTTTGAATTTATTAACTAATGTAATCAAAGCAATTTTGATTCGTGCCCTAGCAAGTTTTTTTCACTCAACCTCGGCCTGCCAGGTCAAGTGTGCAACTGAACCAAAAAGCAAAAGACTTTGCTACAAGTGTGCAAAAGAACGGTTCCAATAATCAGAGGGAAAAAGTATCGATCCCTGTCAGGTTCAAACATATGTAAGGTTGCAACATATGTAAGGTTGCAATCGGTTCGGATAGTTTTCGATCGATCGGATGTATTTGGATCGAATTACAATAGTTGTCGGATTTAGATTTGATTTTGAATATTTTTTTCAGATTCAGATTCAGATTTACGGGTTTACTATCCATCAGATCGGGATATTCCGATATGGTCTTCAGATATTAAAATAAAATTATTCGGATATTCAAATATCTGGCCGGGCCATTGTCGACCACTTCGTCTTCGGTGGTTTGGCTTGGCCCAATAGGTTGATGGCGTGAGGTCAGGCACACGGCGAGGTTGCCAAGGCCAGGCACATGGCGAGGTCCGGCTCGGCCTAGCGTGGCAAGGAGCAAGGCGGCCTAGTGCGGTTGGGGTGGCCGGCGTGAGGGCACGGCGTCGACGACGTGGTTTAGGCTCGGTTGCGCACGTATAGCAGGCGTGGCCCGCCCACGGCGCGCGGCACTGCAGGTGGTCGGGACCGGCGCGGTTGGTCGAGGCGACACGCCGAAGCTGCAGCAGCGACGAGGGCCAGTGTGGCCGAGCACGACGCAGCAGCTCGCCTGGGGTGTGAGGCTCCCGGCCAGTGGAGGCGAAGGAGATCGGCGTAGCGACCTGGCCAGCTGGTGGCAGAGCTCAGCAGCCCGGCGCCCAGCCTAGCGCGGCCTGGTTTGGGAGTTTGCGGCGCGGCGCGGCGCCAGCTGCGTGCAAGAGACTGGGGCCAACACGGGGAGGCCGGCGCCGGGAGGAAGCCAGGGAGGTGCCGAGGCCGGTCACTGGAAAGCGAGAGAGAGAGAGAGAGAGAGAGGAGTGAAAGCAAGAAAGAAGAAGATAAGGTAGCAGTGCTATGTGGCCAGGAGAAACGAAAAAGAAAAGGAAAGAGAGAAAAAGGAAGAAAGAAAACAATAAGAAAAATGAAAAAAGAAAAGAAAAAGAAGGGGAAAAAATATACGTGTACCATATTTTTGCAACTTTTTTAAACTACTTAATAAAATGACTTATTAAATTGCGATAGTTTTATATTTCTATTATATTCAAACTCATATAGTTCATTAATCATTGTGATATGTATGTTATATAAGGTATTTATTCTCACGTGATATCTGATAAAAAAACATTCGATATCGTATCAATTCTGCTTCGTATTCTCTTCAAATCTATAACTAATATTATTCATATCATATTTGTATTTGGCTTTATACATATCTAATTCCGAATCTAAAAAATATATAATTTAAAATAAAAAAAATAATATCCAATCGAATCCGAGCCTATTGAACCCAAAACACATACAGACCGTCCGTTAATGGAACTGTCGCTTGCTTGGGTCGTGTCAGCAAGGGCTGATGTCACGTCGGTCTCAAGCCAGTGTTTTTTTTTAATGTCTCAAGCCAGCGTTGAGATGAGATGGATGCATCTGATGGACACCCAAAGTATTCGGAGGCCGTGATCTTTCTACAAGTGCGATTCATCTGCGGGGTACGTGGTCGATCGAGATTCTTCGGGTCGAGGAACAAAAGGTCTTGATTTTTCTGTGTGTTCTGCGATGATCCTGGAAGCTTCCATGTACGACATGTGGCGTACGTGCTGTTAAGCTAGCAGCTCTTGTTCCGGCAAAGCTTCAAACAGAATCATTATTCGCAATGGCTGATCGATAGTTCTTTCCGTCGATGGTAACTAAAGTTGGTTAACATAGCTATCCTAAAGACTAAGGGCATGTATAGTGGTATAGACGATAGCTGTCTATAATATATCTCCACATCATTTATAGACAGCACTAAAAATAACTCATACAATGAATCGTCTATATAGTTGTCTGTAATGGTCTCTCATCCAAATAACAGACTGTCTATACAATGGTACATAAAATAGAAAGCTGTCTATAAGACCGTCTGTTAAATAGTAGACAGCAGCTTTCTCTCTCCTACTTCTCTCTCTTCCACATCACCTAAAATTCTAAGTGGCATGGTATTACAGACAGCTGACATGTACCATTGTACATGCCCTAAACAAAGAATGTCACAACTCGCAAGATAGAATATACGTACCTAGTTCAAATTGAATCATGGTTTATATAGGAGTGTTTGGCACAGCTCCACCTCTGTCGAAATCTATAGAGTTAGTGGAGCAGAGTATTTTTAGTTTCAGAAATTTATGGAACTGAAGCTGTGGGTATATTAAGAGTATTTAGGTAGGTCATCTTGTTTACATTTAGACTAAAAATATAAACTTAATTTACTTTATTTTAACCTATAAATCTGAGGTGAAGCTGGGATCTGAAATACTACCAAACAGAGAATAGCCACACCGGTTTAACTAGCCCACTAGTTGGCTTGGCTATGTGGGGTGGGGGGGGGGGGAACACTGGTATACCGAAATGCCATGATAAGCTAGCTACCCTATAAAGATATGTACAATAGTGTGATGTGAGATGTATATATATATGCTTTGCCACATAAGAAAATATTATTGTATGAGTTGTTATTTATAATATTTTTTTTATCTTACAGAGACAATTTTAAGATGTTATCTATCGTAGAAATTGTCTTTAATTTTATCTTTGATTAGATGATATCGAGGAGTATATAGACAACAGTCGTCACTATTATTATACATGTATAGCTCTGTGACACTGTTCGTAGCATAGTCTTGTGATGTAAGCATTGTCAGATAAAGGAGCAACAAAGGCAATCGTGGGCCAACCTAGATCATGAATTAGGTGCTGCCGGATGGGCTTGCTAGATGTGTAGATTATTATGGCCTCTGACGTAATGAGCTCAATTGATCAGACGTATATCTAGTGGATTGTTCAGCGAGTCTTTGACAAGTTAAGTATAATATTTTCCTTTTGTACGGGTTAGCGATCAGACTAATTAGCGTGCAACACTTTCGGTAGCTTATGAGATCGCAGGCAATTTAGTAACATTTTTGCACGAATGGGTTGGTGGGTGGTCAGATGGATGGATCAACAAGACTGTCCTACGTGTCTGATCGACTGATTGTTATCTTTGTTTCTTTCGGTTGGAGAAATATATCCATCAAGTAAGAGAAGGGTTCATGTTGGATGTGATGTGTCCCTAATGCACTAGTAATACTCTAGGATCACATTAATCCATGTGCAAAGTCTACCTTTGTATTGTGGCATCATGCATGTTGGCTAGCTAGGGGGTGTCCTAATTAATTAAGATGTAATATATGATGGGATCCACCTTGCTTGATTGATTTCAGTTCTAGTCCTGGATCAACATGCACACTCAATTTCAGTGAATAACTCTTCCTCTCTACACCACATTACGAACCTCAGATTCAAAATCTGTGTCATTTAAGATATTGATACACTAATAGACACCTTTGACCAATCTTTTTTTAAAGGAAAACATCCAAAGAAAACCCTAAACTTTGAATGAAAGTCCATCTAACACCCTGAACTATGAGATCAGACATTTGACTCCTTGAACTTTGTAATCTTGTTTAAATAACACCAAAACCTAGTTTTATATAGTGGTGTTGCCCGCGTGGCGTGATAAGTGGACGGTTTTACAACGTAGGGTGAAATGTTAGAAAAGTTTAGGTCAATGATAGGTGACACATAGAAGCTAGCTTCTCTTCCAAATCGAAATAGAGAGGGGGGAGTTATAGGGGTTGACAACAATGGAAGCATATTTGGGAGCTTGACAGAGGAGAAGCACATGTAGGCCTCACCTATCATCGACCTACTTTACCTGTGTTATGGTACATAGCAAAACCTCCCACTCATTACGCCACACAAGCAAGACCACTATGCAAAACCGGGTTAGGATGTTATTTGAATTAGATTGTAAAGCTTGGAGCATCAAATGTCTGGTTTAATAGTTTGAGATGCTAGATGGACTTTTAACTAAAGTTAGAGGTGCTATATAGACTTCTTCCTTAAAAAAATATAGTTGGGCGAATTAAGTATAAAGAGTTTGAAAAGCATGTGTTCTAGAATGACAACTATTTTACAACAGGTTCATTTTTTTTATCCATATGTTTTTATTGTATCACCAAGAGTCATGAGAAGATCCACAAAACAGCAACTTAAAAAACATCCCAGTAACACTTCATCCATGTGTCTCCAAGAAAGTGCCATTAAATTCCAAGCAATGTTTCTATACTTTTTGTAACATTCCAAATTTGAGTCATTTTAATTTTTCTTTATTTTCCAATTTTTGTGAATTTAAAATGAGGCTTCAAGTGCAAGAAAATCAATTTAATCAACAATTTGAAGTTGAAATGGGTTAAAAATAATTTATCTGGGTTCTAAAAGCTTAAAAGTATTTTTGAGAATTTTCTGGAATTTGTCCACATTTATTTTCTATTTATTTCGGTCTCTTTGGATTTTTTGGAATTTCTTTAATTAACAAATCTTTTTAATGATGAAAATTTTGTGTAGGCCGCAACCCGCTCCACATCCCACTCCTATTCCTTTGGCCCAGCCTGTTTATCCCGGCCCGGCCTACCTTCGCGGTCCGAGCTCCCTTCGCGTCTCGACCCATCTCCACTCCCCAGCCTAGCTTCGCTCATCTCGGCCTGCGCTGCGTCCACGCCTACTAACAAGTAGGGCCCACTTGTCAGCGGCACGCTTGTTGTCTTCGTGCGTCTGCGCAATGGACTCCATGGCAGCATCGGACTCCCACCCCTACCGTCATGATTCCTAGGCCGTTGGCGCCGTCTCCAAGTCAGATACCTCAGTGTGTGCGCCTATTTAAGGCCACCAGCCTTCTCTCTCTCGTTTCTCCCGAGTTCTCCCACATGGATTCGTTGCCCCAAGAAAACCCTAGACACAAGTTCTTCCGTCGTCGCCATTGCAGCTTCTTCGTCGTCGATCTCTACCACTAGTGAGTGTTTGCCGCAATCGTTTGCGCCGTTGAGTTTATCGCATTGCCCGCATCATTTTGCCACCAAACCCGAGCCAGATCCGTCGCTCCTTCGCCCCAATCGTGCCAACTTCTTCTACTCTAGCGAGGCTACGCTGCTGCCAGGTTGTCGGAATCACAAGCCGACGGTTGATGACTTCTCGAGCGCGTCGCCCTCGTGTCCCACCAGCTCGACTCCACGTCGGTGCCATCTCACCCGTGGGCTAACACGGTGGCCGCATTGGGTGCGCCTCGTGAAAGCCACGTCAGTTGCCATGTCAGCCCTAGATGTGGCATTGGCGTTCACATGTCATGCCACCTCACCTCAAGCCACCACATGGTATGCCACGTCAGTGCAGCCTGACATGTCATTTCTAGTCCACCTCGGTGCATTCGATTCACCGTGAACTAAGCCACTGACGTGTTTGCACCATGTGTTAGTGGATTTCTTTTGGATTTTCCTCTTTTCCAGAAAATCTAAAATCCTAGTCAATCGCAGTGTGACACGTGTCACCCTCTCTCTCCCCATTTTCTATTTTCCTAAATTTTTTATCCGAGCCTCTACTGAGAGCCTATTCTCCTCCCTTCAAGCTCCAAATCCAGTGATTCAAACTTCTGAATTCAAGCTCTAACTTTAAGAACCATTATTTTTTATTTTTGAATTTTTTGTTTTTTATTTATTTGTTTTTGTTTCACATGTAGACATCGTCATCGAAGCTCAACTAAACCAACAGTCAGAGATAGAACCAACAGTGTATAGTGAAGGTAAGTCTTCCTTGACTAAAATTTTAAAATACCTATGCTTTTTTAAAATTATTGCATGCTTACTTTTATGCAATGTATTTTAAATTTAGTTGTAGCGATTAATTAAATTCTAGATTTGTTATAACCTCATTGGCATTAAACATTATATACCTTATCACCCTAGCTGGTATTAGCTAATTTATTTGATGATGGTTAGTAGAGTAGCATAAAACAATAGAATTACTTAGTTCAGCTTAAACATTTTGGTATTATGCCATTATGGGAATAATTTCAAGCAATTGTTTAAACTCATTTGTGAAGTGCGGCAAGAGGTATTGCTTCTATTATTTAAATGTTTAAATGAAATAAAGTGGTAAAATGGTTTAAACTTGGGCGGATGGATGTTTAGCGGGTGCAGAAAGCACAAGGCCTTGTAAAGTGAATGCTCTATCCTAGTCAATTAAGGACTGAAGCGTATGTTACCATGGACTGAGCAAAACTGTACAACAACAAGTCTATGTGGGTACAACCTGACTAATTAATTTGTGCATCTTGTTATTAGCTACGCCAGTTGGTAGGTGCCAGATGGAGGCAAGGCGCAAGAGGGGCTTTTGACTAGGTAGATAGAACTTTCAACGATGAAACTTAGTTGGTGAGGTTAATAACAGGGTTGTACATTGTAAAGGCCTTGTCATGATCTCTCTACGATGCACTAAGAAAGTGTGCTAATATCGATTGCACAAAGAGTTGATCATGTCTTATAGGTAAAGCTATACACACTCTATAGAGTTAAAACTACTTAAGTAGCTGTGCACAGTCAAGAACGAGCGAGGTATGTTTTCACATTGTAGATTTTTTGATTTTGTTTTAAATAAAATGTTGGTTTGGGAATCCATGAGTAGATGTAACTCTTGGGTTATGGTTTGGCAGATGGAGCTAGTTAGGTAGATGGAACCTGTTTTAGTTGTCTTATTAACTTCAATTATTACAACTATATTTGGTCAAATGATGCTTTGTGAGATTACTAGTAGTATTTAAAATTAAATATTGGTTTATGCTACATGAGACATACTAAGCCTTTAATTGTTTAGCCTTGCATATAGTTATCATGCATTATGTTTCCAAGACTTGCGGAGTACATTTTGTGTTCACCCTTGCAACATTCCAATTTTCCACAGAAGAGTACGCAGAAGCAGAAGGTGACTACGAGTTCTTTGCTTGTGATTATGATGAAGGCAATCCAAATTTACTAGGACACGTACCCCAGTTGATTGCCTGTTGAGCAAATGGATGGGCTTATTCTGCTACTGTTTATCTCATTTTCGCTACTACTTTATTGAATGTAAGCCATGTGACTGTTTATTTGTAATTGTTGGCTATGAGGCTGGTACCTTTTACTTAATTAATATTATTTGATTTGTGATATGGATATATTGTTATCACTGTTTATATTAGTTTGATCCTGGACTAGTGCAGTTATACACAAAGGATATAGATTTAGAAATTTGGTCCCGACACTTTCTCTCCCAATACAAGTTACACAAATCTTGAAGCAATCGAAGGGGTAAGAAATTACCATCTACCCTTCATTCATACTTTAATATTTATGTAACTTTAAAAAAACATAAAAGCACCTATCTTGAACTACTCTTTCCTTGTAGTGACTCCAATTAACTTAATGGTTTGTCCTAAAAAAAGGGTGAAATAAGATGTTGATGTGATAAGACAGCTGGGAAAATAATGTTGTTAGATGAGTTCTATCTACTTTGGAGAGCAATAGGGGGCAAACCTTACAACCAAAACCATGGCCGGCTTTTGACTAGGCATTCATGGACATATCCAATCCTTTCTTTGCTTGGCCAAACTTCCTTTATGGACTAGAATGCTTTTATTTATAATAAGATGGAAAATTACTCTACCTTTTCATGGTGTCAGTGTTGCATTCAACCCTCTTCCTTTTCTTTGTTTGTTGGGAGACTAGGTACATTGGACCCATGATAGTAGATATATCATGATCTATCATGATATCATGTATAGATGTAGATGCAACCCCAATCAATTGGCCCCCCAAAGATGTCTGTGTACCTCCCTACCCAGGCAATGCGTGCTGTACTGTCTGTGGCCCTTCCACTGTCCTTGCCATGTGTAACACACACACACAGAGGGTGTTATCCATCCAGTTGGATTAACAAGTATTCTATCCATGCATGGGAGACTTTTCAAGATCCAAGTAAAGTTCCATTCACTACCACAACACATGCTTCCATGTATGTAGTTGGATAAACTATAATCTACTGTAGCTATGTTTCAAAAGAATCTACTGTGGATAGATGAACATACTGCTAGCTAGAAGATCTATGTACTAGAAAGGCGTCCAAAGATCAGTAGGATATATTCTGAAATATGCATGAGCAATAAGGCAACAGCTATTAACGATTAGGGCTAATTTAGGCATCACTAATCCATATGTCTAACTGCAAGTGCATTCAACTGGTATGTATTCTTGCGCCCACATGATGTATCTAAGGGCATGTACAATAGTCTAGACAGCTGCTGTCTGTAAGTGTATACCATGTCACATAAAGACAACAAAACAGACAACTTCTACAATGGCTTGCCTGTCAGGCAGTCTATAAACTAATTAATTTATGCATGGACCCATAAATTACCACGATCAAGTATGAGTATATAGACAGCTTCTTTCCTACAACGGGCGACGGAGCCGTCGTTTTGCATCGGAGCACGGGCCACTGCCGTCCTCTCGCGAAGAGACGGCAAGCACCTCTCTCCTCATTAATTCTATGCCACATAGGATGATAAAGATTACGTAGTAACTTGCAGATGGCTTATTAATTACTGTTGTACATGCCCTAATTAATCTCTTGCCTGTATTTTTACGGCCCATTTGCATGCTCTGTTTGTGTCTGAACTTGTACAGACATGGTATTGATAGATACGAGAGTGCAGGTTCTAATCAACTTCCTTCCATACGAAGGAATCCATGCATTTGCGTTCACAATTGTTTGTGAGAAGCAATGTTAACTGGATGCGCAACGGTCCGTATATTATCGTGGGCGGAAAGAATTATCGAGATACACAGATATTTTAATAGATAGAGGAAATATTTTTCTGTAACACCTTCAAAAAGAAAAAAATATATTTTTATAGAATATCTTGAGATAGGTAGAGATTTTAACAAAAAAAAGGAAATATTTTTCTGAAATACTTAAAAAAACATATATTTTCTGGAATACCTAAAAAAGGAACAAAAAAACTATCAAAAGTTTTTAAAATCTAAAAACTGTATATATTTTTTTTTTAAATTATGTTTCCAAAAAAAATATTTTTAAAAATACTATAGCAATTACTGTTTTTTCACTGTAGAATTAAAGTGAAAAGACTACCGTACCTCCCAACAATATTGAGTTATTATATAGGTTAGAAGCGGTCGGTAGATCTACAAGTCTTGTCTTCTAGCTTGCTCCAAAACAGGAGGAAGACTTTGACATGGTACCCTTGTATGTGTATGCCATTCATCATTTCATTGTACGTTGAGATGACAGCTTGTACAGTTTTTTTGACCTTCCTTTAACCCTTTCCTGTAAAGTTTTGTTAGAACGGTTACTAATTTAATATGGTCTTGTTATGCACCCGAAATATGAAACAAGTCTAGAAGCACTTGCAGGTTGCAGCTACCCTCACTATCTCAGCCGTTCATCGTTGCTCCGAGATTCGTACAGGGTCAAGTTTTCGACCTCGGAATGACTTGTACTCGGACGTCCGAAATTTTTGAACGCACTGCAACATTTTTTTTCTTCACGTGCAACATTTTGTTACAACGTGTGCAACATTTTCCTTTGACAAACAGTAAAATTCGCTACAGTAAACGGATGTTGCAAGCGTTCAAAAAAAAAGTTTCACGTGTTGACACAAAATGTTGCAAACGTAGAAAAAAAATATTGCAAAAGACATCCGATGAGATGAACAGAAATCGAACGTCCGAGTACTAGTTTCTCCCTTTCGACCTGGTACTGGTCGATCAAGCCACTGGAAAGTCTGGGATGGAGGCCGGAGAGGAGAGAGAACCGGCCAACGGCTTTAGAGACCGGCTGTGGTTCGTGGCGGCGGCGCGGTTTCAAGACCGCTGGCAAGGCTCGAAGACCGGCGGTGGCGGCAGGGCGCGACTCGGCGGTGAGGCAGAGCGGAGGTAGCTGAGGTAGCGCAACCACGCGGGAGGAGCCGCTGGGAGATAAGAGGAGGAGATAGATTTGCACGAATCTCGAGGAGCACTTGGACGGCTTCGATAATGCTTGTAGTGCCCAACAGCTTGTAGAGAAACAACTCTCTGTTATGCATGCATCTTATATTGTAAACTTTGTTTTTTTAAGGTATAACCTTAGTTACTTTAGTCCTAGTCGAATTCACAGTTGTGTTTCCCACAGAGTATGAGATTACCTCCTGTTATTAATAGGACATAAATAGAGTGTTTGATTCGAGGATCACCTCATCTTAGGATAGATTGGTCTATCATATATATATGACCACTCTAAAAATTGGTGGGATGTCATCATCTCTCATTCCATTTCTCAAACTAAACAAGTGAGTTAGATTCAGAGTTAAGATTAGATGATCTATCCACGGTCCAGTTAGATTCAGAGTTAAGGTCCTTTAAACCAAACACCCTAAAAGTCCTTCATTGTTAGCACTAACCAGTGTTAAGCAACTTTGCGCAATAGGCTTAATATCTAGAAAAATGAGGTGGCACGCTGGTTAAACCACTGACGGTTTGGCTATTACGACTTACTTATTCGCAAACTTCTCCAGACGTATCTAAAGCATGTTGCGTGTCTCAGCTTAACTAATCTACATACTACGTATGTTCAGTGCCTCTCTACAAAATTTATTAGTATCTAAAGTTTTGTGCTGCGTCGACTTTTGTGTCACGTGTTATCGCAAGCCATCTAGAAGTAAATTAAGGTCTAGGAATTAGTTAATGTAAGCAATCAGTCAACGTTTACGGGGGAATCTTAACTCGCAAGTGATAGATTTCTATTTTGCTTTGCTTTGCACTTATATGATCGATCCATCGCTTTTGATGATCGCAGCCAAATCCAATCGATATCGCACTGTACAGTGCCGTTATAATGAAAAACAGAATAGACCCATCAAAACATCAAAACTTAGGTCATGTTGGTTTGGAAATGAGGCTGCCAACTGATGTCCTTTGATGTGCATAGTTGGATGGTAGTTAAATGATGGCACGATTTCCATGCTGCAAATTAACTGTCAAAAATTCTGATAAGACTGATCCAAAACTGATAGACTAGACTGAGTTTCCCCGATACATCCAACCATTGAAGTAGCAGCAAAATTCAACGCTGGATACACAGTACACTTCAGACAGCAAGAATAGTGGAGAAAAATATTCTCAAACAAAAAAAGTCACATCATATGGTCCTAGCTAGAACCAAGATTTTCTTCCTTGGATGCCAAGTTGAGATTTTTTTTCACATACTGACAAAAAAATATACTCTAAGTTGAGCAACATATCTCAAGAAGACAGATGTCTTAGCACGTCATATATAACAAAAGTCATGAAAAATTATGAAAAAAAATTGTAGATATACTTCATAGATTACTCTACCTTTGTATAAAGTTTCAAGATCAAATTTATTATATATTGAGAGTTATAAAAAAGAGAAAATTCTGATAAGTTTAAACTTTTTAAACTTGTCAGAATTTTCTCTTTTTTTATAACTCTTGATATATAATGAATTTGAACCTACAATTTTATACATAGGTAGAGTAATCTATAAAGTACATCTACAATTTTTTCAGAATTTTTCATGACTTTGTTAATGTACACATATGTACTTGTAATAATAAAAAACTCACAGATACAGTGATATGTTGCCTCTAAGTTGAGCTCTCGAATCCACTATCACCAACAGGACAAACTAAGGAAAAAATTATCAAATAGACCGGCATTCCAATATATAACATAGCTCAGGCAGGAACTTGTGGTTATCGAACAGAAAAGGCATTAATCCATCCTATCAACCAAACCAAATCTTTGCTTAACACAAGCTAACACACAAGTCTGCAAAAATGGCTAGAACTGATGGGAAGGAACAGGCAAAGCAAATTAATCATTGAGACATAAAGACAGTGACGTGGCTGACATGCATCATGCATGCTTTGGAACTAATCATGCAGTGTTTGGTTCATTTCATATTATGACTTGTCCAAATCGCTGGAATAAAAAGAGACAGATAAGTTTGCATTTCCTCTCAAATCTGAGAGAGCTAGGGGGAGGTGTAACATCCCAAAATTTTGCTTTTCTAGAGTTATTGTGCTTTTCCTTTGTTTATGGATTTTCTGTGATTTTATTTAATTTATTTTGGATTTATTGAATCAAGCCTTTTTGCAATCTTTTATTTGTTTTGTAAAAAGTATTAGTGATCTTTTTGTTGAAAATATTTTATTTGAGTTCTAAATATCTTAAATCATTTTCTAGAATTTTTCTATTTTTTCCTGGTATTTTTGCTATTTTATTAGGCTTAATCTATTTTGCCGATTTGTTTTTATTCAAAAATGATTAAAAAATTCCGAAATAGTGGTTGGGCTGAATCTCTCTGATCCGGCCCGTTTCCTTGCTTCGCCCAAATTTATCTTCCGTCGCGCCACCTACCATCACCCGCTTTTTCGTAACCCTAGCGCAATAGATCTCCACCATTAGATTGGGATCTGTCGCACATTAGCTGGTCGCATCGGGATCGCTTCGGGGTCGTCAGATCGCTTCCGTTTGTACGATCACGATTGCGCCACGTCGCCCTCACCATATCGCATCAGGATTCCACCGCCGCCAGTTGCGTCGAGAAATCCTCACCGAACACACACACCGAGGCCCTATATATAGCGTCGCCTCGTGAAACATGTAGCTGACCTTGAGCCGCCTCGTTTGCCCTATTTCTTGACGTCATAGCCGTCGTCGCCTGTGCGCAAGACCTCGCCAAAGTTCCACAGTTCGCCGCCACGATCTTTCACCGTTTCCATCGTCGACGTTGTTCCTCCACTGTGTTTGAGTCCGGATCTGTGTTCACCGTGTGGAGTGGCATCGAATTCATGAAGAACTGAGTTGAATCTGTTGTTGCAGCGCTGTGGTCGCCATCTTCGTCTTCAACTCCGATGAGTAGCGCCCCCGTGCCACCATTCCTCCTCAACGTCAATCTCCTCCATCGGATCTTCTACCGATGGGCACGATTGCGCCGCGCATCCATCGCATCGAGTGTAGTGTAGGCTGTTAGATTCGAGGTGGCCGTCGAATGGACACCATGTGTCTGCTGCCGGGGTAGCCACGTAGTTGCCATCTTAGCCATCGCCACCGCCGCGTCGACAACCGTTGGATCACGATCGTGTGGCTATGATTGCCCCACGATTTTTGCGAACCGTGCCCATCCGATCGGATCTGTGCGGGTTGGATCGCACCGGCGCTGCGACCAATCATGAGCTGCCACGTGTCGAGTGTAGCATCCGAGGCACCATGCGCCAAGTCTACCGTGAGCTAGCACAGAATCGTGGACTGGGTCTATACACCGTCAACACGTGTCGGTCCGTGGTTCTGCCACGTGTCCGCTGACATCATGCTGATGTCATAATCCGATTTTCTTTATAAAAATAATTCGAGTGAAATTCAATTCTGTGCTGACATCATCATTAGTCATGCTGACATCATAAATACGAATTTCCAATACAAAATTAATTCAGTTAATTCGGAATTTATGATTTTTGTGATTTATCTTTTATTTCAAATTTAGAATGGCTATATCTTTTGCATCCGAACTCCAATTGAGGTGATTCCAGTTTCTAAATTTTTTAAAATCATGATATATTTATTGGTGAATTTTATTTGATTTTTAGAATTTTTTTCTCTTTGTTTTGGTATTTATTTAGTTTTCTCTTTCGTTTCGTGTAGACGATAAATTGTACGATGCATCCGAGGAAGATTCATCAACTCAAGACCAAAGTCCAGAGCAAGAATAAAGGCTTTTCTAAGGTAAGTTATGCTTTAATCATGTTAAACCTATGTTTACAAAATCGCTATATTGTTTTACCATATTGCATGCTATTTCACATGCACAATTGTTTTCAATCTAAATTGGAACTTAGCTATCATATCAAATTGATCTATACCATACCTTGTCATTTGTATGTCACAATCTATTTGTCACCCTAGATTGGTTCACTATAGTTGAGTATTAAAGTCAACATGGGATGGTTAGACCATAGTAGATTGCTTAGCCATGCCATATCATCACATGTGCCTAAATCATCGATAATTAATCCTAACTAATGGAATATGGAACAATGTTATGAACTTGTGTGTCATGTGTGGTTACACGATGAGATTGAGTTGTTGTGGCGATAGATGTCACGCAATGATATTGAATTGTTGATGGCACGTGGTGCTTGGTAATCAACTGGAGTGGTTATGATTTAGATTGGGGCAAGTGGCAAGGGGCAGTATGTCAAGGTGGGCCGATGGGTAGCGGGTATGTGGAAGTCTTGCCTCGATCACTCTAAGAACTTAACCTTGCAAGCCTTTAACCTGAGTCAATCAGGCAACCATATGTCTGTTATGGGGCAGCCTAACTGATTAATTTGCAATGTCGTAACTTTAGTACTACTTGTAGTGGTGTGAGTCCAGGTTCACGGATAAACTCACATGGCGCAAGAGGGGGGCTCTGTTGTGGTGGTTCAGCCCTTCAGTGTTGAAACCTTAGCGGGTAGTACCGAGTTAGGGCAGAGCATTGTAAAGGATTTATCATGATTTCTCTGCTGGCACACCAAAAAAAATGTGCTAATAGCTTGGCAATAAGAGATGATCATGTCGTGTGGGTAAAGTGAATAATCTCTGCAGAGTGTACAATCTATTCGAATAGTCGTACTCGCGGTATTGAGTATAGCTCGGGAATTACAGTCAAGGGTTAGACTTTTGCAAAATAAAACTTGGGATGGATGGCAGGTTGCCATAGGAGATTGAATTTTGACTTAGGACTGGAAACTTGGTTTACTCGAAAAATACTAAATCTATCTCTTACTGGTATTTGTTTTACTGTCTTTCAATCTATAAATTGTACTTGTCCTTAAATGCAGCTTTACTGCAAATAAGCCATGTTAGCCATTCCTTTAGAATAAGCCTTACATATAGATATGTTAGATTTGCATGCAGTGTACAACTTGTTGAATGCTTTATGTACTCACCCTTACCAACTACAATATCACCAGTTGGGGAGTCTACATCCGTGCTGAAGGAGAAGAACCTTGAAAGGGACGAAGGTTTAGGGTGCGAGCCTTATCAGTTGCCTGTGGTATACTGAGAGATTTATCTACGTTTTCATTTTGTTGTAATTCAATTTGTTGTTCAGCCTTGCGAGGTTAAGTCACGTAAGTTGACCATAAGGTCATGCAATCGGTAATATTCAACGTATGTTGTCTTTTATCTTATTACCGCTATGTATGATTGAGATATTTATTGATGTCGAGCTTGTGTACACTAGCGTGATTCTGGAGCTAGTGCAGTATACACAGAGGATCCAGATTTACATATTCGGGTCCCGACAGGAGGATCAATACATGTCACCAACGACTACTTAGCTCATAAGCCATGGCAATCCAATCACATCCAAGAACCTCGAATTCTATATGGGCCAATCATGGCACAATTTATATTGTGAATCGTCTGATCAGATCCTCAATTGTCCGCATACGCTACTAAGTGGCCTGCACCAATATATGACAGAACGATACATATCCGATTAGCAAACATGATCAAGCTATATAACGCCAAGAGGGGAAAGGAATATTCTTTTGTGCTTACAAGAATAACGCAGAGACTGGTTAAGTTATTAAAAGAGAAAATTGCTCAGTAACCCCAGATCATTTGGGTTTGGAAATAATTATCGGTATGTCATAGGTAATTTACCAGATGCTGCTCCTAGCTAACATAAGTAAGCAAAGTAACTGCTGGTTTTCCTTAATTAGCCACAGTTGGATTTACCTTTTCTGGATTGTTAAATCAAGGTAAATTCGTACGGATTACTTAGACATAGAAAGTAGATACTAAACTTATCCTGGTGAAAGCATGACAGCTTGTTCACTAATGTTAATTCCACGAGCTGTCTGAATCGTTCGGTAGCTTTATTTCTCATGCGAATATCATATGTTTTGACTTAGAATGACAGTAATATAAGCAATATGATAGGATCTGGACAACTAGTAATGACGGTACTAATCCGCTGCGCATGTGAATAGGAGAGATCTGAACAAACTGCATGTCGAGTTGTATGCTTGATGATTCTTGCGAAGCAGCGATCCACAAAAATATTCAGAAAACTAGTGCGCTGCTACGACACCCCAGCAAGTACGACAAAAGACCTGACGATATATCAAGAACCTACGTAGCGTAGATGTGATTCGTGTATTACATATTCGTAAATGTGTGTTAAGCATAGAAAATGTTTCCTAAAGCATGTAAGCTCAACATATTTGACAACTAGAAGACTTAAGGACTCAACTGTGTGTCTAGATATTATGGTACAATTGTTTTTGATATACAATTCTACTTTTAATGATTGAAATACGATTGTATTTGTTATATAACTTTATTTATATATGATTAATCTGCACTGTTATAATCTGGCCCACTAAAATAAGTGGTGGAGATCATTTCTTTGATATACAACTTCACTTCCAATGATTGAAATACAATTGTATTTGTTATATATGATTAATCTGCACCGTTATAATCTGTCCCACCAAAATAAGTGGTGGAGATCCTTCTCTCTTTTTTCTGATTAATGTGAGAATTTCTAGAATTTAGAATTATTGTGGGATTTTCTTGCCCTTAAAACAAAAGAGATGTCTTAAATGTTATCGGCTGTTTTTATATATATAGATATAGGAAATATTGAAGATAATACTACCAAGATGAAGCCTTAGGCCTTGCTTGAATGAGTGGTAATTCTTTGAGAGGTTTTAGAATTTTGTTAAAATTTGAACTAGATTGTAAAACATTCTAACGAAATACCCAAAATCCAAACACCCCTTAATATTATTACAGAAAAATTGGTTTTTTTGCCAACTAGTAGCTAGCAGGGCACCCAAGTGTTAGCTAGCACATAACAATATAACCAGAATGTTGTACTGGGTAGTCATCTAGAGATATCAGGGGAGACATAAGCTTTTAAGGTTGCAGGTGGGAATATAATAGCTAAGGCTTCTTATCTTAGGCCTATCCTTTTCTTGGCACCACATGGAAGCATCTTTCACACATTAAGATACACGAACTCATTGGCCGAAGTGACTTGGATTTGTTTGGCATGCCTACAAAGGCCCCACCATGGGCTGTGAAACTCATGACAGGAGAGAATCTTAAAATCTCCTCCCTGCTGCCTCACTGGATATCATCATATATGCCAACCTGTTTGCTTCTCGGCAGAAACAAATTAGCTCTTGGGTTTGGCCTTGCTAGGAAAGAAACTACAAAGAGAGCTTTTTTGGGAGGAAGTGGGGTGCCTTCCTTGCTACACAGGGATTTTGGCTGCTGGAATCCTAAATAGAGGTGAGCATAAGGCTCTTCTGATGCTCTTTCTCTTGGTTTTTTTTTCATGGCATGTGTGTGACATGCTTCAGAGTTCAGAGCATGCAGATCTCTGAGATTCTTTCAGTGTTCTTGTCTTGCTAGCTCTATGTTCTGTCTTTTGCAATGAACTGCTCTTGATCTTTTGGGAAGGCCTAATGGCATATTTCAGGTTGAAAATGCATTGTAGCTAGGTGGTTCTCTTGATCCCTTCGTAGCTCTAATCTTTTACCCTGCAGTTTCGAAGTCTGTAAAGGTGACCAATGCCTGCAAGGACATGTGATTTGTACTGATTCAAATAACTAGCAAAAGCTATGATATACCTCCAAATCTTACCAATATACAGTATGACAAAAGGCCATCACCGAACAGTGCAAAGCTCAAATTGCAGCTCTGCTAGATCTGACAAAAAAAATGGCAGACTTCGATGATGTTCCAGCCTATTACATCTTAATATTTTGAGTAATAAATTTTAATTCTTTTGTTCTACATGCATACAAGTTTGATTCCCTAGAAGCCTTTCTAGAAGGTAGAAGCTGACAACTGAGAACAAAATTGTTTTTTTTTCTGAACACAAAACGCATTCCAGTAGCTTTTCTTCAGAAATACATCCCTCCAGAAAATGACCCCAGAAAACATAGGCACGCAAGCTGAAAAAGTTATGTGACGATGCACATGAGTATATGGCAGTTATGCGAAACAAAGCACATGGAGAAAATTTTCAATATCGCAATACAGATATTTTTTTCCATTTGCAGCACCAACAGCTCACTGTATTCATTCTCATATTTTCATGGAATAGATAAGCGAGATTCAGAGAAAGAGACATAGAAGCAAGGGAGATTGCAGCTAACTTTTCCAAGAAATGGATAGAGAGCAGATGAGGATGGCCATCCTGAAGCAAGAACAGACATTCAGACAACAGGTAACGCAACATACGTATGGAATTGGAAATACTGTTCTTCTGAATAGAATCTGCTGCTTTCGGAGCAAGATCGAATGCCTTTTCCGTTTATAGCCATCGCGAAATTCTGAAATTGAACAGCTTAAGGGTACCAATAATTTCTCAACATTCTGTGCTTCTTCTCTGAACCAGGTTCATGAGTTGCACCGATTGTACCATGTTCAGAAACAACTGATGAGGGAGATGCGGACGACCGGACTGAACCGAGCTCAGGCAATCGTCGACGACGTTGACACAAGACCAAAAGTCGAGCTCGTGAGCAACGCGAAGGCTACCAGCCATCAGCAATTCTACAGTTTCTCAAACAGCAACACCCCTGCCTCTGCAGACGAATGCAACCTTGAGCTGACTCTAGCAACCGGGAGCAGCAGCAGCAGCCAGAAGGGCAAGCAAGTGAAGTCCTCCAACTCAGACTCGGGGACGGTGGTGTCGTCGACGTCGACGGAATCTGAGCTGGCGCAGTTCAAGGGGTTCGACGTGACGACGTTGAGGTTTCAGAGCGAGGGCAAGAGTCTCGCCGGTGAGCTGAACCAGTCTCCCTGGATGCACCAGCGTCAGAGCCTGAGCCTGAGGATGGCGTGATGACTGAATTAGCTAGGATCGACTGGCGTTGTAGATTGCAGAGTCAGAGAGACAGAGAGATAAGGGATATGGTTGCATGTACATCAGATCACAATCAGATCACAGAGCTAATTTGTTTCAGCAAGTGGTAATGGACAGACTCAGTTGCCTCCTCGTGTTCTTGATTAGTATACCAACTGATTCCTACTAATAACCACCAATTGAAAACTGCAATGCGCTGATTCAAAGCTGCAATTTTTCTTGATTACCTCCGATTGATAACCGCAGTACCACATTCTGCAAACTGAAATGGACAAATCGTTGTCACCTTGGAAGATCAATGAAACGCCATGGCCCCACTGCGTTGTCGTGAGCTAGCCCAACAGCGCGAGCGAGAACGATCGGTGTGCCCACTTCCCAGCCCAATCTTGCTCCCTATCCATTCCATGGCCTTCAAAGCCATCGACCCTTGTACGCCGTGCAGCTTCCGAAACCGTCGCGTCGCGGTGCTGTAAATGGCGACGAGCGGCGCCGGCTCGTCGCTAGCATCCGAGGGGTCAGGTCTCCGGCGCCCTTAATCCACACCGTGCCACCAATCTACCTCTCCCCACGCATGCACCGCTCACTGCCTCGCGGTTGCGTCCTCGGCTCCCCCGGCGACCTCGCCCATTGCAAGAGCAACCCCAGGCCCATTCTCAGTACCTCACTGAAGATTATTGAGCTTTTTTCATATTGATTTTGTAGAATTTAGCCTGTTTTAGAGATATTTTCGTTACTTAAGTGGTTCCAGGAGGCAGCAGGTAGTGATATACTGGTTTTTGTGGCTTTGATAACATAAAATTGAGCAGCCGTGGCACCTTCCTCTTGAAAATGCAGTGTATATTTTTTTTTCTTGCAATTAGACAGTCAAGTTACAATTTGTTTACCTTTTGAAGAAGCCGTAGTATATCCTTTCAATAAAAGCTTGAAAGTAGCAGTGCCCTTTATCAGGTCAAATAATCAGTAATGGGATTTCTAATATAAAATTCTTGGCTATTACAGAGGAAGGCGGTCATCGATCGATGTACTCCATTCGTTCATTTTTATAAGGCTTATTTTTTCAATGATTTTATTCATAAATATAAGGTTTGCATATAGATTTAATGAGGTTTTTCCTTCTATACTCCTATTTATTCTCTCTCAACTATATGCATTTATTTATTACCACCCACACAAAGTATAATGAGGACATCTAAGTCATTTTCTCTTATACATTTCTCAATTTCAACGCAAACTTAGGCCCCGTTTGGTACGGTTCCAGATTCTAGTAGAAACGGAAACGGTTCCGAATTCTTGGTAGAAACGTTTCAGTAGAATCGAATCCGGAGGAACGGGTTGCAACCGATTCGACCACGGCGTGTAAAATCAGAAACGATTCGCTTTGAAACGTTCCGAGTCCTATTCCGTTTGGTTGGATTTATTTCAGATTCTAGGAGAAACAGTCCGGTTTCAAGTTGCCAAACGGGGCCTTAATCTTTACACAAAGTTAAAATACGTTTTATAAAAATGAACAGAGAGAGTACATGTTATGTTATCATAATTAGTGAGCATTTACGCTTTTCTGGAGCAAAGGTGAAATTGCAATGTTATCCGTTAGTCTTTTATTACATTCAGATCCCATGATACCTTCTTCTTCAGGGAACGAAGCACCATCGTTTCAGTTCCCTGCAGCAGCTAGCCGGCGCATTAATTCTGAGTGTCGCCTCCCGCTCCGGCGACACGATCGTGCGCCGCGCGCAGCAGGATCATCCCTGCGTTGCAGAGCAAAATTCAGAGATGGGTCACAAATTTCAAGCTCTCCTCTATTTCTTCAATCCGCATAGCTCTGATCTTGATACTTACGTTCTCAAAATTTTAGAGGTGCCATGGCATACCCGACAACCCTTAGTTCCACCTCTGCAATATGGCATATGGCAGAGGCTCGTCTTTATCAATAATTCAGATAGTTGTTTGATATGGCATATGGCAGAGGCTCATCTATAATCGGGTACAATTGCCACCCCTAAATTCAGCGAGCTGTTTGGTAAGATAAGACAGCAGCATCCCTAGTTCCCTACTGTGTTTTCATATTACTGTTTGTTTCAGCTGGGGATTGTGAAAAGCAGCTTTTAAAAACTAGATTGTAAAAGCTGGATTGTTAAAAAGCTGGAGGTTGAAAGCTCATGGTTGTTTGGTAACCTAGATTATAGTTGGGGGCAATGATGGGTAATTTTGGTTGAAGTTGGGGAAAGCTAGGGAAAGCTGGAGGCAATGGTGGGTAATTTTGGTTGAAGTTGGATGGGTATTGTGGTCTTTTGCAAAAAAAAAGCTGGAAAAAACTGGGGAAGAGTGGATTGTGGGATTACTACAATCTGACCTCCAGATTATTATAATCTAGATTAAAAACTTGTTGTTTGTTACCCTTTCAGCTTTTAAAAGCTGCTTTTCACAATCCCTAGCTGAAACAAACAGGACCTAACACAGATCCTCCTTCCCTCAGCTCTGTCCCTGCTCTCCTTTTCAAAAGATGGAACTAATATTGCTTCAAAACAAAAAAGATGGAACTAATGTATCATTGCTTAGACTGATCTGAGAGACATTTGTATTATTAGGGATCCGACTGGATAAATTAAATACGCACATAGAAACAAGAGTACGACTCACATCATAACCAGACAAAGTAAAATGCATGACCAGAAGCAACTAAATAAGATCTACAGTACACAAGCACGCTGTTTTGTTCTGTTGTTCAACTGCTTGCAATAGGGTATTGCACCCTATGCTAATCTTCAGAATTGGTTCCAAACTTAAAGCTGTCCGATCATACATGGGGTGTACACAAATGACTCGTATATACCAGCTGAATGATTGTAGCCAAAGTAACATTTTGGGCGTAAGTTGCCCAAATACTGAATCTTTGAGCTATTCAAATGGTAGGCCACCGTTCTGAATAGATAAGTCAAGAAGACAACTTCCTTGTAAGGATGAAATCCGAGGATGTCAAAGTGCCGATAGTCACAATATTCCTCTCCTCCACCTTCAATTGCAAGAAAATCATCATTGTCGGAGTCCCATTCAAAATTTTGTAGTGTTTCAGTGTGGTCATGCAAATAGAAATTATTATCTTCTACTATCCAAGGTCCATCAATTGGTTTATCGTCGTTACAGAGTGATGCAACTTGCTGCGCAATGGGCCTAAGGTCAACTTGATGCTTCAACAACCACTCCATCTGTCCACATGAATCGTTGAGGAACCAAACCTGCAGTTGGCACTGATGAATTGTTCCAAAGCACCTTCTCTGATCTCCCTAGATATGCTTTTGCAAATTTGTCCTCAATGTTGACTGGCGTTTTAATTACTCGATACTTATTATTTGACAAGGAATACCTGAAAAAACAATTTTCTCACATATACATATATGATGTTTACAATCTATCTTCATTAAATAACTAAATCAAATAAAATATAATGCACAAAAACATAAAAACTTTTACAATTACTCAAGCACCTAACAGAATGATGGTGCAAAAGACATGGAAGCATATGAAATAAAAGAGACTTTTTCATTTTATCTCCATTTACATATAACAAATAAGGAACTAGTGCATTATTTTTTTAACGTATATCATCCATATTAATTGTACATTCGTCCATTTAACTTTTTAGCAAGCCAACAATCAATTAAGGATTAATTTCTCATATGCCACTGGAATTTAGAGGAAATCCATGAATGATCATGAGTGGTATATAAGGGATAAGGCTAACTTTCAATGGCATATAAGAAATTGCCCCATCAATTAATATGGGCTTCAGATGGAAGATATTAAATAAGAAATCCAAAATAACCGATACTTCTAGTTCTAGCCCAAGAACATTATGCTCAAATGGCGTGTATATGTGCACTAGACTACTGGAGGTAGTACAATATATAAGCATGAGAGTTTTCAACTCTTGATACTTACATAAATAAAACTATTTATATTGTCGACTCCAAGCTAACTAGACTGATAGAAACATCGATTATTCATCTGGATTGAAGCTGTAACGCCTATCTGTGTTTTGATATAACTGTCATATTTAGGGCTTATTTTTCATAGACTTTTGCTCGTATGTCAGATTTCTTTCTGAGATCTCTTTAATCGGTGTGATGCGAGTTAGGATTTCTGCTGATTTTGAAGTAGGTTGATTGTACTCCATTCTCTATTATTTATGTCTATGCACTTTATATGTAAACTGGAATCCCAGCAAGATTCTATTTTTATTTGTTTTCAGTAAAGCATGGACTTTCTGGCCTTTGGTCCACAAAAAAACTTCGATTATCGAAAGAACACTGTCGAAATGGTACATGTGTGCGAGAAAATCGAATCCACTCTAGAGCGTAGCCCATGTTACTATCCATATGTCATTTAAAGATTTGTATACTGAACTAGAGCCATTAAACAAAAGTAATTAGTCTTTATTAATCGTATTCATCGAATAATTACATCTAGTACAAGCAATTGAACTGCATAATGTTAAAAAAAGTGGAATTACATTTACAATTTGTTTACAAGAATGAATAGCTACAAAAGCTGAAAAATAAAAATCTTTATCTCTGAAACTTTCTGTCACCCGAATCTTGAATAACCTGCAAAAAATAAAATATAATAGTCGTCAGTAAAACGAATAGAATAAACAATGCAGAATGAATAAAATAGATTAAATTGAGTTAGAGATTACCGTCAGTCCGAAAATATTTGTTACCAAATATTGTCTGTGGGCCAATTAGTCACTTCTAGCGATTTGTTAGTATCATTCAGTAATATATAAACCTGTCTTGAGCCGTAGACATGTACATTTTAGAAAATATCGTGTGGTAAAAATATTTACCCTTGGTAAAAAGGAGCACAGTTATTTGGATAGACTCAAAATACTGTGCTTAGGGACAGCAATGCTCAATCCATCGAACCAGCCAACTCCAGAGGCTTCCTCTTCTAAGGCAGCCAGCCATATAAACCAGCTACCAGTAAAGCATTTGAGCAAGCCCTCCAAAATCACAAAGCAAACCATCAAGCCATACTTCAGGAAACCCAAAATAACCAGGAGGTTACCAAGCCAGGAACCGAAGGCAAGAAGATCAGCCTAGCATTCAGGAGCCAGAAGGCCAGGCAATCCCAAGCCAAGTAGTCAGTGGAGCAAGACAAGTATAGCCATTTTTGCCACTTCTTCACCAACACCAGAACATCACAGCTTACAGTTTTATCTTCTTCCCATACCCAGGTATCCGTTTTACCTATACATTCTTTTTACCAGTAGCCAAGCCATCGTATGCAACAGCAAAATAGAATGGTATGAGAATGACAGTAGAAGATGAGAAGTAGAAAATGAGATCTAATGGGCTCAGTTAGCAAAAACCAGCAGAGGTTGCGTCGTGTTCCCCAATAACCCACCCATGCTCACCTGATGCACGGTAGGTTAAGGGCTAATACCGCGACGCTAACCAATCTGCGTGTTAGCTAAATATCGTCATAGACCAAAACTTAACCTGTTGATTTTGTAGCACAGAAGCACAACCAAAAATCATGAAAACAGAATTAGTTTAAGAGACATCAGAGAGTACCGAGCTTTGGCTATAGAGGAATCAAAATGGCAACCAGTAGCCATGGCAAGAGAGGGCGGCGCGACTGTACTCGCGCGGGCGAGCGAGTGAGGCCGGGCCGGGTCGGGCCAGCGGGCCGGCGACCGCTCGCGCGCGTGAGGAGAAGAGCAGGGCCGGGCCGGGCCGGGCGAGCTGCTCGCGTGAAGGCCGGCGCAGGCGAGCTAGCAGCTCGGGCTGCCCGAGCCTAGAGAGGTGGCAGCCACTAGTGAGCCATGGCAGAGAGCAAAAGCAAGATGGGGAAAAATAACAAGAGAAGAAGGGACTAGAAGTGACTTTCGGACAGGAAGTTAAACTAGATAGTGCTCGGCCAGTACATCGACTGGACGCTCTCCGAGAAGAGAAGAAATAACAAGAGAAGGAAAAGAAGAAAAAAAATCAGAATTTCTGAAATGCGTAAAATTTGTTTTTTTATTGTAGAAAAATAATCGCAAGACTAATTAAGTATATGTACTAAAAGATGTATAAATTGACCGCAGTTAATAAATGAACCAGAAAATAAAATAAAGACAAAATAAAAAAGAAAAATAAAAAATTTAATTAAATCAGCTAAAATAATAATTATTTGTCTCTGACAAAAATTTAAAATCAATCAAAATAGGTGAAATACAAAAAAAAGATTAAATTAGGTGATCGAGCTATTAAAAAAAGCGTGGTCGTATAAAATCGAAGAAAGCTTCAAAAATCACGAAATAAATTTTATAAACCTCAAAATAATAAGAAAAGCATGTTGGATGATTTAAATCGTACAAAAATCTATCGGACTACTGATCAATCAACAGGTGAAGATGATCATTTAAATCAAAATCCAGGCAAGCAATCCATGACCATGCTTATTTTGATATCATGATTTATTTGGAATATATGTGATATTATTGGTGTATGGTGAAATATTGCTTTAATTAAAATGTAAATCGGTTGGTTGGATTAACTACAGATGCAGTTGTGATTATGATTGTTAACTCAACCGACGGGTGAAGTCGGGGTGAGTGGCTAAATGGTGAGTAGAGGGTGCCATGTTTGGTTTTGCCGGTGGGACCTTCTACATAAGAATATAATAGAAGGTTAAAACAACTGCACTCAGATAATGAGCTGTATCAGATCGTATCAACCATAGTGTGTGAAAACAATCAAAAAAGATTATCCTATGTATTTGATCTCTACATTAGGTAAGCTTATAAATGTTCAGCTGGGATATGCTGGATACCCAATGAATGTATCTCTAAATAACCTGTGAAGGTTATTGGCGCTATATTTAAAGCCTGAAAGTGTATCTTTGATTGTTGTGGCAGAGATCAATTGGTTCTCCCAATGTCTTAGTACCTCTGATTTGTGTTGTAGTATAACTGGTAGGTGGTCAGGGATATGAGTATTGTTTGATGGAGAATCAGGCACTACTACACAAATGGGCTTTAGTCCCGGTTGGTAACTGGCTTTAGTCCCGGTTGCCAAACCGGGACAGCCCATCCGGGACTAAAGGTCTGTGACCTTAAGTCCCGGTTCCCCTAACCGGGACTAAAACCCTCTCGCATATCAAAAAATTATGACGAACTCAAGACTCGAACCTAGAACCTCCAGCATGCCACTACCAACCCACCCACCCACGTGTATTGAATAGACTAGGATATGCATTCCTTTTAAAGTATGCTAGAAACGAGCCTTTAGTGCCGGTTAAGTAACCTGAGCAGGACTAAAAGTACTTTAGTCCGGGTTAAGTAACCGGACGAGCAACCGACTAAACCTGCTTTAGTCTGGTCAAGTAACACGAACCGACTAATGTGCCCGTGCTAGTTTGCGCATAAGTACTCTTCGTCTCGGTTCATAGCGCGAGCAGGACTAATGTGAACAAAAATCACGCTTTTAGCCTAGTAGTCACGAACCGGGACTATTGCTACTATTAGTCCCGGTTCGTGGCTAATCGGGACTGATGAATCGGTACGAAAGATCGTTTCTCTAGTAGTGAGGCCCTTGGCTCTCTCCTGCAGATGCATGCATGGCATGCACGGCTTCGGTCCTACGTGACCGAGTCCGGTACCGCTGTAATCACGTGTGATCACACGTTAGCACTAATCTTGGACAGATATTCCTCGCCTTGATCCTGTTTCCATAAATCATGTGAGGTAGTTATCTCAGGCCATGTTTGGATGGGCTAAAGCTAATTGTTAGCTGGTTAATGGCTAGAGCTAATTGTTAGCTAGTTAATAATTAGCCCATCTAAAATTAGACCAGGGCTTTTTGGATACATGGCTAATGGTTGGGCTAATTTCTTAGAAAAGTCATGTCTGCCCCTCATAACAGTTGGTGATTCACATCTTTTCATGCGAGGGTATTTCACACTTTTCCCAGCTGTATTACATGCTATTAGCCCAAATTAGCTCCCACCCACCAGCTAATGGACTACTTGTTAGTTGAGGAGTTGGCTAAAAATTAGCCCACCTATTAGTCTTCCTGTTTGGATAGACTAGGACTAATTTTTAACAAGCTAACAATTAGCCCAGGGATCCAAACATGGCCTCAGTCTAAGGATATAAATATATAACGTGTGTTTCCTAATCAAATATTCATTCGCGTGATATTCCCTCACATGGTATCAGTTATGTTCACATCTTGCGACCATCGCTTCCGCTAAACAACAGCTGCCTCTCCTTAACGGATCATGGACGCTGCCGCCGCTGCATGCCAGCATGAGAACAAGGCCGTCGCTGCTATTGCCGCTGCATGCCAGCGCGAGGACGAGGCCGCCGCCGCCATTGCTGCCCAGCATGATGTGAGACCTCGCCCAAAAATCTCCATATGATCACTGTGCTAGTCCCATGATCAGTGGCTAGTACTTACGTATTTACAACATCAGTAACACCCATACACAATATATTGGCACCTGAAATGAAAGTTAATTATACAGAGTTCTTTACATAATAATATAGTACAACGAAAAAAAGACTTAAAAAGCAAAAGGCCTTGTGGAATGGCCCACCAAAACCTGTAGGCATCTGACAAGGCAAACACTAGAAGAAATCATCGTTGAAATCCCTATGGCCTGCTTGAAAGTAAGAATCATCTAGCATGTCGCAGGCTTCGCCATCTGAGACAATGATTATCGCAAGTTTAAGTATTTTTGTACTCAGCAAGACTTAGAGTGCTTCACAAATGCATGTAAGTAATTATGCAGACTTAATCAAGGAATAAGCTCTAGGTTATTTTGCATTGGCATAAAGAAATGTAAATATATGAATATAATAGATTGCAAACTAAAGTTTATAAAAACTGCTGAGATTTTTGTAACCATAAATAAATATCCAAGTTCCACAACAAAATCTACCCGACTACGACGCCCATATATGTCGGTCCTTTGACATAAAATGACGGTTGCTAAAACAGTTCCATGCCAAAAACCTATTTTTAGAAAATACAAAAATCTAACATTAGAATGACTTCATCAAGTGCCTATGACCGCGGACGCGGTTAATCGATTAGATTCAGACTCTGCAGAGTTGTACAACTTTATCCATAAGGAATGATCTAACACTTCTTTTGGTATGTCAATAAGGAGATCATACATAACCGTTACATTATTTAGACATGATTTTGCACCAGTCCGGTGATGTTAAACCCTTACTATAGAAACAAAAATACACACCCAAGACATGGATCCATTCATATCACACCTGAGGCAGTCAACTTGCCCACATCGTTTCTGATCATAGCAAGGCATATACCGTTGCATTGGTATATAGAAACCCATACAAGCAGACTTGATCGGAATGCCTGTGCTATCTCTCATCTTCCAATATGCAAAGGTATATCTAAATAACTTAATAGGTTAAGACCGTCCCATACCAACCCTCGTGGTTGTACGGATTTCTTGGATCAATAGCGTCCCATTGTTCGGTCCTTAATCCGACACGGGCGATATTCCACCCTACACTACGTGTAATTCCCTTTACACAACCAGCTAGTGCCAATAATCACTGCGTAAAAACCATAGTTTTATTTTGGATTTTTAATAAAGTACTAGCAACCTTTGCAAATGGTAACCAACCATTAATCATTTGAAATAATCAGGTACATTTCTAAGCATGGCTAAGCAATTATATTATAATAGAGATTGTACCCCAAAATGACATCATTTATGTCTAATTTATGCTAGGGTTAAGAAGGTTCACTTGTCCATACATATTAAGGAAAATCCATAATTTAAAGGTATAACTACTGTTTTGATCTACCTCTTTTGCTAGGCCAATTGACACACTTCCTTTGTTGTGTCGGCAAGGAGATCATATATAACCGTTACATTATCTATATATGACTTTGCACCAGCCCGGTGATGTTAAACTCTTGCCATAGAAATAGAAACACACACCCAAGACATCCGTTCATATCATACCCAAGGCAGTCAACCTGCCCACATCGTTTCTAATCATAGCAAGGCATACACCATTGCATTGGTATGTAGAAACCCCTACAAGCAAACCTGACCAGAATGCCTGTGCTATCTCCCACCTTCCAATGTGCAAAGCCATATCTAAATAACTTTATAGGTTAAGATCGTCCCATACTAGCCCTCGTGGTTGTACAGATTTCTTGGATTAATAGCGTCCTATTGTTTGGTCCTTAATCTGACATAGGCGATACTCCTCCACACACTATGTGCAATTTCTTTTGCACAACCGGCTAGTGCCAATAATCATCCATGTCAAAACCATAGTTTTATTTTGGGTTTTTAATAAAGTACTAGCAACCTTTGCAAATGGTAACCAACCATTAATCATTTGAAATGATCTTGTACATTTTTAAGCATGGCTAAGCAATTATATTATACTAGCAATTGTACCCCAAAATGACATCATTTATGTCTAATTTATAGTACGGTTAACAAGGTTCATTTGTCCATACATATTAAGAAAAATCCACAATTTATAGGTGTAACTACTGTTTCTACCCAAAATTTTATGGAGAATTACTCGATGCATAATACATTGGCAAAAGCAACATATAGTAGGTAAATTATTGGGCTCGACATGATGAAGGAGGTGTTTGCCTTGCTGATCATTGACAGGCTCAAAATCTGGCTCGGCGACGAGGTCATCTTCTTCTAGGATGTTGGGGTCTACACGTGGCGTAACAAAAAATAAATAACAATTAGTAACTCAAAAAGGGCAAAAAAAAAAACAGATAGTAAAACAAATAAAAATTCACTTCAAAGAATAGAAGGCTTACTTTATGAATTCCTTATTTTTAATTTACTGATTCTAGATGCTATAATGTGAGACCCCGTTCCAAGGAACAGGAACCTTCATGTGTATATAGTACTAGCCCCTGGATCAGTAGCTAGCACACACATGTTTACAACATTGATACTACAACCAAACATGATATTTATAACCTGCTTAAGATTAAGTAAATAGAGTATGATACAACACTTAAAGTAATAACAAAGTAGCAGTAAAACTACAGCTGGAAGAACCAAAACCCAAGTGGATTGCCCAAACCACCGACCATAGGCATCAGACTGGGATACCCCTAGAAGAAATCGTCATCAAAATCCTCGTCACCTTTGAAAGTACCGTCATCAGCAAGACCAATCTTCATCTTAGGGAGACAGATGTAAATAGCAAGATTGAGTACATTGGTACTCAGCAAGACTTGGTAGTGGTTTGCAAATACAAATAAGTAATTATGCAGGCTTGAACAACAATAGGCTCTAAGTTATTTTGCAGTTGCTCAAAGAAAGTAAATCATAAGCTAACATTAGATTGTAAATCGAATTTATGAAATTGCTAAGGAATACTGTAAATTTAGATGAAAGTAAATTCCATCTACAACCAGTCTACCCAACTGAATAGCCATACACGTCGATTCCTTTGGACATAAACCAGGTTGCCAAAGCAGTTTCAAACTAAAACTCCAGTTTCCAGAAAATACCAAAATCTAGCATTGGAATAACTTCACCAAGTGCCCATGACCGCGGGCACGGCTAATCGATTAGATTTTACACTCTGCAGAGATGTACAGTTTTACCCACAAGAAATGATTCACCTTTTTGCTATGACATACGGCACACTTCCTTAGGGGTGCCAGCAGGGTGATCATACATAGCTGTTACATTATTTAGACATGACTTGATCGGCCGGGGCGTTAACCCCGCCAGAGAGGCGAAACACACACCCAAGTCATGGATCCACTTTCATCACACCCAATACAACGTTTACGAACACGGCGGTACTGCCGTTACCGGGTTATGCATTTACCCACACGAATTGTGTGGAAGCCCCTAACAAGCAATCGAGCGAATTATACGCTATCTCCCGCCTACCAATGAGCAAAGCCATGTCTAAATAACTTAGTAAGCTAAGGCTACCCTATAAATAGCCCTCGTGGTTGAACGAAAATCTTGGATCAATATCGTCCCATTGCTCGGTCCTTAACATGACATGGGTGATACTTCACCCTACACTACGTGCAATTTCCTTTGCACACCCGGCTAGTGCCAATAATCGCCCACGTCAAAACCATAGTTTTAGTTTGGATTTTTATTAAATTACCAGCAACCTTTTCTCAAATGGCAGTTATTCGAATAAACAAGTTGAAAATAAATTAATTTGACGTTGAGCATGGATAAGTAGATATAACATCTATCGATTATACCCATAGTGACATTAATTTATGTCGAAACCATACTTAAGGTTACAAGGTTCTCGTTGCCAAACAAATTAAGGAAAACCATATTACACAGGGATAACTACTTGTTCTACCCAACATAGCAGTTTTTATGGGGAATTACTCGTATGCATAATACAGTTGCAAAAACAACATATTGTAAGTGAAGTACTGGGTTCATCATGATCAAGGAGGTGCTTGCCTTGCTCTGCACTATCTGGCTCAAACTCAGGATCAGCTGCAAGGTCGTCCTCCTCTTCTGGTACGTCAGTGTCTATACGTCGTAAAACAAGGCAAAAATAGAAATCAGCAAATGAAAAGGGAAAAAGAAAATAGATAGCAAGAACAAATAAAACTTAACACACAGAACAGAACTGCTTTCTATGAATTCATTATCTTTACTTTACGAATTCAAGATGCAAAAATTATGAATTCTTTAATTTATATTTTCGAATTCAAGATGCAAAAATTATTTAAGATTATAGTAATTTAATCAATTCAGGTCTATGATTCTTATCCCTTTTATTGGATTCATATTCAAAGCAATATTTCAATAAAATTTTAGTTACTAATAGCCAACTCTCATTGCTAGCATATATATATATGAATCATATATATATATATATATAATAACAAGTGTATGATTATGCATGCAAAAATATGCATGAATAACCACAAAACTTAATTGAGCTCAATGCCATTACTAACATTATTTAATTCTGCATTTTATTACTTCTTGTTATGCAACATTTCCATTTATCCAATACACATAATTAGTTTAAATCACATACATGATACATTCACTTAAAGACTTATTTAACAAATGGAATGACTTAGTTTTGATACAATTATTTTGCATATTTGGGCTGTTCACAGTATAAGGATTTCATGAAAATTTACTTTTCTTCATTTTTCCTAAAGTCGAAATTATTATTTTCTTAATGCATTAAGCTTTTTCTATGTATTTTATTTACTAAAAATCATACAATGAATGTTTTTGAAATATTTTTACACATTCTGAATCTACTGGATTTTAGATGAATTTAGAAATTTATTTCACTTGATTTGGACTATTAGTTCAAAAGTTATTCAAGTTTGAACCAACTCGGGTTTGAAAATCATTCAAAAACCAAGATTTACCAAAAACAGAAAGTGCGCTTCCACTTGGAAAAGAAGCTTTCCATTTTTGGCAAGCGCTCCTTTCGGACAACGACGATCGGGATCCGTGACGTCGACATGCACTCTACCTGCGACCGACACGTGGGAGTGCCTCTGTCGATCGAAAGCAGGTGCTTTCGGTTTTGGCTCATTCGGCTGGCGATAGTTCGCCGTGGCGGAATGGGTGACACCGTGACCACCAGCGGACCACGACGCACCTATTGGTGGTACTCACTCAGCCTGGGGTGCCCAGGAGCATAGTCGTCGTCGAGTGCATGGGCGCGTATACGGCTTTCAATAGCTTCGTCATGGCGATCCGTGGCAGGCAAGCACTCGGCGAGCAACAGTGGGTCAAGGTGTTCTCGTTTACGAGATCGAGTCGAGATAAGCGAAGGGTTGTCCACAGGTCTTGAGGAGTTGGAGAATAAAGGTGCCAGAATCGGATGAACGACACTAGAACAAGTGAAATTAGTGATTGATCAGTAACGTAGGGGCCTAGGCGAAGTTCTTGGACCATGAAATTTCAGAGATTACCAATCGATTCAAGCTTTTCACTGTTCCTCCATTTTCTGGCTTACGGCGACAATGATGAAGAATGCAGAGGAAGCTGTGAATGAGCTCGAGAATGGCTAAGGGAAAAAGGAGGACTCGTTTGCGACGCTGAGACAACCTTTATAGCCAGCCGGGGTGAGCTGTAGAGCTTGGATGCGCGGCGACGATCGTTCGGCTCGGCGGAAAAGGATGGCGAGCTGGCGGGCAGGTTTAAATGGAGAGGTATGGTAGCTTGAGGCTTAGCCGAAATTTGGTGAGAGGGAGGTGATCTTGTGAAGGACCAGACGGTAGGCGTTTCATCGCCTTTGGGCTTAGTGGCTTAGCGTCGGAGAGTTCTTGACTTGGCCGGACGAACAGAGAAAGGTGAGGGGGAAAAGGAAACTGTGTCTGACAAATGGGCCCGGGCACCACCGGCAGCGACTGAAGGTTCCACCGCTGCGCCAACAGAATGGGACAGAAAAGGTATTGGCCCACTTGTCAGCGAATGAGCCAAGGAAAAAGAAACGGCTCCGGTTCATTCAACCTGGTCTCAGATTTTATTGGGGTATCAAATGAAGTCTGAAGATTTCCAAACTTTTTGACCGAAGTCACAAGATAGATTTTAACCCCTGGTAAAATTTTGAGATTAAACTAAGTTACTGAGAAATTATAAATATTCTTACAACAGTGACTATTTTAATTTTGGGTTTCTGTTCTTGATTTTTTTAAGATCAAATGAAGTCCATTATTTTTAAAATTTTGTTTTGCAAAATGGATTTGAGCTAAGGACTCTACTGTAAAGTTTTCAACTCAAAACCTTGCATCATTATTTAATAAAAATTCTGACATGGCAGTTTCCACTTTTTCAGACCTTCAGTTTTTAAATTTTAATAAATCATAAAACACCTTATTAATTTATAATATTTTTACTACATGTAGAGATACTATTTTAGTTCACATGGTAATTTTTACAGCTCCATTTGTGATTCTATTGTTTTGTGAAAATTCTGACAATGCATCATTTATATGTAAAAGTTAACTTTTTATTTTATTTCTTCATTTCTTTGCATGCAAAATTTCATTTGATGAATGAAACAGCTTATTTGCATGCTCAAGACCTCATGGAAAATTTTTCCAGATTTTTTATTTTTTTGCGTCTCCATGATCCCTTTTACCCAGACCGTCACCGTCATCTGCGTCTCCAACCTCGCACACCCGGCCTTCGTCATCGCTCCCGCATTCCCCACCTCAGCCCTCTCTCGCATCCCCCACTCGCCCCTCCGCGACAGTCGTCTCCCCACCCCACCTCTCCGGGGGCGCATCCACAGCCTACTACCTACCTTGCCACAACCCCCCACCCCGCCGCCTCCTTGCCACGCGCGACCTTGACGCCTTGGGGCGCCGCCATGGCGGCAGGCGAGCGCAAGGTGAGCCTCTTCGGCGTGGTCGACGAGACCTCGTATCCGCCAAGCTCGGCCACCACGCCACCAACGGCAATGGCTGCATGGCCAACCCGTCCATCAATCGGTGGGCGGGCGTACTACTCGGTCTTGAATCTCGAGATCCTCGAGACGCCCGCCGCTCCTGTGTGGCAGTGAAGGGACGAGTTCCTCGGCGTCCTCCGCGACAACCAGACCCTCATTGTGAGACCCCGTTCCGAGGAACAGGAAACTCCATGTGATTACCGTACTAGTCCCTGGATCAGTAGCTAGCACTCACATGTTTACAACATTCATACCACAACCAAACACCAAGCTTTAATTACACAGCTTACCATAAATGCTAATTATCACGAACAATAGTTACAAGCGAAATAAAGCAATGGAAAAATACTAGATAGCTTAAGATCCAAAAGCACAGTAGCATGCCCAATTGAAACCCCAGGGCATCGACTAGGCAAAAGCCCTAGGAGAAATCATCGTTGAACTCCCCGAGACCTACTTGAAAGAACGCATCTTCTGGCACATCGCAGGGATTCTCTTCTGAACAATGCAGATAGCAAGGATGAGTACATTTGTACTCAGCAAGACTTTATAGCAAATGCAAATACTAATCATGTAGGCTATTTCAAAGGAACAGGCTCTAAGTTATTTTGCGTTTTGCAGAAAGAATTTAAACATATGACATAATAGATTGCAATTCGCATTTTTATGAAACAACATGAGATTTGCATAACCACCAGAAGATAATTATGTTCCATGACTTAGCATTCCAAATGGCGAAAATCCACATACGTCGATCCTTTGACTTAAACAAGTGGTTGTCAAAACAGAACCATCCCATTTTTATAAAAAGGTAAAACTCTAACATTGGAAAGACTTCACCAAGTGCCCATAACCGCGGGCGCGGCTAATCGATTAGATTTACACTCTGCAGAGTTGTACAGCTTTACCCACAAGGAATGAATCACCCTTTGCTAGGCCATACGACACACTTCCTTAGGTGTGCTTGGCAAAGCGATCATCTGAGCCGTTACATTATTTAGACATGATTTTGATCCAGCCGGGGCGTTAACCCCGCCATAGAACTAGAAACACACACCCAAGCCGTGGATCCACTTTCATACACAACACAAGCGTTTCTAAACATGGCGGGGCGTGCAGTTGCATGGGTGGAAACCCTTCGAGCGGAACGTACCGAAATGCTGTGCTAGTTCCTCGCCTACCAATGAACAAAGCCATGTCCAAACAACTTAATAGGCTAAGGCTACCCCATAAATAGCCCTCGTGGTTGCGAATTTCTTGGATCGATAGCGTTCCATTGCTCGGTCCTTAATCCGACACAGGCGACACTCCACCTTATACTACGTGCAAAGCCCTTATTACTGGCAAGCTATTGCCAATAATACGCCGCATCAAAGCATAGTTTTCGGGTTTTCGGTTTTTAACCAACATATCAACCACCTTTACTAGAGTAATAACCAGTTGCGAAATCATTTTAGAAACATCATGACGATCTAAGGCAAAACTAAGCAGTTGTAATATTTTAACGATTATACCCAAACTGACATTAACTATGTCTAAGCATACTAAGGTTCACAAGGTTCACAGGATCAATCAGATTAAGGAAAACCATAAATTCCAAGGATAGTTACTAACCTTAACGAGAATAGCGATTTTATGGAGAATTATCCGGATGCACTATCTGATTGCAAAAACAACATATGGTAGGTGAATTAGTAGGTTCAACATGATCAATGGAATGCTTGCCTTGCTCTTCTTCACAATGTCAACTTCGGATCGACAAGCGCCTCCTCCTCCTCGAGGGTATCTGTGTCTACACGCTAATTGAAAGAACCAATAGCAATTACAAACTTGCAAAGAAAGAACGAAAGGAACAAATAGAAAAGCGAATAAAACCTTTGCACAAGATCCAATGTTGTCTTCTTATGAATCCTTTAATTACCCTTTTCGAATTCAAGATGCTAAAATTGTTTAGATTAATACAATTATTCATTAGTTGCAAAGTGTATTGATCTTACTGCTCTCAGCATGAAATCCTGATACCTTATTACTTATGTGTTTTGCTTGAGTAGGATTTAGAGCCAAAGCTAGACAAAGCAAGATTATTTCCTTAGATTCTTACAGGGCATATCTTAGGGATCAATTCTAGGTTATTCTTTACTAAATTCAGGTTTAGATGAGTTGCTTTGTGAGTAAATGAAAAGTCTTAAATGATCATATAAGTTCATGGGTGATTAGTTCTTTTACCTTAAATTGATTTCACTTAGAATTAGTTTTGCACAAGCTAGATCTTCTGATTTAGGCTTCTGGCATATTTTATATGATATTTGAGAAGGTTCTGGTGATACAAATAACTTAACTATAGTCTTCTTCATTTGCAACTACAGTTCGTTCAATCTTATCACAGCCTTCAGACATGTGAATACTTAGGGTTATTAAGCCATCAAAATTAATAGGCAATACATGATAGAATAAGATTATCTTTTCTTATTCGGGTAGTCTATACTTTGGACAGCACCACTGATCTAATTTCATAAGTTTTACACTTTAGATGAGACTTTATATTCATCGTTGAAAAGGCTTATATGGCATTGCAAAGTTTATGTTTACAAAATCGGCAAGAACGCGAAGTGAAAGGTTAACACTTAAGGGTTTTAGGTTGACAAGATTAATATGCAAACCTTAACCAAATAAAATTCTTTTTACAGAATATGATAGTATTAACTTTGCACAATGTTTCTAGACTAGTTTCACTGATTTTAGTATTTGGACAAGCTATTTTAACTACCACTGAAATAGCCTAAATGATCAATTGTTAACATCAAAATCGGCCAAGATTCAACTTAGTTTCCAACTACACTGTGCATGATTCTTGATTCATTTTCAGCACATACTTAAACCCAGAAATTTATATTATTTATAATTGCTGAAATTCATTTATTTCTCTGGTAGCATTTTATTTTATACTCATTCTCTTTTTAGCCGAATTAAACATGGATTTCTTTGACAAGTAAACTAACTTTAAGTATAAATGTTTTTACAAATCTGAACTCATTCCAGAACAAGTATTTCAAAGATATTTGATTTTATTTATTTTGGTGAAATCCAAATTAATCTTTTTCTTAGCACACAAATACCTATTTCGGCATTTTCATTTTAAATATTCTCACCGAAACTCTTTCAAAAATATTCTTGTATATTCTGGAACTATTGGATTTTATATGATTTTGGGAATTTATTTTACTAACTTTTGAACAGTAGTTCCAAACATTATAACTGTTTGAATTTTAACTCAGGCTTTAGATTCCAGTTAAATCAAAATACGCTTTACTGATCAGAAGACGTTTTCTCTCACGCGCGCAGAGCTAAGTTCGAACACCCCCTGAGACTGACGGATCAAGCCCAGACACCAGCGACTCAGAACAGGGCGCCCCAGTTTCTACCTCACCGCCGGCGAATCGTCACCGGAGTGGCGGAATGGGCAACACCTAAAGCATCAGCGCGACAAGACGATCACAGGGGTGGTACCGATTCAACGTGGAATGGCCGGGAAGGTGGTCGTCACCGGTGAGGGGCGGCGGAGCTACGGGCGAGCACGAGCGACTCACCGCCGGCGATCCATTCCACAAAACAGACACTCGGCAAGCATCGGTGAAGGTAGGGATGCGATTTCACCTGGGTTGGGTTGAAGCGGCGGAGCAGTATGTCGTCGGTCTTGTGGGAAGCGAAGAAGAAGGGTTCCACTGGCGGCGATCCGCGTGTGAATGGTGAAACAAACCAAAGGGATGAACTTGGGGATGCTGAAGGATACTCTAGACCAACCGATTCGTGGTACCTCTCACCCGATCACGAGAATTCCATTCTCTCCCTTTCTTACATTCTTTGGCGACGAATGGCGAAAAGGAGAAAAGCGATCTTGGCTCGATGGGAAGTCGATCTTGGCTCGAAGACTCTAGGTGACGCTTACTATGGCCTTTTATAGCGAAAAGCCAGCAGAGGTGCTCCAGAGTGTAGCGCCTGTGATCTCTCTTGGAAGTCCGGCGAGTCTTGTTGCATCTGGGAACCTCGGTAGTGGCGGCGATGATCTCTGCCATTGGTGCACGCCATGACACCGTGAGTGGCTTGGGAGAACTCGATCTGACAATGACGAGAGATCTGTGAGACAGAAGAAGCGAGTGAGGCAGCGCTCGAGGAAGGAAGAAACGAGAGGAAGCGATCGGAGAAAGAGTCGGCGGTGGGAGCTGGACCCACATGGCGGTGAGGGCAAGAATCGACAAGGATGGATTGACCAAATGCAATGAACTTGCATTAATTTAGCCCACTAACCGCGAGAAATTTTTCATATATTTTTTTCATACTCTCTCCTAGCGATGAGACCAGCTCTGGCGAAGCTGGTGCCAAAATATTTAGTATAAACTTTACTAAAATTACGATATGGTACGATTACACCTGAATTTCTATTTACGTGTTTGAATTACAGACGATCCAAATCTTTTATAAAATTTTTGAAACTTTGTTTTTCAAATGGATTTGAGACAAGGATTCTTAGATAAAATTTTAGCTCAAGATATTGCTCGATAATTTATAAAAATTCTGACATTCTATTTTTCAACTTTTGTTGCTTTCTTTTTTGAATTATTTGGGGCTTTATCATCGATAACTTTACGAGATTTTTACCAACAGGTAAATCTGTATCAAAAGGTGACTTGGTAAATTTTTCATTTGAGGACAAGCTCTGAATATTTTCACAAATTCGAGGGTGCCTTGTTTCTAGTCAAACTTCACCTCTCTTTTCATTTTTAATATTCAAATTGATATTTGTATCTTTTTATCGATGTGTAAATTGATTTCTCCATCTATTTGGATTCAGAAGATAAATTATTCCCAATTCTTCTTTGGTTCTTTTATTTTCTCCCATTTCCTTTTATTGTCTTTGCAATGCAAAATCCAAGAAATCAATTGAAATAAAAATTCCACAAAACTCAAAAATACTCAAAATGCAAATTCACATTATAGCATTTCCTTTGTTTAAAATTTTCAGGATGTTCAGATCTACCCCTCTTACAAAAATCTAGGCCCGAGATTTGGTGGATCTAAAGGAAGAAATCGGGATATTCTTCTCTAAGGCGATCTTCGGCGCTCCACGTTGCTTCTTCTTACGAGTGGTTGCTCCTTTGAACCTTTAACATCTTATGAGATCTACATTCTGAGTGCAGTAGCTCAAGCTTCCCGAGAATCTTGATTGGGCGCTCTCGATAAGTCAAATCAGGTTGTAGATCAAGTTCTTCAACTTGAGTGAGATCAGATGGAAGACGAAGGCACTTTCTAAGTTGTGATACATGAAAGACATTGTGAACACTAGCCAACTGGGGTGGAAGTTCTAATCGGTATGCCTTTTCTCCCATTTTCTCCAAAATCCGATATGGCCCAACATATCGCGGTGCTAATTTTCCCCGAATCTGAAATCGGCGAACACCACGAAGTGGAGAGACTTTAAGATAAACAAAGTCTCCAACTTCGAAACTTAAGTCACGCCGACGATTATCAGCATAACTTTTCTGACGAGATTGAGCTTCCCTCAATCAACTTCTAATCATATCCACATGTTCTTGGGCTTCTTGAATTAAATTTGGACCAAAGAATTGCCTTTCTTCTACTTCAGACCAGAAAAGAGGTGTCCGACATTTTCTGCCATAAAGGGCTTCAAATGGGGACATTTGCAAACTTGCTTAAAACTATTATTGTATGAGAATTCTGCGAGTCGCGAGGCATTTCTCCCAATTAGTGCTATAAGATAACACAGGCTGCATAACATATCCTCAAGATTTGATTTGTCCTTCGGTTGCCCATCGGTTTGAGGATGATAAGCGAAGCGAAACTTAATTTGGTTCCCGACAAACTATGCAATTTTTCCCAAAAGCGAGATGTGAATTGTGATCCATGATCGGATACAATCGTTTTGGTACTCCATATAGGCGCACAATATTGCTAATGTCTGATTCGGCAAGTTTATCTCGAGTAGGTAGTTATTTGGAATGAAATGTGCTACTTTGGTTAATCGATCTACAATTACCCAAATAGAATCATTCCCTTTACGAGTCAGGGGTAAACCCGATAATAAAGTCCATCTTGATATCATCCCATTTCCATTACGGAATTTGCAATGGTGAAGGAGTCTGGGGCGTTGATGTTAAGCTCTAACTTCGTGACAAATGTCACATCTAGCCACGTATTCAGCTATGTCCTTTTTCATATTAGGCCACCATATTCTCTTTTGAGATCTGATACATTTTGTACTTCGAGGATGAATGGATAAATGTGACTCATGAACCTCAGAAAGAATCAATTTCTTGATTTCAGAATTGTTTGGCACATAAATTCGAGTTCCTCGTAGAATTATCCCATCCATACTCTCAGTATATTCAGATTCTTGGCCTTCCTTCAATTGTTGTTGAACCTTTATTATAGCTTCGTCTTCAAGTTGTGCGGTTTTTATTTGACTCCTAAGAGTTGGTTGGACTTTAAGTGCTGCTACAAAACCCTTTTCAACTAGATTTAAGTTGAGCTTTTGAAACTCCTTTATTAACTCAAACTGATTAGACCTCCAAGTACAATAGAGTTTCCGGCTAATAGCATCGGCTACAACGTTGGCTTTTCCAGGATGATAATGAATACCAAGATCATAGTCTTTAATTAGCTCTAGCCACCTTCTTTGTCTCAAGTTGAGATCTGGTTGAGTGAAAAAATACTTGAGACTTTTGTGGTCTGTATAAATTTCAGTTCTGTTTCCAATAAGATAGTGCCGCCAAATCTTGAGAGCATGAACTACAGCTGCTAACTCAAGATCATGTGTGGGATAATTTTGCTCATGAGGGCGAAGTTGCCGAGATGCATATGCGACAACCTTTCCTTCTTGCATTAACACACATCCTAATCCATGACGTGAAGCAACAAAGTACACTTCAAACTTATGGATATCTGGCATCACCAATACTGGGGCAGATGTTAATCTTTTCTTCAATTCCTTAAAACTTGTTTCACAGTCAGCAGTCCATACAAATTTCTTTTCCTTTTTCAAGAGTTGAGTTAATGGCCTTGCAATCTTTGAGAAGTTTTCAATAAATCGGCGATAATACCCGGCCATTCGAAAACTCGAATCTTAGAGATTGATTGTGGTCTTTTCAATTTAAAATTTGTTTGAACTTTACGGGTCTCTCCTACTCCTTCACGGATAAGACATGCCCAAGAAATGCAATTTCTTTTAACGAGAACTCACATTTTCAAACTTGGCATAAAGTTTATTTTCTCTCAGTTTCCCAAGAACCAGGTGCAAATGTTGCATATGATCTTTTTCATCCTTGGAATAGATGAGAATATCATCAATAAAAACCACTACAAATTTATCCAAATATTCCATGAAGATTTTATTCATCAAATTCATAAAAGCTATTTGGAGCATTTGTAAGACCAAAAGACATTCTTGTGTACTCATACGGTCAAAAGTAGCGAGTAGTGAAGGCGGTTTTTGGAATATCGAGAAGGCGATTTTTTAGCGAAAGTATCCCAACCTTAGATCAATTTTTGAAAAGACACGAGCCCCATTTAAGCGATCAAACAAATCATCAATTAGGGAAGAGGATATTTATTTTGATTGTGACCTCATTTGAAACACGATAGTCTACACACATCCGTAGACCTCGTCTTTCTTTTCCACAAGCGAGCAGGACTTCCCCATGGTGACACACTTGGGCGAATAAATCCTTTGCTAATTGATCATCAAGTTGCTTCTTTAATTCAGCCAACTCATCGGTGGCATCGATATGGGCGCTTTGAGATGGTAGCGATTCGGTGCAACATCAATCACAAACTCCATATCGCGATCCGGAGGCATTCCGGCAATTCGGCGGGAAAAACATCGGGATATTCATTTGCTACGGTTACTAGACATAACTTAGGATTGGATGTAGAACACAAAGGCGGTTGGTGATTAAGAGATTGACAGCGATGAGAATTCTACATGAATACCATCTTGATTTGTAAGGGTTATAGATCATTAGCACAATCTATGCAACCTCTATGCTTGGCTAACGGTCCATTCGAGAATTATATCTAACCGGATGTTTCTATTACCATAAGGTCGTATAAAATAGTATTCCTTTTATCATTATGCTAACCTCGGAATGAGAAAACAATAGTTGAATGGTAGCTCCAAGAGATTGAACATCCATAAAGGTTGGCAAAAGGAAATATCAAATTGTTTTGCTCGAAAACCTCTTAGAAAGCGAAAAGAGTGAAAACCCGAATCAAATAAGACTAAAGTGGGGACCGAGAATGTACTAGGAACATACCTAGCACGACATCTGGTGCATTTTGAGCTTCTTCAGCTGTTACGTGATGAAGGCGCCCAAAATTCCCACTGAACTTGAGGTTGGAAGACTTGAGATTCTTTGAGTTCGAGATCCTGCCGCCCACTGAGCGGCATTTGGGGCGGCCTACCTTCTTCTTGGGGCGAGGTTGGCATAATGCCCCGCTCATTGCAATGAAAGCAGTGGCGCTAGGTGCTTGCCTCAGAGCACCACTCGACACCCTAGTCTGCTGAGGTGAGCGGGCAGATTGCCGCTGCGGCTATGATGTGCGAGGAGCTCGACTCACAAACCGCTGAGCTTGAGGAGCTTGTCGCTGGGTCCTCTGAACTTGGAGTGGTGGCCGGCGAATATTCGTCATAGGCCCACTCGGTGATCTAAATTGGCTAAATGCAGCGGTTTCTGCGCCATCCACTAGCAGCTTCTGCTTTCTAGCACTTTCTTGCTTCCTGCTCCACTCTCACGCCTTGTCCACAAGGATTGGAAATCATTTATGTCTTGTGCTATCAATGCCCATTTAATTTCCTCATTCAGGTGTTCCCTGAATCGCTCAATCTTTCTAGCTTCATCAGCCATTTCATTGGTAGCATATATGGACAAGTGATTAAAACGATGCAAATATTACATCACCGACATGCTTCCTTGCTTCAAGTCAAGAAATTCCTTCTTCTTCACCTCAATTATCTTGTTGGAATATGAGTCGACGAAAAGCCACCTTAAACTCGGCCATAGCACCACATGACCCTCTGGCGGGGCTGTGATAACTCTCCCACCAAATAGCATGACTCCTGCGGTTGAAATAAACATACAACACTTTCTCCCTCTCATCACATTGCGCAATAGTTAACTTACTTTCCATTGTGCGCAACGAGTCATCTGCTTCCATAGGTTCGGATGATGAGGAGAATCTGAGGTGAGTCATAGAACTCATTCAACTTTGGATGCTTGTGGTGGTCCCCATTTCCTCCACGATTTGCACCTAAGCGCAGCCAAAGGTTTGAGCAATTTGTTGGAGTATCAAAGTGTCGGTTCTTGGCCTTGTTCTATCATTGCGAACTTGAGCCATGGTGGCGGCTCGGCAATTGTTCTCCAGCGAGGATATTGGGTTTCTTGAGGCGGCGGATCCTCCCGGTAGCCGGGATGATGAAGCTCTATCTGTTTGAGTCTTTGAGGTTTGGTTGAGAAGGCGTTGGGACACCCACTCTTGGATGCGAGAATCCGGATCCTCGCATTCCTAAGAATCGACTTAACGACCTTGTCGACCTCATCTGAAATTTTTCTATTCTTTTAGTGCAACATATCGGGAAGAATACTAAATATGGGATTGTCTCATGAAAATTTTACTATACGATTACCATTCGCGAGAAAATCCTTTAATACTTATTCTACGATACACATCCAAAAGTCTATTGATAGCCATACATTCATTTGCATAATACACATCTTGATTACCTAAATGCGCACATATACATAGAGTGCTTTTACCTTCTAATTACTTTACTTTAGTACTAATATTTTGGATTAGAATTGTTTCATCTACTAATCGGAATCACTCGGGGCTATCCAACATACCAATCAAAGGATAAGGAGGTGGTGGATCGCATCCTGACTACTTTTAGAGCTAGATGGACTAGAAAAAGCGCCCTTGCCGGCGGTACGGCAAAGCGTAAATACTCCCGCCTATTTCGATCCTCCGAACTCTTGGCCTTATCTGATTTCGTTCTGCGACAGAATGTGGCATCCATATTTAACCCATGAGCACGGCAAATCTTCCTCATCAACTTCCTTCCTGCTTCTTGAACCGCTTGACTCCTGAGGGGATTGCAATGCTTTGCTTGCTGGCGCAACACATGACCTCTCCGGATGGTAGTAGCATGCGCTTGAGCTTTGAAACCAGCAGTTGTTGGCCTGACTGTAAACATGGTTTGATTTTCCTCCTATCCTAAATCTTCGGCTAAACTCCTAACTAGCTCTGCCCAGTTGACCAGAATTGCCATCTGAAATTTTAAAGTGCAGGCAAGAGTAATAATAAATATTTGCTATCAGAACAAAAGACACATATAGATTATTAGCATTACTATTATTACTTTGCATAGTTTAAGTTCACAGACTTCTTAACACCTACAAAAGCTACTGCTCCCTTTATCCCATATTACACAATATTACAAAAGGGCTTACAACTTCCACTTTCATTCTACCTCCTACACTTCTACTCCAAACTGACACCCTTCAACTTTTTCACAGCAGGTCCAGAAGATGATTCAGCATACTCATTGCCCTTTCCAAAAGCCCTAGAAGTGCATTCCTTGCGCCTATATACTTGAAGAGCCTCAGGCCGGTAGGTGCAAGTGCTACTGGGATTTATGCCCTTGTCATTCACAAGTCGAGGACAACTTCCTAAAATAGACATCCTAGCCCAGCGCACTCAGGAGTAAAGACATAAGAAGGCTGGTGGAGGATGACTAGCAGGTGGAATATGTGACTCTCCACCACTCAATCTGCTTTGAGAAACTATACCATGGGCTACTCCTCACGACGGATGAGTTTCGAGCATATCGCCTCCGCGTCTCGAGCTCTGGGCCAAGCTGGACATAGTGCCTATCCAACCTATTCACAAAATCCACCATAACCTTAAGACTCTGGTTCTGCACACCATTCGGATCCCCATATGCATTGTTCCCAATAAGGGGCCTACGGGAAGATAAAATACATGGGACTCAAATCTGAAAGCATCTGACATAGCCATGGGACCCTTTGCACGTCTGGCGACTTCATTCATCGATCGTCGATCGAAGAGCGTATCCTCAAAACACCTTTCCCTTCATTGAAAACCGGCCTTGGAGGAATAAACACCCGGGTGGCGTGCTCCTTAGTTTAGAACTTCGGTATGCCCGAAACACCACATAACGTGGAATACCCTGGTAATGGCACTCTTCCAGCAAGTGGTGTAAAGTGCCCATCATTCCTAAAACACGTTTCTGTTCCTCGGGCAGGGGTCTCCACGACATTAGTATCGAGCCTAATGTTGTAGGAAACCACAGGAGCTAAAGGTTTTAAGGTAAATAATAAGGAATATGAAGATAGAAATGGTGATAATTTAAAAGTCGTCCCCTACTGATAATGAAATTTAGCATAACTACTAATTTTCTTATTTGTAGCATCTCAACTATCTGTTATTATGATTAATAATACTACGTTCTTGTCTTTGTAGATGGTTCGTTATGTCTGCGTGCCCACAGTCTCACAGTTCTGAGCTTCGAGGGAATGATGGGCACTTACACTACTTTTATGGAAGAGTGCCATTACGGGGCCTTCCGTTATGTGGTGTTTGAGCATACCTTAGTTAGGAGACTAAGAATCGCCACTCGGTGTTTATTCCCCTAGGCGGTTTTCAATGAAGGAAAAGGTGTTTTGAGGATAAAATCGGCTCTTCGATCGGCGCTTCGATGAATGAAATGCGCATATTTCTATCGAGGCGATGCAGTCGGATGTTATGAGGACTCGTATGCTTTGAATTTGAGTCCATGTATTTCTATCTTCTGGTAGGCCTTATTGGGAGCAATGTATATCTTTGGGGATCGGTTGGGGTCTGGAGATCTGTCAGAGTCTTAGGGTTATGGTGGATTTTGTGAATAGGTTGGATAGGCACTAGATGTTAGGCGCCTCTTTCTAATCCATCTAGTTGGAAAGTAGCTGAGGAGCCTGCTTATCCTTTGATTGGTGGCGGTTGGATAGCCAGAGTGATCAAACTAGTAGATGAAGCAGTCCTAATCCAAAATATTAATGCTAAAAGTAAAGTAATTAGAGGTAAAGCACTCTTTATGTATATGTGCGTACTAGGTAATCATTATGTGTATTATGCAAAATATGTAGCTCTTATTGTGACTTTTGGATGTGTCTTGTGTGAATAAGTATTAAGGATTTTCTCATGAATAGTAAGCATGCTGTAAAATTTTCAATGAGATAATCCCATATATACAGATATGTTGCACTAAAAATGAAAAATTTAGGATGAATTAATGAGTCGTTAAGTGATTCTTAGAATGCAAGGATGGATGCTACACTCAAGTAGGTGTCCCAACGCCTTCTCAGCAAATCCTCGGCACCAGTAGTATGAGCTTCATCATCGAGGTAATTTGGGAGTGATCCGCTTTGCTCTCGAAAACCCAATATCACATTTTAGAACAATTGCGGAAACAATGGCTCAAGTTAAGCAATGATAGTACTCAACAAATTGCTCAAACCTTGGTGCGCTAGGTGCAAATCATGGAGGAAATGGGGACCCGGCCAAGCATCGAGTTGAATGAGTTCTTAAGGACTCATCTGTATTCTCCTCAGAACCTATGAGCGAGATGGTAGTGGCAATGGAAATAAGTTAACTATTAGCGCCAATGTGATGAGAGAAATGTTGTATGCTTCATTCGGTGAGGCTGCGGCTATTTAGTGGGAGAGTTATCAGCGATCTGCTTGAGGTCATGTGGTGCTTTGGCGGTTTAAGCGGCTCATTCATATTCGGTCGTTATAATTGAGGTGAAGAAGAAGAATTTCTTGATTTGAAGCTAAGGAAGCATGTGTGATGGAATATTTGCATCGCTTTAATCACTTGTCAGCACTGCCTATGAAGTGGTGATGAAGCTAGGAAGATTGATTAGAACACACGAATGAGGAAATTCAATGAGCGATAGCACAAGATAAATGATTTCTAATCCTTGGTGGTATGGGCGGGAAGCAAGAAGTGTTAAGCGAGGAAGCGCCAAGTGGATGGCGTGCCCTCGAGCCAATTGTGATGATCAAGCTCCTCGCACATCACGGCCGGCGGACAATCGCCAGCTCACCTCGGCGGAAAGTGTGGTAGACACCTAGCGTACGGCCATTGTAATGAAGCGGGGCATTATGCCAATTCATCCCAAGAAGAAGGTAGAGCCCAGTACCGGTTGGTAGGCGCAAGAATCTGGAATTCGACAATCTCGGAGGTCTTCAACCCTCAAGTTCAAAGTGAATTTTGGCGTCATCATCATGTAACAGTTGAAGAAGCTCAAGATGCACACGATGTCGTGCTAGTATGTTCCTAGTACATTACATCTTTGGTCTTATTTGATTCAATGCATCTCACTCTTTGTCTCTAAGAGGTTTTGAGCAAAACAATTTGGATGTTCCTTTTGCCTACCTTTATGGATGTTCAATCCCTAGAGCTACTATTGGCTGTTGTTTTACGTCAGAGTTAGCATAAGGATAAAGGTATTATTTTCTGGCCGACCTTATGGTGATAGAAACATGGATGAATATAATTCTAGGAATGGTGGTTAGCCAAGCATAAGGGTTGCATAGATTGTGCTAATAGATCTATAACCCTTATAAATCAAGATGGTATTCATGTAGAATTCTCATCGGTTGCCAAATCTCTTAATCACCAACCGGTCTTGTTACATACCCAATCCTAAATTATGTCTAGTCTTAGGTAGCAAATGAATATACTGATGTTTTTCTGCTTGAATTGCGGTATGCCTCAGGATCGCGATATGGAGGTTGTGATTGATGTTGCGCTGGAATGCGCCCATCTTAAGGCATCCATATCGTATGCCACGATGAGTTAGGTAAGTTAAAGAAGCAACTTGATGATCGGTTAAGCAAAGTTTATTAGCCTAGTGTGTCACCATGGAAGTCTGTTACATTTGTTGAAAAGAAAGATGGTGGTCTACGGATGTGTGTAGACTATTTTTCTAAATGAGGTCACAATCAAAATAAATATCCTCTTCCCGAATTGATGATTTGATCAATTAAATGGGGCTCGGTCTTTTCAAAATTGATCTAAGGTTGGGATACTTTGATTAAAATGGACACCGATATTCAAAGACCGCCTTCACTACTGAATTTGTATGAGTACAGATAATGTCTTTTTGGTCTTACAAATGCTCCGACGATTTTATGAATTTGATGAATAAAATTTTCATGGAATATTTGGACAAATTTGTAGTGGTCTTTATTGATGATATTCTCATCTATTCCAAGAATGAAGAGGATCATAAAACATTTACTTTTGGTTCTTGGGAAGCGAGAAAATAACTTTATGCCAAATTTGAAAAATGTGAGTTAAGATTAAAAGATTGCTTTCTTGGGCATGTCTTATCTGGTGAAGGAGTAGCGATGGGCAGGGTAAAGTTCAAGGGCTTTTAAATTGGAAAGACCTTAATCAATCACTGAGATTCGGAGTTTTACGAATGGTGGGTATGATCGTCGATTTATGAAAACTTCTCAAAGATTGCAAAGCCATTAACTCAACTCTTGAAAAAGGAAAAAGAAATTTGTATGAAGTGTGACTTTGAAACAAGTTTTAAGGCCGAAGAAGTGTAACATGCGCGAATTGGGATGCGGATATCCATAAGAAGTTTGAAGTATGTGATGCTTCACGTCATGGATAGGGTGTGTGTTAATCTGCGAGGAAGGAAAGGTTATGCATATGCATCTCGACAACCGCCCTCATGAGCAAAATTATCCACATGATCTTGAGTTAGCAGTTGTAGTTCATGCTCTCAAGATTTGGCGGCACTATCTTATTGGAAGCGAGAACTAAAATTTATCTGAGACCACAAAAGCCTCAAGTATTTCTTCACTCCTTGTCTAAACTTGAGACAAAGAAAATTGGCTAGAGCTAATTAAAGACTATGATCTTGGTATTCATTATCTGGAGAAAAGCCAACGTTATGTACGATGCTCTTAGCAGGAAACTCTATTGTGCTTGGAGTTCTAATCGGTCTGAGTTAGTAAAGAGTTTCAAAAGCTCAGCTTAAATCTAGTTGAAAGGGGTTTTATAGCGACACTTAAATCAACCAACTCTTAGGAGTCAAATAAAAACAAGTACGCAACTTGAAGGCAAGCTATAATGAAGGTTCAACGGCAATTGAAGGAAGAATAATGAATATCACAAGAAAGTATGGATGGGGTAATTTGACTAGGCACTGAATTTGTGTGCCCAACAATTACGAAATCAAGAAATTGATTCTTTACGAGGTTCATGAGTCACCTTTATCCATTCATCACGGAAGTACAAAAATGTATCGGGATCTGAAAAGAGAATATTGGTGGCCTAATATGAAAAGGACATAGCTGAATATGTGGCTAGATCTGACATTTGTCGTGAGTTAAAAGCCGAACATATAAGCGTCGGGAATTCCTTGACCGACCATGCAAATCGAGAATGGAAATGGGATGATATCGATATGGACTTTATTCATGGTTTGCGAACTCGAAAGGAATGATTCTATTTGGGTAATTGTAGATCGATTAACCAAAGTAGCACATTTCATTCGATCGAACTACCTACTCTGGAGATAAACTTTTGAGCGTACATTAGCAATATTGTGCGTCTACATGGAGTACCAAAAGCGATTGTATCCGATCGTGGATCACAATTCACATCTCATTTTGGGAAAAATTGCATAGTTTGTTGGGAACCAAATTAAATTTCAGTTGACCTATCATCCTCAAACCGATGGGCAAATTGAAAGGACAAATCAAATCCTTGAGGATATGTTGCGAGCACGTGTGTTATCTTATAGCACTAATTGGGAGAAATGTCTACTTTTCATGAAATTCTCATATAATAACGAGTTTTCAAGCAAGTTTGCAAATGTCCCCATTTGAAGCCCTTTATGGCGAGAAAATGTCGGACACCTCTTTTCTGATGCAATAGGAGAAAGGCAATTCTTTGGTCGATTTAATTCAAAAGCCAGAGCATGTGGATATGATTAGAAGTTGATTGAGGATGCTCAATCTCGTCGAGAAAACATGTGATAATAAAAGTAAGTGACTTAAGTTTAAAGTTGGAGACTTTGTTTATCTTAAAGTCTCTCCGCTAGTGGTGTTCGCCGATTTGGATTCGGGGAAAATTAAGCACGCGATATATTGAGGCAATATCGGATTTTGGAGAAAATGGGACAAAAAGGCATACAGACTAGAACTTCCACAGTTGGCGTTGTTCACAATGTCTTTCATGTATCACAACTTAGAAAGTGCCTTCGTCTTCCATCGAACTCACTTCAAGTTGAAGAACTTGATCTACAACTTTGATTTGACTTATCGAGAACATCCAATCAAGATTCTCGAAGAAAGCGGGCGCCATACCGTAACAAATCTCATAAGATGATAAAGGTTCGATTGGAGCAACCACTCGGAAGAAGAAACAACGTGGGGAAGCGAAGATAGCCTTAGAGAAGAATATCTGATTTCTTCCTTTAGGCCGACCAAATCTAAAGGTCGAGATTTTTGTTAGAGGGTAGATCGTAACATCTTGAAAATTTTAAAAGCAGTGAAATGCTATAATGTGAATTTGCATTTGAGTGTTTTGAGTTTTATGGAATTTATGATTTTTCTGAATTGATTTCTTGGATTTTGTATTACAAAGACAATTAAAGGTAATGGAGAAATTAAAAAACCAAAAAGAAGAGTTGAGAATAATTTATCTTGAATCCAAATTTGGTGGAAAATCAATTTATGCAGATAAAAGATGCAAATATCAATTTGAATATTAAAAATGAAAAAGGAGAGTCAGGTTTGACTAGAAGCAGTGCACCTTTAGAATTTGTGAAAAAATATCGAGCTTATCTCAGCTGAAAAATTTACTAAGTCACCTTTGATACGTTATTTACCATTGGTAAAAATCTCGAGAAAGTTATCGGATGGGATGAAGCCCCAAATAATTCAGCTTGACGAACAAAAAGCGAAAAATAGAATGTCAGAATTTTTATAAATTACTGGAGCAATATCTTGAGCCGAAAATTTTATCTAAGAATCCTTGTCTCAAATACTTGAAAAACAAAGTTTCAAAATTTTATAAAAGATTTGAATCGTCTGTAATTCAAATGCAGAAATAAATTGATTTGCCACTGCCATATCGGGAATTTTAGTAAAGTTTACACTAAATATTTTAACCCCGATCTTAAATGGAAGCTGGTTCTGCACCGAGGAAAGTATGAAAAAAGTATGAAAAATTAATAAAGCGAAGTTTAAGTAGGCGAAATTAATGCAAGTTAGATTTGCATTTGGCGAATCCATCTTTAAAATTGAATTCTTGCCCTCCTTTGTCGTATGGGTCCCGATCCCACGATGGATTATCTTCCTCGTTCGCTCCTCTCTGGTTCTCTTCCTTCTCGGGCGGAATGCTCTCCTCGCTCTCTCTCTGGACTTCATTGTATCACTCTTTCTTTGTCGTCTTGGAGCACCTCCCAAGCCACTTTCAGCAGGCATCTGGCACCGCCAGCGCCATACGGCAGGCTCCCGGATCTGGCCTGCCGCTGTGACTTCAAAGGGGCCGCTTAGGCGTTAAACTCGGGAGCTCTTCATTGGCTGCTACAAAAGGCCCAATTAGCGCCTCGCTGGAGACTTGAGCAGTATCAACTTCAGAGCAGCCTGACCTTTCCTTCTCCCTTTAGTCATTCTTCGCCAAGGAGCGAAAAGAAGAAGAATGGAATTCATGTGAGGGTGAGAAGATCTCCATAATCGGTTGGTCTAAGTATCCTCAAGCACTCTGAGTTCATTCCTTTGGTTTGTTTGACCCATTCAGCGGATCGGCGTCATGGGGACCTTTCTTCTTGGCTCGTGGCAGTGAAGCGATAACCCGTTCACCTCATTTCGGCCGAACCCAAGGTGAAGTAGCATCTACCATCATCATCGATGCTTGCTAAGTGTCTATTTTTGTGGAATGGATCGTGGCGGTGAGTGGCTCGTGCTTGCCCGTGGCTCCGCTTACCCTCGTGATGACGACCACCTTCTCGACCACCCCGGTCGGTCGGTTTTCCCTAGCTTGTGTTAAATCTTGTCGCTAGCTTGAAGCTGTAGGTGTTGCCCATTCCGCGCTCTCATTGACGATTAAGCGGCGGTGAAAAAAGCAAAGCATACTGATGCTGAGTCACTCACGCTTTGGGTCGATTACAATCGGTCTCGTGGGTGTTTGAGCGGACTCTGTTGGCGTGTAAGAAGGCGTGTTGCAGTGGAAGCGTATTTTGGTTTAAACTAGAATTTCAAGCCTGAGTTAAATTCAAACAGTTATAATGTTTGGTAATACTATTCAAAGTATAGCAAAATAAATTCCTAAAATCATATAAAATCCAATAGTTCCAGACTATACAAAAATATTCTTGAAAGAGTTTCGGTGTGAATTTCTACAAAGAAAATACTAAAATAGGTATTTATGTGCTAAGAAAAAGATTAATTTGGATTTCACCAAAATAAATAAAATCAAATATGTTTGAAATACTTGTTCTGGAATGACTTCAAATTTATAAGAACACTTATAATTAAAGTTAGTTTACTTGTCAAATAAACCCATGTTTAATTCGGCTAAAAAGGGAATGAGTATAAAATGAAATGCTTCAAGAGAAATAAATGGATTTCAGTAATTATAAATAATATAAATTCCTGGGTTTAAGTATGTGTTGAAAATGAATCAAAAGTCATGTACAGTGTAGTTGGAAACTAAGTTTGAATCTTGGCCGATATGATGTTATCAATATGATCATTTAGGCTATTTCAGGGATAGATAAAATAGCTTGTCCAAATTCTAAAATCAGTGAAACCAGGCTGGAAACATTGTGCAAAGTTTATGCTATCATATTCTGTAAAAAGAATTTTATTTGGTTAAGGGTTGCACATTAATCTTATTAACCTAAAAACCCTTAAGTGTTAACCTTTCACTTTGCGTTCTTGCCGATTTTGTAAACGTAAACTTTACAATGCCACGTAAGCCTTTTCAACGATGAATATAAAGTCTCGTCTAAACTGTAAAACTTGTGAAATTAGATCAGTGGTGCTCTCCAAAGTGTAGACTACCCAAATAGGAAAAGATAATCTCATTCCATTATGTATTGCCTATTAATTTTGATAGCTTAATAACCTAAGTATTCACGTTAATAGAAAGTAAGTAATAATAGGAATGAGCAGCTGTAGTTGCAAATGAAGAAAACTATAGTTAAGTAATTTGTATCACCAGAACCTTCTCAAATATCATGTAAAATAAGCTAGTAGCCTAAATCAGAAGATCTAACTTGTGCAAAACCAATTCTAAGCAAAATCAAATTAAGATGAAAGAGCTAATCACTCATGATCTTATATGATCATTTAAGACTTTTCATTAACTCGCAAAGCAACTCATCTAAACCTGAATTTAGTGAAGAATAGCCTAGAATTGATCCCTAAGATATGATCTGCCATAATCTAAGGAAATAATCTTACTTTGTCTTGCTTTGGCTCTAAATCTAAATAGAGCAAAATCCATAAGTAATAAGGTTTCAGAATGCATCTTTGAAGCGATAAGATCAATACACTTTGCAACTAATGAATAATTGTATTAAGCTAAACAATTTTAGCATCTTGAATTCGAAAAGGGTAATTAAAGGATTCATAAGAAGACAACCATGGTTCTTGTGCAAAGGTTTTATTAAGCTTTTCTATTTATTTTCTTCGTTCTTTCTTTGCGGTTTGTAATTGCCATTGGTTCTTTTCGAATTCGATGTGTAGACACTTGATACCCTCGAGGAGGAGGAGGCGATTGCCGATCGAGTTTGACATTCTTTGAAGAAGAGCAAGGCAAGCATTCCATTGACCATGTTGAACCTACTAATTCACCTACCTATGTTGTTTTTGCAAGCGTATAGTGCATCGAGATAATTCTCCATAAAAAGCGCTATTACGGTTAAGGTTAGTAACTATCCACGGAATTTATGGTTTTCCTTAATCTAATTGATCTGTGAACCTTAGTATGCTTAGACATAGTTAATGTCGGTTTAGGTATAATCGTTAAAATATTACAAGCGCTTAGTTTTGCCTTAGATCGTCATGATGTTTCTAAAATGATTTCTAGCTGGTTATTACTCTAGTAAAGGTGGTTGATATGTTGGTTAAAAACACGAAAACCCGAAAACTATGCTTTGATCTGAGGCGATTATTGGCAATAATGGGTTGTGCAATAAGGGCTTTGCACGTAGTATAAGGTGGAGTGTATTGAGTGTGTGGATTAAGGACCGAGCAATGGGCCTATCGATCCAAGCACTTAGTGCAACCACGAGGGCTATTTATGGGGTAGCCTTAGCCTATTAAGTTGTTTGGACATGGCTTTGTTCATTAGTAGGCGGGAGCTAGCACAAGCATTCGATTAGAGTGCCTTGGAAGGGTTTCCACCCATGCAGCGATTATGCATACTGCCATGTTTAAAAGCGTTGTGTTGTGTGTGAAAGTGGATCCACGACTTGGGTGTGTGTTTCTAGTTCTATGGCGGGGTTAACGTCTTGAAATGGATCAAAGTCATGTCTGAATAATGTAGCGGACTATGTATGATCGCCTTCTTAAGCACACCTAAGGAAGTGTGTCGTATGGCCTAGCAAAAGGGTGATTCATTCCTTGTGGGTAAAGCTATACAACTCTGCGAGTGTAAATCTAATCAATTAGCAGCGCCCATGATTATGGGCACTTAGTGAAGTCATTCCAATGTTAGAGTTTTACATTTTTATAAAATGGGTTGGTTACTGTTTGACAACCACTTGTTTAAGTCAAAGGATCGACATATCACGGATTTTCGCCATTTGGGATGCTAAGTTATGGAACATATTTATCTTACGGTGGTTATACAAATCTCATCTTTGTTTCATAAAATACAATTGTAATCTATTATGTCATATGTTTAAATTCTTTACGCAAAATGCAAAATAACTTAGAGCATTTCCTTTGAAATAGCTTTGCATGACTATTATTTGCATTTGCTATAAAGTCTTCTTTAGTACAAATGTACTCATCCTTCTTTGTCTACATTGTTCAGAAGAGAATCCCTGCGATGTGCCAGAAGATGCGTTCTTTCAAGCAGGTCTCGGGGAGTTCGACGATGAGTTCTCCTAGGGCTTTTGCCTAGTCATATGCCTGTGGGGTTTCGGTTGGGCATACTACCAGGCTTTTGGATCTTAAGCTATCTAGTATATTCCGTTGTTTTATTTCGCTTGTAACTAATGCTCTGTATAGTTAGCTCTGTGGCAAGTTGTGTATTAAAGCTTGGCGTTTGGTTATGGTATGAATGTTGTAAACATGTGAATGCTAGCTACTGATCCATGGACTAGTACAGTAATCACATGGAGTTTCCTGTTCCTCGGAACGGGGTCTCACACGCGGCTTGGGCTCAATTTCAAGATCTCTAAATCCTCTAAAACTTTCATAAATCGTACATAAGTGTCCATGTCAATATTATGGGCCTTACACATCCTTCACAACAATTTACGCCCTATTTCTTGCATTGTATGAAATCTAGTATCATTACAATGTTTCGCATGATGATCTATTACTTGATTCCTCGTAAGCGTGGTTGCGTGCGCCAGAACTTTGAAACCGTACGGTCTGCCGAATGTTAAAAATAGGTTTACTCTTCTTATGACCAAAATCTACCGCAAACTCTCTTGCAACATCTGACCATATTATGTGATTTGCCATTTGTAAAATTTAAAATAAATTGGAATAGCATCCAACAACATTTTTAAAACAAAAGTCACAAAAAGAAATTACATTCATCTCTTACATGCGCTAATCATTCTATCGCATGAGCTTTTTAACTCAAAAGACATGCATAATAGCAATTTCACTTCCACTGCGCACAAATTTACAACAAAAGACATACTTATCTTATTTCACAGAGTACATTAGTACAAAAGTTTTACAACTCCTTTACCACTCTACTTATTCTCATCCAAAACTCTAGACATATATTCCCTTCGCCGGTACACACAAGGCGACTCAGGGTGATACACACGTACTGACGGGATTTATTCCCTTATCATTTACTAAGCGCGGCAAGCTACCTATACTGGACATTCTAGCCCCTCTAGATCTACTTGTAGTGGGTACATATGAGGCTAGTGGAGAGCGTTGGGTGGATGGTATTTGTGTCGCACCATCGCTTAGCACCGAACATGGCACAATGCCTCTCGCCACGCCTGACGCTAAGGAGGTCTCCAAAAATGCCATACGCCTACGTGTTTCTCTAAGTTCTTGTGCTAACTGCACATAATGTTGATCTAGTCTATTAACAAAATCTACCATGACTCGCAAACTACTTTTCCTAATATTACTAGAGCCCCTGTACACATTATCTCCTACTAGAGGCCTTCTAGTAGGTAATAATAAGCAGGATCTAGATCTGAAAGGACGTGTTGGAGATGAATCATAGCTAGATATGCCGCTTCGTTCATCGACGCATCTATAGACGACCCAAAACCCGAGCTGAGATAGGCTTGATATAAAACGTAGCGAGGATGGCCCTCAAAATGACAAGCCTCTAACATATCTCGTAACGCCCCATCATCACTAAAGGTTCCGCACCCGTTGACTCATGGCAAGGTATGAATCGTGCCATCTACAAAATAAAATAGAACAAATAAAAAGGTGAGATTAATATATATAATTATGAAAGTTAAGAGGCTACAAATAAGAAAATTAGCAAATATGCCAAATTTCATTATTAGTAGAGGAACGAACTTTTGACTCAACATAAGTTTAGCTTTAGATTTTTAACTACAATCTTGACTCGGGGTTTCTCTGGTTTCTATGACTCGATGCAAAAGTATGAGACCCGTTCAAGAAAGGAACCTCCATGTGTATATAGTACTAGTCCTTGGATCGATGCTAGCACACACATGGAGTTCTGTTCACTTGGGCAGGGTCTCATCGAGCCATAAGAAATTTGTAGGAAACCAGAGTCAGATTGTGATTAAAAATCTAAAATACTGGTCAAGACCAGCCTTTGTAAGTGGCTGAAGACAAGAATTTGTTACTAGGGTGTTTGTGCCTCCTAGGCACACATAATGAAGGAGAAAAGAAGCTTTGTGGGATTTGGGTGGAGTCTATAAGATTGTCTTTGTGACAACAGCATCTAGGAAAGTTTTCTTGAAGAATTTTAAAAAAAAAACAAAATTTGAAAAATCATGCAAGAATACAATTTCTGAAATAAGCAAGAATAGCAGTTTCAACCAGCCAATTCGCAGGACCAATCGCTTTTACCTTCCAGTTCTGAGAGTAGTTGCGATATAGAGGTACCGCCATTGTACCCCAAGAATCGTGGAGTTATGGTGTTGTTCAGCGACTCTGAAGAGTAGATGGAGATGGTGTGACTTGGGATCGAGAGTAGGGGTTAGAAGTGGGACAAAAGCCAGCCAGTAGAGTCACAAGTATAGTGACATACTTTTGGTAATGTAAGACGACTGACTATAAGATAAATATGTGTATGCTTCCAGTACTGTAAAATAAGTAGATGTAATGTAAATGTGTACTTTGATGTGACCAACTTTTGGTTGTATAGTTTTGTTGTGAATAAGTATATGTATATGGATTTTCTCTCGCAAATTTTAACTATTAGAGTGGGAATTTACGATGAGATTATCCTTAAATTCAGTTAAATTTAAAATGAAGTAACGTTTAATTGGAACGCATTTAAAAGAATAGAAGTAATTAGTGCTCTCTTTTGTTGTCTGCTTCTAAATAAGTTTGTGTGAAGGATGCGGCCCACAAGATCGCTTAGTCATATTTTGGAGGGCGAGGCTGATCAAAACGCTCGTACCCAGCGGGCGGGTGTTCCCACGCCAGTGCAGCCTAACCCACAACATCCGGCGACAAGGGCCTCGACATCTCGAGCTCCTCGTCGTGACCCACCTGCTACTCATGAAGAGCAACAGAATATTCCTGATGAATAATTGCTAGAACCACCAACTATGGCGCAAGTTTTGGCGATGATTGAACAGGGAAGACAGACTAATACCTTGTTGCTACAGCAAATCGCCCAAAGCCTAGCCACCCAAAATGCCAACCGAGGAGGAAATGGAGGATCAATGCAAGTGTCAAAATTAAATGAATTCTTAAGAACTCAACCGCCAATTTTCTCTTCATCATCAGAGCCACTAGAAGCTGATGATTGGCTTCGGGCAGTAGAGAACAAATTAACTATTGCCCAATGTGATGAAAAAGAGAAGGTCTTGTATGATTGCTATCAATTACAAGGGGCTGCAGCTATTTGGTGGGAAAGCTATCAAACAACCCTGCCAAAAGGTCACATAGTATTATGACTAGAGTTCAAGTCAGCTTTCTGCCGCATGTATATTCCAGCTAGCATAATTGAGGTAAAGAGACGGGAATTTTTGGATTTGAGGCAAGGGAATATGACAGTAATGGAGTACTTGCATCGTTTCAATTACCTGTCTCGTTATGCTACTTATGAAGTGGCGGATGAAGCCTGAAAAGTGGAGCGATTTAGGGAACACCTCAGGAAATCAAATGGGCCCTTATCGCTCAAGATATTAATGATTTTCAGACTTTAGTTGATAAAGCAGTTTGTGTGGAATATGGAAGTAAAAATGTTCTGGAGAGTAGAAAGCGCAAGTGGCTTGCGCGTAAGTCTGTTAGTGCGGGTCCATCTAGGCCTCAAGGTGGACAGTCGACATCTGTTCGTCGACCCCCACTACAGAATCAGAGGACCCAGTGTCCAGCGCCGCAAGTTCAGCGCAATCTGGGGCAAGTTGCTCGCACTTCCCAACAGCAGTCATGGCGGTCCACTCGTTCCTCACAACAAATAAGGGCGACCACTAACACTCAGAAGCAAGTGCCAAATGTTACTTGTTTTCATTGTAATGAGCATGGACATTCTGCTAGTTCATGCCCTAAGAAGAAAGCCAGGCAGCCGTGTTCTCAATCTCAAGGCCGACCCCGTGGAGCTGGAGATCAACAGGCTCCAAGGCCAACTTCGGCCCCAGCTTCAAGCGGCAGCCGCGGCCAGTTACATCATGTGACTGCAGAGGAAGCATAGGAGGCACCTGATGTGGTGCTAGGTACGTTCTTAGTGCATTCAATTCCTACATTGGTCTTGTTTGATTCCGGAGCTTCCCATGCCTTTATGTCTAAAAAGTTTTTTGAGAAAAATGAGTTAGAAGCTAACCTTTTGCCCATTCCTATGGTTATTAGATCCCCAGGAGCCACTATTAGAACTACAAGTTTTTGTCCTAATGTCAGTATAGAAATAAATGCGGTAATATTCTATGCTAATTTCATCTTAATAGAAACTTCTGGGTTGGACATAATTTTAGGTATGGATTGGTTAGCAAAACATAGAAAGCTGTATCGATTGTGCAAATAAATCTATAAGTCTTATAAGTCAGGATGGGATTCGTGTGGAACATTCCTCGAAAGTTGAGAATCCCGAATCCCAATCAGCTTTATGTTCCGTGTCTATTTTGAAGATTGATCAAGTACCCATAGTTAATGAGTATCCTAATGTATTTCCTACTGAATTGCCGGGAATGCCGCCGGATCGTGATATGGAATTTGTTATTGATCTGGTGCCTAGAACTGCACCAATATCCAAATGTCCATATCGAATGCCTCCTAATGAACTGATGGAATTGAAGAAGCAACTTAAAGAACAACTGGATAAAGGTTTTATTCACCCTAGTACTTCACCCTGGGGCAGTACAGTTTTGTTTGTGGAGAAGAAGGATGGTGGTCTACGTATGTGTGTAGACTATCGTGCGTTAAATGATGTCACCATCAAGAATAAATATCCACTTCCCCGTATAGATGATTTATTCGATCAATTGAATGGCGCTCAAGTGTTTTCCAAAATTGATCTTAAACTTGGTTATTATCAACTGAAAATTAGGCCATCTGATATTCCAAAGACTACATTCACTACTCGTTACGGGTTGTATGAATACATCGTAATGTCATGCGGACTCACAATTGCTCCAGCAAGTTTTATAAGTCTGATGAATAAAATCTTTATGGAATATCTGTATAAATTTGTGGTGGTATTCATTGATGATATTTTGATCTATTCCAAAAGTGAAGAAGAACACATTCAACACTTACAGATGGTTCTTAATCAACTGAGAGAAAACAAGCTTTATGCTAAATTTGAGAAATGTGAATTTTGGCTAAAAGAAGTGGCATTTCTTGGACATGTGCTATCTAAAGGAGGAATTGCAATTGATCCCAGCAAAGTACAAGCTGTATTAGCCTGGGAGAGACCTCAATCAGTTCCAAAAATTCAAAGTTTTCTAGGACTGGCTGGATATTATCGTCGGTTTATTGAGAACTTCTCCAAGATTGCATGACCATTACTCGCCGTTGCTTAATTTTTTGTTTTTAGGTGGTGAGTTAGCAAAGCTTCGGAAGTTTGTTTTCGTCGCAGGATGCGAGATCTTCATTGAAGCGATCTTTTCTAGGGATTTATGCCTGGTCAGTTGCCTACGGGTTGGTTGGGCACACTACAAGGCTTTGCTTCTTTTGATGTTATATATATACTCTGAGTCGTAAGATTTCTTTGTATATTAGTTTTCGCTTAATTAATATAATGTATGGTTGTGATTCCAATTGTTGTAAATGTGCGGACTAGCTACTGATCTAGGGACTAGTACTGCAAGCACATTAGATTTCCATTTTCGCATTTATGTGAAAATGAGAGTAGTTACATATAATGAAGAAACTTTCCTTTTAATTAGGATTCAGATGTACTTTTAGTTATTTAAAAGCTAATCTTCACTTCATCATATGCATATGTACTTATATATGCATATGTGTATATACCTTCATCATAGCCTGTCTTTGTAATTGTTTACTTGATAATTAGTTCTAATGTATGATTTGAGATGATCCTTGAAACTGAATGGCCTACACTGATATATCAATTCATGAGTATAAGGTTTATTCGCTTTTACATTATTTAAAGAAACTTATATCCATTTTCCTGTTGCATGGATTAAATACTCTCTATTAGAAAATGTAGCAAACTAATTTGAAATTTAAATATTTTTACATTTCGACTCATTTTAGTATAAGGATTCAAACAAAATTTATATTATTTTATTTTGACTTTATTTGCAAAAGGTGCACATAGAACATATTAGCAACCTATACTTGTATTTTTATTATTAAAAATCACACAATAAACTTTTTCAAAATATTTTTGTATATTATAAATCTACTATATTTTATATGGTTTTAGAAATTCATTTCACTATTTTTGGAGTTATGGTTCAAGAGTTATTGTTAATTGAATTGATTCGGTTTGGGAATATAACCAAAAACAACAAAATACGCTTTCCAAATTGGAAAGTGCCTTTCGGCCTTTAGGCTCGCGGCTTTGAATTTAGCCCGCACCGGTTGACAGATTGCCCCCACCTACCAGCGACTCACAACATTAAAATGGGCTGGGCTCGCTCTGTAGAGGTCGATTAGGCTCAAGCGACTGACCGCGCTGGCCCAGATCACCAGGAACTCAGCGAACGCTGAGAGGAGGAAGCTGATGCCTGGGACCTACCAATCAGCGACTGGAAACAGAGCAAGCGGCTAGGGCTCTCGACGACACCGCTATGGCGAAGCTCCAGCGAATGCGAGGCCACGGTGAGCATCAGTGCGCTAAGGTGCACCTGCTAGAAAGCTTTAACGCCGTCGGCATTGGCCGGTGGAGTGCACCACCGGAGCCCCGCGGTGGTCACCATGGCCATTCCAGCAGAAGCTCATCGGCGAGCTCGCTTCCACCTAGAGAAGGTTTGGCAATCATCAATGAATGGTCCTAAGTCCATTTTACCTTTTAGCACGGGCAGAAATCAACCGAGTGAGGCTGCCAACTATCGCCGGCAGCGAGGGAGAAAAGCGGCGAGGAAGAGGATGCTGCAGGCGAAAATGCTAAAGGATTAGGCTTGATGCATCAACTAGAATACCCTACGAAGCTCAAGGATGACTCTTGCAAGGCCCTATTAAGTTGAATCGCTGCTTTCCCCTCTTTCGATTTTCTACGGAAATGGTGAGGAACAAACGAGCTTCGACTTTAAGACTCGAGTTTGTGTCTAGCAGAGGAAGGAGATGGCTCATTGTGGCGCTGATTCGGTATAATAACTCCTTTCCTAAATTTGGAAGAGTTCCCGAGCAAAAGGCCCTGCCACGTTAGCTCCCCCTCGCGCGCGGCTCACGCGAGGAGCTCGGCTCGTCGAGGCTCGGCTCGCTCCTTCCTTCGTGCGTGGCGTCTGGCGTGCCCTCGCGACATGTTCTCTCCCCGCCACATACGGCATCGTCTTGAGACTTCCACGCGCACCATCCTTAGACCTTAGCCCGCGCTTCGCCTTCCCGATTCGAACCAAAGCCCAGCTCCGGCCTCTTCGTCTCGGTCAGAGGGGCCGTGCCGACCCCTTGCTTCACGTGGCGCGCCCGATTCCCATCTTGCGCAAGATCAAAGAGGCCAGCGGCGCCTCGACGACTCGTGAAGCGACCCAAGACCGTCCGTCCACCCCGGCGCATCAATCGTCCCAACCCTACCACGGTTGCTCGATCTCGCTTCAAGAGGATCGCCGACGCCAAATTAGGTAGCGACCTCTTCTTCTCGTCTGTAATTTCAATAATTGTGCCGCCACGTTCTTCGCCAATTGATAATTATTTGGGGTTATTTATTCCGTCTGAAGGTTGAAGTTGATTGCGTGCTTATCGATTGACTTCTTGTTAGGATCGGAGCGCTGAGAACAAGAACCGCTTGCTGGTAGTTCCAAGAATCGACGTCGCCCAAAGCAAGCCGATGGTGATGGTGATGCCGGCGGCGAGGAGGATCTGCACGCAGATGATGGTTACCCGCAGATGACCGAAAAGTAGAAGCTGCTCGAAGCTTGGTGAAGACTCTGTCACGGTGAATTAGCGATTCCGTGTCCCTCATTTAGCTAATGCAATGGTGCAACCTGCGATTTAGGATGTTTGTATGCATGTTGTTCGATTGTCTTTGAACGAGGCTAGGAAGGTAAATCAAGACGCGATGGTTGCGGAGAAGAAGAGGATGGAGCCTGCATACGAGAGTAGAGGTGTTTCTATCTGATGGTGGAAGACAAGAAGAAGAAGATTGGGAAGTCTGCTTGACTCGAACGGCCGGACATGTCACACTACTACAAAAGCAAAGACATAGGTGGCGCCCTATTTGTGGCGGTTCTTTTGGAACCGTCACAAATACATGTATCGATGGCGGTTCTATATGGAAATTGGCGGGAGGACCATTTGTGGCGGTTGCATCAAAAACCGCCACAGATAATACTGTCTGTGGCGGTTTAAATAAAACCGCCACGGATAACAGCTGAGACTATTTGTGGCGGTTGGTAGATGGAACCGCCACAGATAATACATTTTCTGTGGTGGGTTGGTTTTAGAACCGCCACTAATAATGCTTTCTATAAATATCCTGTTGCTGTTCTGTCATTTGGTCATCTTCCTCCCGAGAACAAAACTCGACTTTTTGATTTGAGATTTTGTTTGGCCAAGATCTTGTGCTTCCACTTCCTAGAATTGTTCCAAGGTGTGTAAAATATGTCTCTTCTCTTCATTTCTAGTGTAAAATTGCCATTAAAAGGTTTATTCTAGCTTAATTAAGGTTTAGGTGCAAGGTCTACATTTAGTTTGTTTTTATTTAGCTAGCAATTTGTAGATGATGAATTTATTACCTTCTGTATTAGATTAAGTTCTCTACCTTATTTAGATGATGAATTTTTTGTCAAGCATATGTCAAATATATGTATTTACGATTATTGGATATTAATGATAAATAAATTATAGTTAATATGATAGATGGGTGATCATGAAGTATAAAATTATAGTTAATATTCGAAGGATATGTATAAAAATTACGTTGCTCTTCGAAGGATATGTATAAAATTTATGTATTTACGATTATTGGATATTAATGAAAAATAAATTATAGTTAATATGATAGATGGGTGATCATGATGTTAATTGCCTTGCATTTTGAGATGAGGAAATTTATTATATTGCTCTTCCAAGGATATGTACAAAAATTACGTAGTTAATATTTTTCTTAGTTACCATTAATTTTTTTTCAGATTAGCGTGTATATACATCTTGCTTCATTAGTGGGTATTGTTAGTGAATTTTTATGAAGCATATAAACCCAATTTATGTAATTAAGATTGTTGGATATATATATATATAATTTTTGGTTACGTATGAGTATATATTAAAATTAATTAATTAAGTTTGCAACATTTACTTAGTATTAATGTTGTCCCGTTAGTGCATATTGTTGAATATTGAATAACAATTTATTTAATTAAGATTTTTGGATATTAATAAATTGCTTAAATTAATGAACTGTAGATGGACCGGAGATGGATGTACGATCGAACCGTTGCGACCAAGAATATATCGACGGTGTATCTGTTTTTCTAAGAGGCGTAGGAGAAACGACTTGCAAAAGAAGGCGGAGTACATACACCGTCCATGCATTGATTGCAAGAATGAGAAGATGTTTTCGAACAAAAACCATATCCATTTGCACTTGATCCTGGAGGGTTTTGTACTGGCTATACAAGTTGGACAAGGCACGGTGAAGAGGAGATTATACTTGAGCGTGATAACGTCGGCGGCGGCGGAGCGGCAATGTGGCGGTGACATCGATTATGGATCCGATGAGGATAGGTTGGTCGTCAATGACGACATTAATCTGCTCAAATGTTGCGCGATGCGAAGAGAACTACACTAGTCGAGAGAGTTTAATCAATTCACGGGTTTGATGGAGGATTCGGAGAAACCTTTGTTCCGGGTTGTGAGGAGGAATACACAAAGTTGCACACGGTGCTCTCGCTCTCGAAATTGAAGGCGCCAATGGTTGGTCCGACAAGAGTTTCACGGCGTTGTTACATCTCTTAGCGGACATCTTTTGCAAGGAAGCGTGTTGCCTAAAACCACGTATCTAGCTAAGAAGGTTGTATGTCCTTGGGATTGGAAGTAGAAAGAATACATGCTTGTCCAAACGATCAGTATACTCTATCGTAAAGACTATCGCATATTCATGTATGTCCCGTGTGCAAAGCGTCGCGATACAAGCGTAAGGGCGATGACAATGGGTATCGAGGTGAAGAAAGGAGCTCCCGCAAAGTGGTGTGGTATTTGCCGGTAATACCTCGTTTGAAGCGTTTATTTGGAAACAAAAAGCACGCCAAATTGATGCGATGGCACTTTCGGAAGACCGTAAGAGGATGGAAAAGCGAGACACGGTGATTACGCCCGATGGAGAACCATCGATAGACTCTTGAGGAGAACCGAAATGAACGAGGAATGTAAGGTTTGGCTTGAGTACGGATGGAATGAATCCTTTCGGTAACATGAGCAAGCATTCATAGCACTTGGCCCGTGACTCGTGTATATACAACCTTCCACCACGGTTGTGTATGAAGCGAAAGTACATTATGATGTCGTTGCTTATCCAAGGGCCGAGACAACTCGCAACGATATTGATGTATACCTACAACCATTGGTGGAAGATCTTGTGATATTGTGGAGCGAAGGTGTATGCGGTATGGGGCGAGTACAAGCGAGTACTTCACTCTCGCCGCATTGTTGTTCTCGCACCATCAATGATTTTCTGCACTTGGTAACCTGTCCGGCCATACTATAAAAGGAGCGTAAAGCATGCCCCAAAGCATGGATGAAACCGCTAGTGTGTGGCTCAACAACTCGAGAAAAAGCAGGTGTACATGCGTCACCGGAGGTTCCTTCGCAGAATCATCCATACCGCAATATGAAGAAACAATTGACGGGACAAAGGAGGACGGTTTAGCTCAAAGGCGTCTTCGTGGGGAAGAGGTGTATGATATGGTTAGGGATCTTAATGTTGTACTCGGAAGGGAGTATCTTGGTAATACATCGCGGTCCCATCTTGAGAAGACCACGTGGAAGAAGAGATCCATCTTTGGGACTTACCCTCTTTGGAAGGACTTGGAAGTTCGACATTTGCATCGACGTCATGCATGTAGAGAAGAATGTATGTGACAGCGTGGTTGGTCTTTTCTTGAATATTCCTAGCAAAACAAAGGATGGATGAAGGCACGAAGGGATCTAGAAGACATGAAGATCGAGCCGAGCTACATCCTCAAGACACTGGAAAGGCCGCTTTACCTTCCCCGACTTGCTACACTTTGAGTAAGAAAGAGAAAATGAACTCGCAAGTGCACGCATGGTGTGAAAGTTCGGTCCTTACTCCGCAAACATCAAGAACTGGTATCGACGAAAGATTTGAAGTTAATTGGCATGAAGTCTCATGATTGTCATGTGATGATGACACAAATGCTCCTGTTGCAATTAGAGGTATTTTGCTCGACAAGGTCCGAGAGGCAATCACGAGGTTGTGTTCCTTCTTCAACACGATTTCACGAAGGTCATCGATCCGTTGGACTTTATGAACTTCAGTGATGTGGTAAAGACTACGTGCGACTAGAGATGTATTTTCCCCATCATTTTTGATATCATGGTTCATCTCATTGTTCACCTTGTCAATGAGATAAATATTCTTGACCCGTATTCTGCATCGGATGTACCCATTTGAAAGGTATATGGGTGTTACGAAGAAATATGTACGTGTCGATCTCGGTCGGAAGGCTCAATTGTAGAAGGTTATGCAAGCGAGGAGGTTATTGAGTTACGTGTCGATTACATGGAGGAGGTCGAACCGGTAGGAGTGCGATATCTCGCCATGAGGGTAGGCTAGGTGGGAAAGGTGTAATAGGAAAGAAATCTACAAATTCCTACGATAATATTTTGTTCGAACAAGCCCATTTCACAAGATATTACAAATCACTTGAGGTGTGCCCGTATATGGACATACACAAGGGTAAGCTAAGGAGGAAAACCGAGGAAAGTCGAGATTTGGATAACAAAAGAGCACAATCGTTTGTTCACCATTGGTTCAGAGGAGCACATGTGCGGTGAAGAAACGAGTGTTACATTGAGTGTGGTTGGCAAAGGGCCTTGGTACAATCACGACATGGCAAGGATATGACATCAATGGATATACATTTTACGAGAGCTCGGGATAGCAAGAGCACTTACCAAAACGATGGTGTGCAGTATAGATGCCTCGACAACCTGAGCGTCTGAAGAGCATCTACTACGGGTTCATAGAGGAGATTTGGGAGCCGGACTCTGCATTTTCAAGATCCGGTGTTTCGATGTCATTGGGTACGACTCCGAATGGTGTCAAGGTGGACAAGTGCGGCTTTACTCTTCGTGGACATCGAACATGTCGGATCTGAGACGAACCATTCGTACTTGCGAATCAAGTAGCACAAGTATTCTACATAATCGACCCGTGCGATAAGAAGCGCCACGTAGTTACGCAAGGAAAAGAAGGATCGTTGGAGTTGAGAATGTCGTGGATGAGGAAGAGTACAACCGGTTTGATGAGTTGAATGTCGTGGATGAGGAAGAGTACAACCAATTTGATGAGTTGCCTCCTTCATGACGAACGACATCGAACTAGGAAGAAACCACTCAAGAAGTTACCTATCATCGCGATGATCACAACGAAAGGCCAAATTGTGAAAGAAAATAATTAGCTAGGAGTAATGGCAACATGTCGCCATTTGTATGGAGTAATGGAAATGTGATGTAAGAAATGTACATTTACGTGGAATTAATAGGAAATAAATATGCACGATTTTGATGAGAAACTTGAAACTTGAAATCTCGGCGATGGTGGAGTCTTGTTCAATTGAATTCAGTTTCTATGGCTTCTTAGGAAATGTAGTAGCTTGAATAATTCTATTTACTCATATGTATTAATGTATGGAAGAAAAAATTATGTATTGTGATATGCATGCTTCACGGAGTTTAATATGATTGTCATCTGTGTCTATGGTGTGGGAGGGAGTATACTGTGGCGGTTAAGAACAATAACAATCACGGATAACGATATCTGTGGCGGTTAAGAAAAATAACAATCCGAGATAAACGCTATCTGTGTGATTATTTTTTCTTAACCGCCACAGATAACGCTTATCTGTGACGTTATTGTTCTTAACCGCCACAGATACTCCTCCATATATACCACACCTTGCGCATATACATGCACACTACGCAAATTTCGATCGCTTCCTCCACTCTGTGCCTAGCTCCCTTGCACCGCCGCGCCTGAAGGCTCATCCGCACCGCCTTGCCTGGCTCATCCCGCACGAAGGCTCCTCCGCCCTCCCCACCGCGCGCCCCTCCCAATGACGCTGCCGTCCGCCCTCCCACCGCCCCCCCTCCAATGACGCCCCCCCTCAACGCCCTCCCCACCGTGGCGCCCTCCAACCCTACCTGTAAGGTGATTAATTGGCTCGTGCAAATGTGAGAAGTTCAGCAACCTATTCATGGTTTTGACAAAAACCTGGGTTAGGTCTGGTGATGTTGCTAGATGCTGTTGCGTGTTTCTGTTGGTGATCCGAAAATAGGCAAGTATAGCAGGATGAATGCTGTCAAGAATGTTTTGGAGTTTGGTCATAGCCGTTTTGGTCATAGAGTTGTGTCAGGTTTGATGCTACTGGGTGGTTCCTGTGAACCGCACAAACTGTTGATAATAGATGGTGATTCGGGTTTCTGTTCTTTTGCACTTGGAGTAGTGCTGTAGGTTAATCCGAACTGATTTAATGGTTTCAGTTAGATAGTGTCCTTCCTTCTGCTGAAATTCTGATATGAGGCAAAATTCTGTGATGGTACTGATTTTACTATGCAGTTCATTCATAAACTCCAAGTTTACAATGCAGTTAATTCATAAATTCTGTGATGGTACTGAATTTACTATGCGATTATTTCATGAATCGAGGCAAAATTTGGTTATGCTTATTCCTATTGAAGTCTAAATCGCTACTCCAAGTGCTACACATGTTGTTTCGAGCAGTGCTTGTCATTCTTGTTTTGGGAATTAAATTCATCCCACCAAGTTTATCTGATAAGTAAAGCACATAATCATTGGTTGTTCTAGATTTTTTTAGATCTTGGGTGAAGTGATGACATAGGTGTCGACCTAACATAAAAATGCCTGGACAATTTAAAAGGTTCCTCTGAAGATTCTTCTGTCTTTGCCATGTGCTATCATGAATTTTCTGATTTTAATGGTCGTGAATTTTTATTGGTATTTGATGGGTACATTGTGTCTCACTTGTAATTTGTTACCTTGCATTACATGAATCATTTATATTTGTTGCTTTTATGCAAATTTTCCAGTGGTTATGTCTTGCAAATAGAAATTGTAAAATGATCGAGATGGACTTGTTCTTGTTGGCTGATGTTAGTTGAGCTCATCTTCCTGGTGGTTTTGCACTTGTTCTTGTTGGCTGAAGGTTTGGGTGTTGCTCTATGATGATATTGGGTTAAGAATGATAAGAACAATTATTATGTGTCTTGGGCCTTGAACTGGTAGAACAACATGCTTCAAATTGTTTTCTCATATCCATATGGCATCTAAGTAGTTAATTTTCTTTATGCATATCAAAGGATGATACTTTCCTACCCTCCTTGGAAAATGAAGGCATTTTTATAGCTGCAACTGCACATTTTGTCACCTGTGGTAGAATAACATGCTTGAGAGTGTTGTTTACATCACTGCTTGATATTCTGCTTTGAACTATGCTGTTATCAATCTGATCATAGATATTTAACAGTGAAATTCTGAACAACTCTTTAATTGTGCATGCTAAGGTGGTAAGGGTTCAAGGCCTTAGTCACTAAATAATTTGTTAGCCCATTTGTGATTGTGGTGAAAATTCTTATTTTCATCCAACCCCTAAATCTGAGAGCAAATCATTCATATCTCCTCTCTATGTTGCTAAGCATTATTTTGTCTATGTTGATATCTCTGATTGTGTGCTAATTCAATATGATACACTCAGTTAATACATCTTCTATCGTATTCATTAACCACATAAAACTAGATATGTAGAGAGAAATATCCACCATAGAACCGCCATGTAGGAACCATAGTACTTGTCTTTTCTTGTTCTGAATACTATAGAAAAATAGTAAACAAATCGAGGTTAATTGTCTTTGTAATTGCTAAGTTCTATTTATCTATGTCATTCTTGTTATTAGTGGATTATTCCATTTGTGACTCGAAATGAGCCATGGACAGGCACTTTAAGGATCTAATTTAGTCCTCAGTTAGTACATATTTTCCTCAGTGTGCTAATTCAATATGATACACTTAGTTATTCTATCAGTTAGTACATATTTTCTTTCCCTCTCTGAAATTTTCTTTTAATTTTTCTTCACCTTTAGGTTCCAATTCTCCTTACACATGATGTACTGCATATTTTCTTAATTGGATAGATAATGGTTATTACTACAAAATGCTAATGTTAAGAAACTAAAGAAAATCTGCTTGAGCACATAATATCTCCGTAACATAGAATGAGGTCTACATTGTAATTTGTTATATGTGATACTTATAAAACCATCCTTGTTTCCTTAGGTTCTTACGGATAAGGATATTGTGTGTTTGTTTTTGCTTTTCCCTCCTACCTCTTCCATTTTTTGTTTCTTTCGTTGAATGGGAAATAGATGACCTTTTTTGTCATATCATACTTGTTGCAGGTGTCAGAATTGTGGCACTAGTGAAAATATGACACCGACCATGCGTCGTGGTCCAGCTGGTCCAAGGACTTTGTGCAATGCATGTGGACTGATGTGGGCAAACAAGGTATAATCTCATGCTTAACACGCTGGATTGTTTTTCTTTTTTCCCTTTCGATAGATAATATGCTCCTTCTTTGTCTTCATCTCCTACACAACCCCTTTTATTCCTTTTCATGTTTTAGCAAACACCATAAATATTCGCATAGAGGTGGAATTGAATTGCTTGGTTACAATTTATAAAATGATTTTTCACAACATGTTGTTAAGACCATGCTTGCTGTCATGGTGTCACATGACACGTGTTAAGGTTGTGACTGTTTTGTCATCTCGTCCCAGTGTTACTGGATTTGCAGCAATGGTGTATGTGTGGTAGCAACTTGGCAGATAAAAATTCATTTTATATTTCAACCAAGTCATGAAGACATACTTATATTCAATTATCTTTGCCGCCATTGATGTTGTCCTCTATTTAATTTTCAGTTCCTCCTTGTTATGTGCTTTGTGGCCATAAAGCTTAGCAATATGCCAATACAATTCAATAAAAATGCTTTGAGGTTTCTATGGGAGTTAGATGGCAGAACCATAAATGAAAAGGGTGAAAAAAACTACTACATGAAAAGCAAAATGGAGCCTATCTTTTCCATTGTGTTAGTGGTAGTAAATAAGCTGCTCTTGTGATGTTATTGTCTGTAGTTAATAGTGGGAGGAATCCAAAAAGAAAATGGTGGTGATTCTCTAGGCAATAAACATGTCTCCAATGTCAAGATTTGACCGCTTATTCGACATTTGTATTTGCAATTGTTGGTTCTGGACATTTTGGACTTGCAGTTACTTATATTTTCTTCATATTTGGTGTATTCAGGGTACCCTGAGAAGTTGCCCCAAGGAAAAAGTTGAAACTCCTATGGTTGCAATTGAGCAGGTTCCTTTTTTTGTTACTATTAGTAAGCTGCCTTCAAAAGATTCACTGAGTATACTGAGTACAATAGCCACTAGTCATTAGCCCATTCTTTATGTGTGTAGTTATGAATTGCTTGAAAACAACATGAACTGAGGGTTGCTTTGCATTCTCTTCTTGTTTATACATGGCATCTAGGTAGTCATCCAATTTGGAACATGTTGCTGACTTTCTGTGCTTCCATTAGTTGGATATATATACATGTTGCTGATTGTACAGAGGGCATGGCTAGCACTGCCTGAGGCTAGCCACAAATGCCAGTTTTTTATTTTCCTGTGTCGGACTATCAGTGACGGTTCTAGCCAAAAACCGTCACTGATATCAGGTATATCAGTGACGGTTTTTGGCTAGAACCGTCACTGATATACCTGATATCAGTGACGGTTCTAGCCAAAAACCGTCACTAATAATGTTATCAGTGGCGGTTCTAGAGCCGTCACTGATAATCCTCGATTATCAGTGGCACTAAATCCGTGGCGGTTCGAAAACCGTTACTGATGGCAGTTTCGAACCGCCACTGATGACCTTTTTCAAGGTAGTGTCAGAGTCTTACATGCTTGATACGCAGGAGTCAGCAGAAGTGAAACACAGTAAGTGGGAGAAGGAACCTGCACCATATGGGTGGGATGGTGAGCTCATCTCTTCACTCCTCTAATATCCAGTCATTTGGTTGGTACAGAAAAGTATTGGTTCAGTGAAGCGAGGAAAAAGATGCATGGGCAGTTATATTGCAATGAAATGTCTGAAAGTTGACAGTATACAACTTTATGTTCATTGGACAACCACTACTTGGTTTTTTGCTTAATCTCTGGTGAATTTCTGCTCCGCTCACATTAGGATCTAGGTTACAGTGTAAGTGTGGGATCTTTTTGGAAAGTTCGGAGGTGTAAAATGGACTTACTCCTAACTGTCTTATAAATGTTGTTTTTACAGTTTGAGTTGTTTTATTCAAGCTGGAAAATAACTCCTGAGGAACATAGAAAGTTACTAATAGTACTTTCTTCATTCTTGGGCAAGGTTATTCGATAGCTATCTTACTATCTCACTTGATCCTGCATACGTGTGTGATGAACCATCAAACTGGGTTTAAGTTTGTTGAAAATAAAGGGAAAATATATGTCTACATGGTGTGCACAATGGATAAATGTTTCATACCATGTTCCTTGTGTACTTCTACATCGCAAGGAAACATTTAGTTAGTGCCTAAATTCAATCAATGGCAATGGGACTATTAAATTATTCAATTTTTGCAGTCTGAATTTTCTTCTATGCTTTTCAGGTCAGGATGCACCTTTTTTGTAAATACATGTATCTGACTGAGGTGTCATTGCTTGCAGTTTTCAATCAGAAAACCTTGTACGATGCATACAAAAAGAGGGCCAACAATATAGAAGTTGACAACTTGACATGGATGCATACAATAAGGCAAAGGAAGCTGTTCCTAAATTTTATCATGACGCTTCAAGTTTTCAGTATGGGAAGATATTGCAATCACCAGTTAATTGTATAACACATAAATTTCACGTTGGTGTAATTTCCAGTTCCATGTTTTTCTGGTGTTAGTAGTATGCTGGAAAATTCATAGTTTAACTATACAGAATGCTTGCATTTTTATTTTAAACTTCCAAAGTACGAAATGAACAGACAAAACTATATATCAACATGATATGTGAGATATGTAGTTCCTTTGGCATCCTGACATGCATATGAATAATTTGTAGGGTATATGCCTTTAGTTACCCATCAACACATGCTATTTTGCTTTTCAGGTTGCATTTTGTTCGGATTATGTTTGTACCTTAATGCTTGCGTAGAAATAAATGTTTTTCCCTGGCAATTCTTAGTCCCCCAACAGGTAAAATAAAATCGTTGGTTAGATAAGGTCTGATATATATACGTCAGGCATATGGAGTTTGCATGGTTACCCTCTGAAGACATGGGGTCAGCTTTTTCTGTAATATATATCCTCCTTCTTGATATATATCGTTACTCATTGTCATTATTCTCCCTTGATATATTAGCTTTACTAAGGTCTGCTGCAGGAGCTTTCTTACTGTTCTCAGGAACTGCTGTCACTGTTGAATGTGTTGCATCTTCACCAGATACAGCACTGCAAGAAAAGTTCTGAGAAGATTTGTTAACATTTGCTTTTGTTGGGTATGTCTCATTAGTGCTCCCCATGCCTGTCATTATATACAATGCCCACTTTACTTTTTCCATTCACCATTCTTGCAGGGTTAATGCTAAAAAAATGCATGCACTTTGTTAGATGAATCAGCAACAGTAATTTCCATGTCAGACAATTGGCATTCTTTACGTTGTCCTACCTTGTCAAATGAGTACACCTCCAGGTGCAAGCATCCTGTATTTTCTTCTGTAATATCAGTGCCATTGCTTGATAGACCTCCTTGTGGATCCTTGTTACCCTCTGAAGACATCGGGTCAGCTTTTTCTATAAATCTACTCACATCATTTTCCTCAATTCCTAACTTTGTGTTGCAATTAGACTTTCCCGGCCTTTAAGCAAACAGAATAAATGAAATGAAACAACTAAACGCATGAAGTTTTATGGAATGAATATCTACCAATATTCACCAGTCAGTGAAACGTACTCATTAAAATCAAAGGAAAAGGAGAAGTTGTCTTTTCAGTTTCTTTTTCCTTCAGAAATAATGTTACCATTTGAACCATTGTGCTTCACATTCTTAACTGAACTAGCTCTGTTTGCCAAGAATTCTTGCTGATACTTCTAGGTTGCGGAATAGGAGATGCCTCAGATACGATGTTCTGTTTTTCCAGGTTTCTTTCTTCGTATTCGCTTTTCTATTCTACTTAGTTACTGTCTTCCTGTATTTGATTTTCCAAGCGGGATGTTCATGCATTATATATGATCATGTGACTTGTGTGTGAAACACTATTCATATTGATGCTGAATGTTCATGTTCGAAAATCCATTTAGCTCTGAAAGTTTGTGTGATTTTGTATGCTGTGAAGTGCATTATACATGCCTATTTGATTTTTCCTCATAGATGTATTGTCAGATTGCCTTCAACATAGACGATGTAGTTTACATTACCCTAATAAGGAATTGCTCCATTTTTCCTTGGATATTCTCTTCATTGCATGTTAGGGACACTAAAAATATGGCTGGCCAAAACAGCCTCTGCATCTTGCCAATATCACATTCCATACAATTCCCGTTTTACGCTTATCTATATTTTATGTCTGGATCGTTTAGCTAAGACCGTGCGCTTCCGTACACCAACAGATAAAACATAATAATTACGATTAGATACCATAGATTTTCTTCCATAAATCCTCTATCTTTTGACTAATACCATTGCGCTTGCACATAGAAACAAGCTAATAATCACAACTTAGACATCACGGCCTTTAACCTACACTAAACAAATGTCTTTTTACACACATGTAAAGACAACGCACGCGGCGTATCACGCCGCGAAAATATTCCTAGTAACACCCTACTATAGTTGGAAGAATGTCAGCCTCTGGAGCATTTGAGCCGAGCCGGTGGCTCGGCTCGAGCCGGCCGGCCGGCTCGGCTCAAATTTTTTTTCGTATTTTAGTCCTTTTATAAATTACGAATAGGTCCTTCGCGATTTTTTGTGAGAGGAAGATATTTTCTCTGAAAATCGCGTTTGGGTCCCTCGTGCGCCGTTTTACGGAAAGAACCTCCCGTTAAATTCAAATCGTGAACAAGCCTTTTTCTAATTTTTAAGGATAGCGGACAGGTCCAAAAACGTAACAAACAGGTCCTTACTCCTTACGTCTAGGTCCTTTCTTCGTTTTTCCCGGGAAAAAAATGTTTTCGTCACCAGAAATATTTGTGCAGCTCTATCTCTAGACTTTTTTCCCACCTCGATTTCCCATCTCGATCTCTGATATTTTTTGAAGCATGTATTATTACTCCGCGAACGCGTCGATCTCTGATATTTTTTAAAGCATGTATTATTACTCCGTGAACACGTAGAGTGTTAAGCTCGACAAAAGAAGGTTGTCATCTCTAATAATTTTTCACCCTTTTCCCTCTAGACTTTTTCCCCACCGCGGTTTTCCAGCTCGGTCTCCAATATTTTCCAAATAATTCGTCGAAAGAGATATTTCTACAGCTCTATCTCTCGACTTTTTTCCCCGTTTCGCTCATTATTTCGACGATTTAAAAAATAAAACGCCAAAAAAAAAATCCTCTGAAAAAAGCGATCGTCGCGGTTACGCCGAGTCTCTAATATTTTTAAAACATGTCCTTTCTCCGTTTTCCTGGAAAAAAAAAGTTTTCGTCGCTAGAAATATTTGTGCAACTCTATCTCTAGACTTTTTTCCCAGCTCGATTTCCCATCTCGATCTCTGATATTTTTTAAAACATGTATTATTACTCCGCGAATGCGTCGATCTTTGATATTTTTTAAAACATATATTATTACTCTGCGAACGCGTAGAGTGTTAAGCTCGACAAAAGAAGGTTGTCATCTCTAATAATTTTTCACCCTTTTCTCTCTAGACTTTTTCCCCGTCGCGGTTTTCCAGCTCGGTCTCCAATATTTTCCAAATAATTCGTCGAAAGAGATATTTCTACAACTCTATCTCTCTATTTTTTCCCCATTTCGATGATTTAAAAAATAAAACGCCGCCGAGAAAAAAATAGATTTTTTCTAAAAAAAACGACAAGCGCGGCGTAATGTCTTTAATATTTTTAAACGCATAGAGTGTTAAACTCGACAAGAAGAAGGTTGACATCTCTAATAATTTTTCACCCTTTTCCCTTTAGACTTTTTCCCCGCCGCGGTTTTCCAGCTCGGTCTCCAATATTTTCCAAATAATTCGTTGAAAGAGATATTTCTACAACTCTATTTCTCTATTTTTCCCCCGTTTCGCTCATTATTTCGATGATTTAAAAAATTAAACGCCATTAAAAAAATATTTTTCTTCTAAAAAGCGACACGCACGACGTGTTACGCCATGGAAAATTTCCTAGTGTGTATATATATATATACATACATATATATAGATACATATATATATACATACATATATATATATATATATAGATACATATATATATACATAGGCAGCGAGGGTTGGCCTTACAGTATTTGAACGCAAGGAGTAAGTTTGCGGCTTGGTTCTGTGCGCAAGGTGAGGTGGCGGGAGGCTCTAGCCTGTGCAGAGGCGACATGAAACGGCCAGAGTGAGGTGCGGGACTCCCAAGATCAATCGTGGCAGCAGGTGATTGTGCGGGTAGCGCGGAAACACAGAGGTTCGACGAATACTACAAGTCGGGAGCTCAGCGCTTTGCGGCCGGGAGAAAGGAGAAAACAGAGAGAAGACAGGGGCTGACAGTGGGACCAGGTCCCACCGGGCAGTGAGAGAGGGACTTCCCATTACTTGCTAGCGAACGGGGTCGCTACAGTCCCAGGCCCACTTGTCGGCGTGATAAGAATGGGTTATAAAGATAACCATGGCTCAGACAGCTCATTATTTGCATTAACTTAGCTATCAATTCACTGTCAAATTTTGTGAAACTTTTTGACCGTAGTCATCTAGTAGTTGTTATCTTCCGGTAAAAATTTGAGACCAAAGTACCCTACTGAGATTATGAAAATTCTGACAATAAGCACCGTCCAAAATTGTCTTTTCGGGTTTTGATTTATTTAAGGGTGTAAATGATACGATTTATTTTTGAAACTTTTTATAAAAGTTTTATTTGGGTTGATGATGCTCTCATAAAAATTTTAAGTTAAAATATTATGTTAGAGTTTTATAAAAATTCGGACATGACATTTTTCAGATTTTTTAAAGCTTCTGATTTTGAATTTTTAAAAGCCTCAAATGACATTTTAATTTCTGAAATTTTTACTAGTAGTATTTACTGCACTGAGGACATTATGGTAATTTTTGTAGCTTCAGATAAGTTTTGAAAATTTTATATTAATTTTGACTTGCACTATTTTCAGTTAAAAGGGGTGTCTTTTCAATTAACTACTCACTTTTCTGTGCATAATTTTTTTTTTACTGGCTGAAGTGATCTATCTGCATACTTAGGGTTTTTATTGTAATTTTTTTAAAATTTTACTTTTACCTTTTTATCTTTTACCATTACTTATCCATTATTTCTCTTTTGTTTGATTTTTCTTACCTCTAAGGAAAATGCAAATAAACATAGATGGTACCAAGAAAACTCAGAAATAGTTATCTCCAAATTTAAATTATACATTTTTACTTTATTAAGATTTTCGGGATGTTACAGATCTACCCCTTACAGAAATCTCGACCCCGAGATTTGGTAGGTCTAAAAGGAAACTGAATCTAGAAGAAATCAAAAAATTCTTCTTTGAGACGATCTTCTCGCTCTCATGTAGCTTCTTCTTTAGTGTGATTGCTCCATTGGACTTTTATCATTTTATGGGACTTGTTGCGGGTATGACATTCAGCTTCTTCGAGAATTTTGATAGGATATTCTCGATAGGTAAAATCAGGTTGAAGATCGATTTCTTCTAACTGGGTAAACTCAGATGGAAGTCGAAGACATTTCTTAAGTTGTGATACGTGAAAGGCATTATGAACTTTGGATAGATGAGGTGGTAACTCTAATTCATGTGCTTTTTCACCCATCTTCTCAAGAATTCGATATGGTCCAATATATGGTGGTGCCAATTTATCTTGAATATGAAACCGGTGAATACCACGAAGTGGTGAGACTTTTAGATAGATATAATCAACTTCAAAGCTTAAGTCACTCGATGATTGTCGGCATAACTTTTCTGACGAGATTGTGCTTCTTTCAGTCGACTTCTGATTAAGTCCACAGGTTCTTGAGCCTCTTGAATAAGATCTAGACTAAAGAATTATCTTTCTCCTACTTCAGACCAGAAAAGAGGTGTTTGATATTTTCTTCCATAAAGAGCTTCAAATGGTGACATTTACAAACTTGACTAAAAACTATTATTATATGAGAATTCACCAAATGCCAACCATTTTTTTCAATTAGTGCTATAAGATAGCACACAAGCTTTTAATATATCCTCAAGAGTTGATTTGTCCTTTCAGTCTATCTATCATTTGAGGATGGTTGGCTGTGCTGAAATTTAATTTGGTTCCTAGAAGATCGTGCAAATTTTTCCAAAAAGAGATGTGAATTGTGATCCACGATCTAATACAATGGTTTTTGGGACTCTATGCAAATGCACGATGTTGTTGATATAAAGTAATAAGTGGTTCTAACTGGAATAAAATACGCTACATTTGTTAATCGGTCAAGGATTACCCAAATAGAACCATTTCCTTTATGAGTTCGGGGAGACCAATAATAAAATCCATACTGATATCATCCCATTTCCACTTAGGGATCTGCAATGGTTGAAGGAGTCCGGCTGGACGTTGATGTTCAGCCTTGACTCGCTGACACATCATATCTTGCAACATATTCAGCGATATCCTTCTTCATACCGGGCCACCAATGTTCCTTTTTAAGATCTTGGTACTTTTAGGATGAATGGATAAAGGTGACTCATGTGCTTCTGTTAAAATCAACCTTTCAATCTCAGAATCATTTGGCGCATACGAGTTCCTCGCATGATCATCCCATCTAGACTTTCAGTAAACTCGGATTCTTTGCCTTTTTTTGACAACCTTCTTGAACTAAATTCAGATTGAGTTTTTGAAAATTCTTTACTAACTCAGACTGATTTGAGACCCAAGTGTAATATAGTTTTCGGCTAAGAGCATTGGCTACAACATTAGCTTTTTTAGGATGATAATGAATGCCAAAATCATAGTCTTTGATTAGCTCTAACCATCTCCTTTGCCTCAAATTTAAATCTGGCTGGATAAAGAAATACTTGAGACTCTTCTGATCTGTATAGATTTTAGTTCGATTTTCAATAAGATAATGCCGCCAAATCTTGAGAGCATGAATAACAGCTGCTAACTCAAAATCATGAGTAGGATAATTTTGTTCATGAGGACGAAGTTGATGAAAAGCATATGCGACGACTTTTTCTTGCATCAACACACATCCTAAACCATGATGTGATGCATCTCAATACACTTCGAAATTCTTACGAATATCAGGTAATATGAGCACAGGAGCCAATGTTAATCTCTTTTTTAATTCTTGAAAACTTTCCTCACATTCAGAAGTCCATTCAAACTTCTTTTCTTTGTTAGGAGTTGTGTTAAAGATCTTGCAATCTTGGAGAAGTTTTCAATGAACCGGCAATAATATCCAGCTAAACCCAGAAAATTTTGAACTTTAGTGACTAATTGTGCCTTTTCCCAAGCTAGTACTGTTTATACTTTATTTGGATCAACTACAACTCCTCCTTTGGATAAGTTATATCCAAGAAATGCAACTTCTTTCAATCAAAATTCACATTTCTCAAATTTGGCATAAAGCTTGTTTTCTCAGAGTTTATCGAGAACCATGCGCAAATGATGCATATAATCCTCTTTATTCTTGCAATAGACAAGGATATCATCAATAAAGACTACCACAAACTTATCCAAATACTCCATGAAAATTTTATTCATAAGATACATAAAACTTGCGGAGCATTTGTAAGCCTAAATGACATTACGGTATACTCGTATAAACCATAACGAGTGGTGAAGGCAATCTTTGGAATATGTGAAGGTCTAATTTTCAGGCACTGATTGGTGGCCCCTTGCCCCACTTGTCAGGCTCATCTCCTTCTCCTCCTCGAGTTCATCCATTGAACCTCCTCACCGAATCGTCGTGTCACCAGTGCTTGGTCCGCTCTACCTCAGCACGTTCTTCCTGCGCCATACCGTTGCAATAAAGCGCTGCACCACCTCGCCATTCTCTATGCCGAAGGAAGTTGATCGCTAGCGCGCGTCCAAACACTGCAAACCCTTTTGGCCAGCTATAAATACCTCCGCAGCGTCACAATTGAGTCCCCTTTCTTCCCTTAGCCATTCACCAAGCCAGCTTGTAGTTACTTTCTCAGTGCTTTGCCGCAGTTCGTAGAGAGACAGAAAAGGGGGGAACTAACAATCGCGTCAAGCTGGTGGTAATCTGCGGAATCGGTTCATCCTAGAGCTTCACGACATGTCCTAGATTGCTTATTAGTCTTGCTCTTCCGCTATTGTTGCTTGCAGTCTTCCTTCCACCGCCGCCCTTCTTCTTCACCACCAGCAATCGGTGGCAACCTCCTTAGTTGATCTCCGGTTGTGCTAGAAGGTAAAATGGGCTCACTATGAGTCATTGATGCTTGCCAAACCCTCTTTTGAAAGAATCAAGCTCGTCGGTGAGCTCGCGCATGATCGGCCATGGTGACCGTCGCACTCCGCGGTGGTGGCCACTTTTTTGGTCACCTCAAACCGAATGGATACCGTCATTGTGTGTCTCGTCGTGATGGTGCCGAGGGTGTTACCCATTCCGCTGCGGCGGAGCTATTTCGCCAACGGCGAGCTAGAAACGAGATGCTCTGCTTCATGTTGCTAACTTGTGGGTCCAGATTGTCAGTGTCTCGAGCCGATTTAAATAGGGCAGCGCGTGCAGTACCTAGCCGCTTTCAAACAGTGAAAGCATATTTTGATTTTTCAGTGTATTTTCAATCCCGAGCCGATTAAAATGGTTATAACTTTTGGAACTAATACTTCAAATTGAATGAAATAAATTTCTAAAATCATCTAAAATTTGATAGATTCAGAATATGCAAAAACATTTCAAAAAGACTCATTGTGTGATTTTTAATAATAAAAATACTTAAGTAAGGCTTAACACACCAAGAAAATGATTATTTTAACTCTAGGCGAAATAAAGAAAATAATTTTTTTCTGAAATCCTCATGCTAAGAAGAGTCTGAATATGCAAAGATATTCGTGTTCAAGTTAAATTACTTCATTTGCTAAATAGATGTCTATGCAAATGTGAAATGTGTGTGGTTTACATTAAATACCTTAAGAAATGGAAATATTTCATAATTATGAACAGTAGAAATGCAGTGCTGGGCATACTCAGTAAAGGACATATAAAGTTTACTAAAATTTCCAAGTAAACAAAAAGTGGAGACTGAGGCTTATCTCAAAGTTTCCACGTTATGCTACCCATTCAAGAGGAGAAACCTGGCTCTAGAAAGAAGAAGGGGAGGATCGAGAGAGGAGGCTGCCAGGTGGAGTTGGGGCCACCAGATAGTGAGAGGGAAGTAGATCAGCTTGAAGTTTATGCTACTTGACAAACTTCTTAGATATGAAGGAATGAGATGCACCAGAATCAAATAACACCAATGTAGGTACAGCGTGAACAAGGAATGTTCCTAGTACCACATCAGGTGCCTTATGAGCCTCTTCTGTTGAAACATGATGTAGATGACAATGATCAATACCTTGGCTTGAAGTAGAAGGTGGCTTAGAGACCTGCGGGTTTCTAGGCACTTGAGCTCGACTTAAGGATTGTGAGGAATTCTTTGGGTTTAAGGGCGAGATGAGACCTGATCCTTCTTTGTGCAATTTCTGGCATAATGTCCATATACACCACAATTGATAGCATGAGATTTTGGCCATCTTGTTTGGAATACCTGACGGTTGTCTGTTGATATAGCCAGTCGGGCAACTTGGAAGAGATTGCGGATGAGGAATTGAAATTTGGCGCATTTGTTGTTGAGCTGAAATAGAATGGTGAGCACTGGATGGTTGTCCAATGCAAGATATTGTAGAACCAACATTAGCCGCTTTTTGCACCATCCATTTCCGTTTACAGCTTTCCATTACAACCCGGTGACCATGCTATACCCGAACAGCTTTATCCACTAAAGTTTGGAAATTAGGAATATCATGGTCAACTAGCGTCCATTTGATTTCTTCATTTAGGCGTTCTCTGAAATGCTCAATTCTTCGAGCTTCATCTGATACTTCAGAAATAGCATAATAAGATAGGTGGTTGAAGCGGTGTAGATATTCCATCACTAATAATTCTTCTTGCTTCAATTCCATAAATTCTCATTTCTTAATTTCAATGATGCTTGCAGGAAGGTGAGTTCGATGAAAGGCTCTACCCAAGATAAATTTTGGCCCTCGGTGAGTGTTGCCTGATGGTTTTCCCATTAGATTGCTGCAGCTCCTTGCAGCTGATGTGAAGCATAGAGGACTTTCTCATGGTCACTGCACTGCGCAATAACCAGCTTGTTCTCAATGGAACAGAGCCAATCATCAGCGTTGAGAGGCTTTGCTGATGAGGAGAAAGTCGGTGGCTGAGTTTTCAGGAACTCTCCTAACTTGGAGTAGTGCACTGCCTAGCTTCACTAAGGTGGGCAGTATTTTGCATCACTTGCTGGAGTAGGAGTGTATCAATCCGATGTCCTTGCTCAATCATCGCCAAGACTTGAGCCACGGCTAAGGATTCGGGTGATTGTTCTTCTGGGATATCTTCACTTGGATTTTGAGGAGGTGGAGGTGATTCATGAACATTTCATCGAGATGCAGATGCTCTGATAGCTGGATGTTGCAGATTAAGCTGAACTGTAGTTGAAATGTCATCCCTATCTAGGTATGCTACCTATGAGGTGGAGACTGGGGCTAAAAAAGTTGAGCACTTTAGAGAGCACTTGAATAAGGAGATCAAATGAGCGGTTTAGAGAGCACTTGAATAAGGAGTTGAAATGTCATCCCTATCTAGGTATGCTACCTATGAGGTGGAGACTGAGACTAGAAAAGTTGAGCGGTTTAGAGACGGTGGCGCAAAGAATGAGGCCAAGGGATGAGGCTACAGCGATTGGTGTAATAAATGAAGTGTAATCAGTGTGATGTCATCTCCCCACTTGCCTGAGCCAGCCCGATCTATATAAGGGAGCTCCGGTGCAAGGGGGAAGGACACGGAGTGAGGAGACGGAAGAGTGAAGACACAGAGTGAGTGAAGATACAGAGTGAGTGAGGGGAAGAAAGGAAGAGAGGATCAACCAAACTGTGTAATCCACCTAGAACCCATTAACAGGGGCTCAAGCAGGACATAGGGCTGTTACCCGCATCGGGGGCCTGAACCTGGGTAATATCGGCGTGTTCTTGAGTTTCTGTCCCTGTGGATCCCCCGGGAGAACCTGTAGGTGGTCCAGCCGCGAAGACCCCCTCTATCGAACCCTGGACTCCGTCTAGGAAAAAACTGCCGACGAAATACGCCGACAACAGCTGAGTTGCCTCTAAGAGTGAATTGACCCTTTTGATTGATGAGCCAAGTTCGAGCAGCTCCGTCAAGAACCGTAGGAAGGAAGTTTGCCATAACTCTCTCATTACCTCCAGTCGTTAGGATCGCAGTGGTGTAAATAGAGAGGAATTCATCCAGATTCTGGGTCCCGTTGAACCTCTCAATGTGGCCAGGCTGAACTTGCTTAGCCACGAGACATTACGAAGAGACACTGAAAAAGCCTGACATCCGAAAGCCGAGGCGTCGCGGTGGTCTCTTCGATCATGGCGATCACGGTGATCATCGCTATACTGGCTTTCAACGTGTGGACCAAGACAAGAGAAAACTTCTTGATGTTAGCGCGGCAGGGATCTGTCTGAGGTGGAATACTCGATATGCCCGTAACGAGACGAGCATACCTTTGGCTCTGCGAGGTTGTTTGGAAATCGCTCCGAGAGTCCTCGCGGTACCGATCATGCTTCCCTCAGCCTTCCCGAGCAAGACTTCGAGAATCGCCATGACGGGAGTGAACAGGGGTGTGATGTCGATCTTCCAGGGAAACGCTCCTGGCTTTTTTGTCATGAGATGACTTTGAAAGCTTCATGTCGGTGGCGAGCTTCTCCAAGTCTTCAGCTACAACTGCACCCATTGCTTCCAAATCTACCTGTTCAAGAAAATTCCGAAGATCGCACACGACCGTCACTAGAGCTTGCAATTGCTCCCCGCTCTGGGGAGCGAGACGAGGCGAACTTGGCCGGCGATCATGTGCACGCTCTAGTGTGTGATGCTCGCGGGAAATCTCACGAGCTGAGGCCTCAGCCCTAGTGCTCGGTTTTTCACAAGCTTGACGGCAAATGCTCGCTAAGGTCCTGTTTAGGGATGCTTCCAGGTGATTTCTGGCCGCTTCATAGCGGTTTTGTCGGGTAGCTCCCGAGGATTCAACCTCAGGGTCCTCTCCTCCCACCATGTTGATATCGTGGGACTGTGAGGATCGTGAAAGTGACATCACGGTGTCTCCTCACAATGCAATCTCGTGATCGTGCTCAAAATGATCAGGAATGTCCAGACCATCATAGAGCTCATCGCACTCCTCATCATCTGTGAGGTTATCACGCTGAGCGCGAAGGAATCACTCTCATGTTGCAGGCACCGAGGAAAGACTCCCGGGCTCAGTATGACCTTTTGGGTCAGCAACACCGGCTATGCTTTCATCGGCATAGTACATGTCATCATCCTCGGCGTTATCGAAGGCGTAGAGGTCTTGAGTATCCTGGGAATTAGGTATCTTCAGGGATTCTTCACGAAAGGAACTTACCAGTGACGATACCCACGGACGGCGCCAGCTATCGACGTTTGGGAAACAGGTCCCCGTCGAGCTTATTTGTTGAATGAGGGATCAACACTGCCCCTTTTCCGTGAAGGGTTTGCATCTAAAGAATGCTATTGGGATGATCGGATACTCAAAAAGCAGACATAGGGTTCATACTGGTTTGGGCCTCTCACAGTGGAGATAATAACCCTACTCCAGTGATCTCACTATATGTGTGGAATTCTTACAGAAAGGCTTGTGCGTGTATGTGTGTTCTTTGCTCATGCGCTTGTTCCTCACTTACTTGCCTGCCCCTTTACTGATCTACCAGAGGGGTTTTTTATAGCTTACAAAATATTTAACTGTAGCCAAATAACGCGTAATTTACTGCATTAACCATGGCCGTAACCACATGTAACAGCCCAAAAATTCTAAAACAGTAAAAGTATGATATTTAAATTTGATTGTGAATTTTTCTGGATTTTCTTAATATTGTTTGCTTTATTTGAATTTTCTTGGATTTTTGTGTTGTAAGAAAAATCAAGAAAAAGGGAAATAAAGAATGAAAAGGAGAAAAGGCCAAGAAGCAAAAAGCAAAAATTTGTAAAAATTTACTATGAGATCCTGAGCACGTAAATAAGCTATTTCATACACCAAATGAAAATTTTGCCTATAAAGAAATGAAGAGATAAAATAAAAGACTACTTTTACATCAAAATGATGCATTGTCATAATTTATAAAATGTTTATGAAACTTATCTGGAGCTTTGAAAATTATCATGAGAACCTCAATGCCATTTATATCTCTGGTAAAAATATTATAAATTAATAATGTGGTTTAATACTTTTTTAAAATTTAGAAACCGAAATTATGAAAATCTGGAAGTTGCCATGTCAAAATTTTTATTAAATAATGAGGTAATATTTTGAGCTAAAAATTTTATATAAGAATACTTACCTCAAATAAATTTGAAAAACAAAGTTTCAAAAAGTTTACAAAAGATTTGAATTGTCTGATAATTCAAAAACAGAAAACTAAATACTGTGCAGCACATCTTGTCAGAATTTTAAATAATTCTGTGAATATTATTTTTGACCAAAATTTTTACAGTAAGTAGATAACTGGAAATAAATCATGCATAACAATTTTCATTAATTCTTGACGCGAAGGGAAACCAATCCAGTGAAGCCAAACATGCTCAGCCGGTTGACTATTCTTGATTTTAGTTTCGCATCCACCGTTTTCTTCATTTCTAGGCGGGTCCTACTCCCTGACTCAGCCCACCTCACTACACCATGGCACACTTTTGCCAACACATGGTATAGTCGGCAAAAGACACCTTCCCCGACACAAAAACTGTTGGCAAAGGTTTCGCCGACAGTACATAAACAGTAGCGGTAGAAGCAGTCGGCTTAGGCTTTGCCGACAGATAAAACTTTTGCCGACAGATAAAGTGTCGGCAAAGATCTATGTTTTGCCGACAGTTTCAATCTTTGCCGACAGTTAATGTTTTGCCGACAGTAGGGGCATTGCCGACAGTTAAAACTTTTGCCGACAGATAAAGTGTCGGCAAAGATCTATGTTTTGCCGATAGTTTCAATCATTGCCGACAGTTAATGTGTTGCCGACAGTAAGGGCATTGCCGACAGTAAATCTGAATTGCCGACACTTTACGTGTTGGCTAATCAATTTTCCCTCGCATCAAGCTAGTTTTCTACACAAGTTTTGTGTCGGCAAAGGTGCCGAGACACATGACATACAAATTAAATATGCAATATATACAAAACCAATTCCACATTATCCACCATTGATCGAATTGACATACAAATTTTACATGCAAATGGTGCCACTCACATATATAACCATATACATACACAATCACAGTTCAAATAATCACTTCAACATGTAAATAATGCAACGCATATATCTCCACCACAAGGTTTGATAAACATAGATCGATCATTCAAATAAGTTAAGTTGCATACATGCCCGTCCAAAATAAGTAACAGTCAGTGAGAGGTAATGAGCTAAGTCTCAGCCTAGTAAATAAGGGCATACATTTTCACTAAAAGAGAGGATGCATATACTTCTCTAGCTACTAGTTAACATTTCTAACCATAAACAGCACTACTATCTTCTTTGCACAAAGGTTGCCACTCCAAAACTTGTAGCACCTCCAACTACACAAAAGTTACTAATATACTCCAGAAGCCTATCACCTTGTACCTGTGTACCTGACATGATGAAGAAAAGAAATAATCAGCAAAAACAACAGAAAATCCGTCACAGCTGAACAAAAGAACAATTAATGCAAGATAGAATAACTAACAGGCGCATGGAACAAGATTACTTTTCTGAGATGCTTTATCCCCTTGATGATCTTCTTCAAAGCCAAGGGTTGATGACAGATCAGTTGGGAATTTTCTCCTCTAAGCACTTGTAAATATGTAAAATATTCATCATATCTGATTGAGTTAATTCTTTATTTTTCTCTGTTTTTAGACTGCGAAATGAACTCAAATCTGGCATTCAGTATTGGTCTCTAGAGCGGAAGCTTTGTCAAGCATTATCAAGAAATGAAAAGGTACATAGAGCCATTTCTTAGATGATCTGTTGGATTTCTTGAGATTTGTTGATCCACCATGGCATCAACAGTTTTTTCTTGTCAAAGTAATCAAAGTATAATATGGAAACTTGAAAGAGCAGAGGCCAAATTTTAAGTAAGCTGATGTTAACTGTTAAACAAGACAATTTCTATGGGGAATTGATATTGGAGCTCGGCAGCTCGCAAACTAAGATGTGAAGTAACTAATGACCCAAAATTTTAATCCTATATTTCAAATTCTTTGAAATCAAACATTTTTGCATCAGATAACCTTTCTGGCTCTTCTCCCCTTCTTTCAGACTAAAATATAGTGCTCAAATTTTTTTTCTGTAGATATCAATTGAAGATGTGATGAAAGCAATCCATCTCAAATCATTTGATTATCGAGTTCTTAATCTGTTGATGTATCGGCTTACTGGCCAGCAGGTATATATGTCTTTGTGTTTATTGCCTATCAGATGCTACTATTACTTGTCTTGTTAAGACCTGGATCTTTTTCTGTTGGTTATTATTAGGTCAATGAATTGCATATGGAGTTCTTGTCAGTTTCCGAATTTTTAGTTGAGATATCTGATGACCTGTGAGTATGCCCTAAATGTTACTCTTGCATGCATAACTGGATTGGTGCAGTCTCTACATAAAATGGATTAAAGTGCTTATGTTTGAATAAATCTAGGGTATCTAGCACATACGATCTGCTGGATTAAATGTTTTAGTGAGGTAGACAGGTAGTGTGTGGGTGTAAGTAGATTGAAGTAGAACTAAGGCAGAAATGTGCAAAACCTTTCACTATCCTGACAAGGATGTGCCATATATTCAACTAGAAGCAGTGGTTTTGTTGTGAATGAAATTGTGACATTAATATTATGATGAAAGCTAATCGGTAATTATCTAATAATATAGAGACCCAATTACAGTAAAACTATGATTACCTCAATATTTGGGAAAATACTGATCATAGTCAGTCTCACGGTCTCACTATATCCAATGATACTGCAAAGCCAACGAGTTCCAGTTAGGTTGAAATTTAAGCCCACAACGAGTTCCAGTTAGGTTGAAATTGCGCAACCCCGTCACGCGAGTTTCACTAAGTACCAGACACAAATTTTTCGCTGATCACACCTAAATATTCCAAACTAGTTCTTTCCTTTTCTATAAACTGACAGATATTGTGTTCCAAACTAGTTGCTGTTTGAAGGAAAAAGCTGACTCAAGAGTTCTTTGGTAATGAGAATCATTATTCCCAACGCCAAGCTGGCATAGGAATGGACGAGCACTGTAGCGAAAAAAAACAGCTTCAACAGCATGGCATGGAATGATTGTGGATGTAAGGAGGTTGTGACAATTGAGGATTAGTTGGCTGGAGTGATCTTTAGGTGATTGCCAGTGTTGCATACAAGTTTAATCATTTGTTCTACAAAGGTTCTGAATAAATGCTAGTTAGTCATTAGATCTTGTCTTTATACATCAGGAAAGAATACACATGTCCAGACTTGCCTGTTGTGTTCACATGATCACATATCTGGCCATCTCTGATCACAGTTTCACATTTGTGTATATATTCATGCAGATGAGTTTGCTACAATCTTTTGCATGCTTTAGTAAGTCCTTGGATGCAAATAGAAATGATGGATGCTTGAGATGATGCATGTATGGAAGGGTATTATTTCTAGTTGCCTGACATGATCTACATAATTTCATATCTTGCTTACATTGGCCGAAACTTCAGAGGTGTTCTATTTCTAGAATGAAATATTGAGTGTTCTGATCAGTCATTGATATGCCAATATTCATGTCAGATATGCTATAGAGCCCACATTTCGACAAGCAATGGCAAAGTTTTTGTTCACTAAAATAACCTGACAGTTGCTAACAGGTTCTCCATTTTGTTTTCAGATTTCTCCGAATTCTTAGGGAACATAACATTTACAGCATCTGATGTGGGCATACTTTTGTTTACCCCATTCTTTCTATATCCTTGCCATTTCAGGGTTGTTTGTTTAGTTGATGAGTATATGCATTAGTGAGCTATAACATTTTCTGTGCAGCGACTTGTGTTATACTATTTCCTGTGCAGCGACTTGTTTAGTTGATGAGTATATGCAGTAGTTGATGAGTATTGCCTGTTAGTATAACAGGCAATATTGAGCTAAAAAATTGACGGAAATGAAGTATAGGCAATTAGGCATGGTTGCACCAAAATTTAAACCGCACTGAAAATTAAGTCATCAAAGTGAACATTTTAAATCCAGCTCATACCTATGGTCACATGGGCACTTCAGCGCAAAAGATTTCAACTCCCAAACAGTTAAAACATCTTTTGGTATTTAAGTACCTATCAAAGAGAAGAATTTAAATTTTATAAAAGGTGAAATAATCAAAGAGAAGGACTGGCAAGTTAGCAATTATACCAGGACTTGGATCTTTTGATTGCCTTGAAGGACTGTAAGGCTCCATATGGGCGAGGTAGTATGGCATCCCTCATGAAAACATGATTGACAACTACCTCACAATATTGAATGCCAAGAGGAGTACCCCCCACAATAGATGATGGGTTTGTTGTTTGAACAGTTCCCTTAGCCACAGGAAGATTATGAGATACACCAGAGTTTCATAGAACACTGAATTTTTATATCATCCAAAAAACAAGACAGAGCTGCTATTTTACAGATATATTTATGCAACACAGAACAACTCAATATTATCTAGAGGTAATTAAGTAATAAAGTAATAATTCATCTCTACGTACCAACAAAGGTCTGCAATTATCCACACACATATAAAGGAAATTAAACACATAACTTCCAGTTTCTATACACTGTGAGTATGAATTTTAATGTACTTAGAACACAGATAAGTTAACTAGAACTTTTGATGCACAGTTCATCATTTGGACAAGCAAAACCCTATTGAAATTACTCAACTAGCATATAGGATATATCAACAATGTCTTTTAAAAACATCCACAATCTTACATGACAGGTCAGAATTAGATGGTTCTTTGCAGTCTACTTATAGAGTTATAGAGGATACTTGTTAATGCTTTTTGCGAATAATTCCAACACAAAAAAGTAATTGCGACAATTTTCTTTGCTTAACAGGTGATGGGGCCGGCATGGTTGCAAAAATAGAAAATTGATTTGGGTAATCTGATCATATGCATGGTTTGGAACTCGTGAACAGAACTACAGGAACTTAGAGAAAACAAAATATCTGATAGGGAAATGTGGAAACTAAAAAGTCAACATGTACAGATAAGATTATGCCTTATATGTAGCAGTCTAGTAGCCTTGGATGTTTAGTTTAATTTGGAATGTTTTTGGCTTCACTCACTACATTACAAACAAGAAAGGGGATTCTACTGGCCCTTGTTATATACAGATTACAGAGCATAATATTTGCTCCCTCCCATAGTATTGCATTTTAAACCATTAGCCTCCTACAGTCTTGAGAAGAAAAAGATCAAAATATATCATATTTGGCAGTCTTTATAGCCATTTCAAAATCTCAAACTCTGATAAAGGTTTGAGTATAGTGACAACTAACATCAAATAGATGATGTTAGCACAAACATCTGAAAAGAAAACCTGTAAATAAATGTCTCGAAAAAGAATTAGATTGTGGATAATTGCAGACCTTTGTATGATTCAGAACTAACAAGTAGTTCTGACAGACACAGACCCACGTGATGCCTAGATGCAGATACAAGTTCATGAAGTGTTAACATTGGCATCACCCAACCACACTAACACCATAGACCAATCATGATACCCAATTACCAAAAACATCGGATGCCCAAATCACACTATGAAATAACCTAAACTTTACCACACAAATGGTGAACACATGGGCATGTCAGATTTTTTAGAATCTCCCTGCACAAAAAATTAAGTGATGTCAGAATTGCACCGTTAACATCAACAGTTAGATCGTTGAGTCTACTGTTATTTAAGATGATACAAAATTATGTCACACCTCAACAGGTTGAGGTCTGTGTAAACCGGCTGCTTTCTGTGATGTAGCTTCCTTTACTAGCTCCTGCAAAATTTGCAAGGTGAGAGCATACATATCCTATGAGGATAGAAAATAGTGAAAAGGGGATTAAAGTGCCACCTTTTCCTCAACCGCTTTAGACAATGTGTACTCCATAACTCCATCAACAGTCCAATTTGGAACACCTGGGATTGGAGACGTCAATGGTAAAAGAAGTCCCACAACTTCACGGTCACTTGATTGTACAACAAGAATCAACGATTAGTCATACACTGCACTATTCAATGAAATGTAATTATACAGTACAAAACCTTAGCTTCATTATGGTGCATAAAAGATAGATGAAGAACCTAATAATTACCGCCTAAAAAGTATTAACTTTCAATAGAAAAGGGCATTTGATCCCCCTTCCCCCTTGTGTACAAAAGCCAGCAAAAGAAGTCGCCCGATCCAGGTAAACAAATGCAACAGAGAGTTACAACCTTAAAATGATGGGATAATTCATACTATACCACTCCATTTGTTAGTACTTTAGAAAATACCAGTCGTTGTCTCAATGACATGTGGGTCCAGCTAACCTTTTGAGTGGAATAGTATGAATCATCCCTAAAATGATTATACACTTTGTAATATGACAATATAAGAGACTATAGCACCATTACAACAAGTTATATGAGGTGTTATCAGACATGATGTGGACTGCAACTAGCAAAAGATTGGGTGCATATTATGGAACTTTCAATCAGTCAATGCATAGCATGAACCTGGAGGCTGACATTCAATGTAACGCTACAAATATAAACTACCATGATGTACAACTTACATCATCACAGGCATTGGGGTCACCTCCAGCTTTAAGTAAGCATTTGATTACTTCCACATTTCCACTATCGGCAGCAATATGTAATGGGTTTGCTCCACCAGCACTGATATTTGGGTTTGCACCTGCCTATGTTGCAGAATATTTAGTTACTTTTGAGGGAGAAAACATAGATAATACTAGGTGTAGAAATAACCAAGTATATAGAACAATATTTTGTGTTAGATCAGTCCAAAAAAGAAATGGTATAGTCAAAAAGTGAAAAGAAACATTATGAATTGCATTGCAGTAATCTAAGAAAGACTAATAAGTAGGTACACAAGGAATGGGTATTGTTTTATTCATGTATATGCTTGTTTTACTCCTGAGGCACAGGCAACGTCATCAAACAAGAAAACATAGTATCCACTAACCAGTAACCACAATACTGAGGCATGACACCAAAGTGAAGAAGACGCTCTAAATAAAAGCAAGGAAAGCAGGACTTTTACTAATCAAATTAGAAAAATGTACCTGGATTAGAACCTCAAAGCATGGGAGGGAACCAGCTGCCACAGCAGACAACAATGGGGTGATACCATCATCAGTTTCAGTATTTGGCTGCAACAAGGTTTCAAAGAAGAAACTAGCATGAGCACAAAAGTTAATTAACTTCAATTCATATATAGCGACTCAGGGAAAAAAATTCATGCTACAGTTGTGTGCTGCTCGTAGTTACAAATCAAGGAGATAGGGCTGTCCAATACGGAAGGAAGATAATGGAGAGTGGTATTGCTAGGGCCAAATGACAGCATCTTAACAATAGCAAGTTATTTCACCCTTACGTAGTTAGTTGTTTCTTGGTATTAAAATCAACATAATTAATAAGAGTATTCACTGAATGACTGAAGCCTCAGATTAATAATTGTAGAAGAGGTGAGGCAGGGGAAAGAGAATGTACATAGCAGCTACTACCTTAGCATTATGTTGAAGAAGAAGCTTGACTGCATCTTGTTGTCCATGGCCAGCAGCCCATATGAGGGGAGTGCCAGCATCGCTTTCTGATTCGACATCAACTCCTTGGAGAGAAATAGATTCATAAGCTCTATGTTTCCTGTAGAAATAAACGAAACAGTTGAACAATTTCCCATTTTTAACGTAACAAGAAGGGCAGATCGATGATCTCTATCATGAGTTGGTAACTGTTATTGCAAAAACATTGTATGGGGCATGATTAATTGCTTGTTGTTACCTATTCCTGCAGCATGATGTAGGGCTGTCGCTCCAAGACTAGTGGCTGTAGAAGGATTGGCTCCATGGTCAAGCAGGTACTTTGCAGTTGGCAGATGACCTTGCCGTGTGGCATGGATGAGTGGAGTTTCACCTGGTGGTAATGAGATGATTAGCTGAGCAGGTAATAGGAAATGGATTCAGAATTTGAGATACCAATATGAAAATAATAAGCATGCATTGCACAGATAGAAGCAGCATCCATCCCAGTGACTGAATCATCAGAAGTAAAACCAAAGAGTAGGTAGATAGCATAGTTAGTGTAGCAACCATCATCGTCCTTGGGGTCGACAGGGAGTGCCAGCTGATCGATGAGGAAGTCGCAGACCACGGTGCGGCCCTCGTGGGCGGCGAAGTGCAGTGCGGTGCGCTTGTTGGCGTCCCGCACGGTGGCGGCGACGGCGGGCGCACCCTTGCCCTCCTCGTCGAGCTCCGCAACAAGCCCTGTAGCACCATGGAAGGAAACAAACAAGCGCCGCCAACGCCAGGTGAGGAGGAAATCGATTCGAATGACCACAGCGACAACAACGAGAAAGGAACCTACTCTTGAGGACTCGAGGTCGCGGGTTTCATTGTTGGGAGAACTCAAGATGGATGGAGCGGAGGCACGAGGCGATGGGGCTCGGCGCCGGGATGCACGGCCGGCGCGGATCTTGGTCAGTGAAGATCTTGCGACGGCCGGCCGCGGGGCTCGATGCAGCGGTGAAGATGCGCTTAGCGGCAGCGGTGGGGGCAAGACGAGGCGACGAGCGCTGGGCGGCGGCTGGGGCTCGACACGGCTTGGCGCAGGGCGGCGGTGGTGCTGGATGGTGGCTGCCAATTGGGGATTTTTCTTTTCTAGGTTTTATGTGGCGATGCTGTGTGAACGAGTCCGCGCAAGAGATAAGGCCCGCTGGCGGCGAAATTTTAGACTCTCCGCGTTATTTGTGGTGGCGCGCCAGAGTTTTTCTATACAATGCCGACAGAGATTTTAGAATAGCCGACACTTAATATGTGGATAGACTTTTGCCGACAGTTTATCAGTCAGAACGATTAACGCCGACAGATTACTTGTTGCCATAAGCTACCAATCCCCACAGTTTATATGATGGAAATTGTTGACCTTTGCCGACAGATAAATTGACGGCAATATACCACCTTTCCCGACTAATAATTGTTGGCAAAGGTGTGTCACCTTTGCCGACAGATAAATTGATGGCAATAGACCACCTTTCCCGACTAATAATTGTTGGCAAAGGTGTGTCATGGTGTAGTGCCTGCCAGCGTCCCACTCCCTGTCGTCTTCTTCCTCCGGTCTTGAGCCTCTGAGCAAAAATCAAGCAGCAGCTTCGTAGCCCGCGTCATCCTTCTACAGCTCGACCGCCCGACCTCTGCTATATCGCCACGACGTTGCCACGCTCTGCCCCTCTCCGCGTTCCACGCTGCTGGCAATCAATATTCCATGTGCCACGTCGCAAGGAACCAGTGAAGAACTCATCTGGGCGAGCTCGCACCTGAGGCCAGTTCCTCCATCACCCGCAGCTATAAAAGGTGCCCAGTGATCGCCGAGTCGCGCGCAACCTTTCCCTTTATCTCCCTCTTCTTCTCCTCTAGCCAGCGCGCCGAAATCCCTTTGTTCTTCCGCCATGGCCGAACCACCGAAGCTCAAAGCTAGCTCGAAATTCTTGTGATCAAATCGTCCATTTCCAAATTACTTGGAGCAAGAGCATCATCAAGCTAAGAGAATTAAAAGCCCTCAATAAAATTTCGGGTTCTTCATGCAAAATCAAGCCGCCACCATGTGCCTCCTTCCCCAACTCCGACTGGTTGGTGGCGGAGCTCCTCGAGCTTCTCCCTACTGTAAGTTCAACCTTCATTAGTTATGGTTTTGGTGTTAATGACAAATCTAATATTGAGATTATCCATTAATATGATTTTGTTATTAATGACAAATCTTATATCGAGACTAACTTGTTTATTTAGAATATCTTTGATTAGTCTCATCGCATTGAAAAATGGAAAACCCAAGGTATGTTTGCATATTCATTCTAGTATTAGTTGCATACTTTGGAGTCAAGTTAAAATATGAATGTCCCCGTTATATTAACCACAAAATGTGCATCATGTTTCCCAATCCATAAATTACATGGATGCACACACTTAGGGGGAGTTCGTGGTTTAACTTGATAGTTTCATTGTATTGATCTATTCTTTATTGACACATATAAGGATCAAGACAAAGAAACTAAATCCTTGAGTATATATTTGAATTGCCTAGTTATAAGTATACTCATGGTAATATAGGATATACTCAATACGATCAATTTGAATATGTGCATATTATCTCCAAGTCAATCATATTTATGCACATATACATGTGGGGTGTATTCTATAGTTGATGATTTAGAGTAATGATCATTTCCATACAATTTACATATAATGGATCATTACTTTTCATCAACATGAGTATATGAAAACTTGTGTAGTTAATATATACTCATATCAATTTAAATGATAATTTAAATTGAGTTCATTTGTCTTATTAATCATTAAAGAACACTTCATCATGTGTTGATGGTGTTCCGTAATTAATTGAGGACAAATGAATAGTTCTTAAGTATAATGAAGCATGTGTTGCATTATTGTACTTAAGACACATTTAATCATTCAAATTGATTTAGGTTGTGCTCAATTGATCTAAAAGGCATCCATTATGTGTTAATGGAGTGCAAGAGATAATTGAGACAACCGTGCATCTTGGACTAACTATTTTATGAGTTGTGATTAAGTTAGATCCAAAGATGGATGAGATGATGAGAATGGGATAAAGACGACATCATGAGGTGATGGGCATCAAGAAGTGGATCCCGAAGTTAAAAGAGGAGTCGAATGATGATCCCGGGGGAGTATCAAAGCAATGATCATAAAGACCCCAAAGGGGATTGCTTGCGTGCGGCGGCAAAGGTATAACTAGATAGGCTAAGGACTTTGTAGTCTTTGAGTCTAGTTTTTATCTTCGTACTATTAAGAGGGGTTGTTTCCTAGCTTGAGCTTCATCATGTGTTGATGATCTCAATCCGCGTTCACTCAAAGCTCAAATCGTATTTTGATTTGGTTTTTGCATAAAGTTAACCATTTGGCATGTGTTGCGAATGGGTTAAGTTTATGCTTGGGTGTTGTTGGTTTATGCTCCGATTTGCATGTGTTGCAAAGAGGAAGAGCGTATGCATTTGGTTTTCGCATAATGCTTTGATTTGCATGTGTTGCAAATAGGATAAGCAATATGCGTTGGCTTTTACGTGAAGTTCACTTTTGCATGTGTTGCAAATGTTGAAGCTTCATGTTTTGGTTTCGTTCAAAACAATCTTTCAAAATCTTGTGGTTGTTTGGAGCTAAGTTTTGCATGTGTTGCAAAAGGAGAGAGCTCAAGCATGATTTGATGTTTGTGTGTTCGTATGGAGCTAGAGGCTTGCATGTGTTGCAAGTAGAGAGCTCATATGGTTGAAATGGTTTTGGTGTGAAATTGAAGTTTGGTTTTGGTGTTGCATGGAACTAGAGAATTGCATGTGTTGCAATTAGAGAGTTCATGCACCTTGATTTGATGTTGCTTGGAACTAGACTTTTGCATGTGTTGCAAAGAGTAGTGCTCAAGCATGAAATTGTGTTTATTGAGTTATTTGCAAGTTCGTTGTGCTAATAAACTGAGGTTTATGAGTCCAGAATTTCGAGAGCATGTGAGTAGGGCTTGCAACGGGTGTTGGCAAGTTGACTGGGTCTCGTGTTGACCTTCACATGGCTAGGGGAATTAATCTCATAATCTCGGGTTTGATTTGCTTAAAACGTTTTGCAAATGGATTTGGAGTTGAGTGCAAAATGTGTTTTTGCAAGTTAATTTTGGTGATATTTAAAAATATCTATGGGTGATTAAATCATGAAAATGGGTGGAGATTGTAGCCCTCGTGATAAGCTTCGCATAGAATCAAAAATCACCCAAATCGGAGTTCGGAGTAAAAGTTATGAGTGTTTTTTGTTGCTGAATTTTGTATGGGCGGTTGGACCGGCCGGTCGGTCGGACCGGCCGGCCGGTTAGACCGCCCAGTCGGTCGGACCGGCCGTGCTGTGATCAACCGGATTAGCTCCGGCTTGTTTTTTCGAGCGTGAGTTTTGGCTCGGTTGAAGGCGGTCTGACCAACCACTGGTCTGACCGGCGAAGTCTTGGTCGGGCCGGCCGTCTGGCAGTCCAAAATCCGACCGTTGCCTGTGAGGGGTCCGGTTGGACCGCATTTTCGGTTGGACTGATTTTCGATTCGCCATTTTGCCCCCAAGCGGTTAGTTTTCTTGTGGGGCTATAAATACCCCTGGGGGGCTTGGGGCATATGTTCTTTGCATTGCTTAAGTGTTTGGGTGAGGTGTTGCATGTGTTGCATACTCCCAATTGAGTTTTGAGCTAAAGAGTGAGACTAATTGCATGTGTTGCAATTAGGAAGTGGTTGAGAGCCTCTTGTGCATGTGTTGCACTTGAGGGAGGCCTTAGTGCATGTGTTGCACGAGGTGATCACCGGGGCGCGTTCGTTGTGCTCGGTGAAGTTCGAGCGAAGGAGCGGCTTGTTACTCTTGGAGGTTGCCGACTCCTAGGCAGCGTGGCGTCGTCTTGGAGCTCTCAAGGTGTGAAAGCCCGGCAAGTTTGTGAAGGTTCGGGTTGAGCCTACGCATAGCGTGAAAAACCACGACTAGTGGAAAGAGGCGGGTGCTCGGCGGGAGCCGGTCCAAGTGGTTGGGCTTGCCTCAACGTGGACTAGGGAGGCCGCAAGTCTCTGAACACCACGGAAAAATATCGGTTGTCTCTTTTACTTTCAAGTATTTACATTTATTGTATATTGTTCAATTGCTTGATTGTAATTAGAATTGCTTAGTGCTAATTGATTGATCAATTTAGCAATTCTAGTTTAGAGACATAATTTAGTTAGTGCACTAGTGAGCCTAGTTGATTTAGGCTTTAATTGTCAAAACCTATTTATCGCTTCCGCATATATCTTTGATTAGGTTTTGACTTAGGGGTGTATTAGAGCGATCGACTTTAGTGAGCGATTAATTTTATAAAACGCCTATTCACCCCCCCTCTAGGCGCATCCTCGACCCTACACCTACTGGTAAGCCTCAAAAATGGACCCCCACATCACCCTGATGCTAAAACACTTACCCAATCCAGCTCGGTCGCCTTGGTTCTTCCTCTCCACCGAGCCACCATTGCTGCCGCCACCCAAGCTCATCGCCAACACCTCTCTAGTTATTCTTCCGCCGAATTGATTCCACCATTGGAGTCACCTCGTCGAGCTCTTCCTCATGGTGCTCTCGCCTTTGCCGGAAGATCACCGGAATTTGATTGCCGTCGAGCCCTAGCCAAGCCTCTGTTCTCTGTCTCTACCGTGCAGGTCCCCTTCGACAATGATGCAAGGAGGTCTCCAGCGAAGCGGTAAAATGCGCTTCCACTATTATGAAAACGTATTTCCAATTTTCCAGTCATTTTCCAAACCGAATGAAATTTTAATCTTGAATATCTTTTGCATATTTAATCCAAATGAGATAAAATTAATTTATATATTCATCTAAAATCAAGAAGAATATAAATATACAAAAATATTTAATTTTTGAACTATAGAATAATTATTTGAATTAAACATTGATTATAACCCTATTATGGACATTATTGCACATATGGAAAATATAATCCTAAAATAATTAAATAAATTTTCATGTGCCTCTGGAATCATGATAAACCCATGTATGCAAAAATAATTCAATTTTGAATTCATTTTAAATTAATTGCTAGTGAATCTTAATATGGCCATTAATAAAAATAAAAGCATAAAAGCTCATAAAATGAGGAAATAATTTGTATTAATTTCGTGGAAACAGTAAGGACCCATGTATGTGAAAATATTTAAGATAATATTTATTTGTATTCTTTTAATGAAAGGAAATGTTAATTACAACAGTAAATAAATAGATAATTTATTGCAATCAAAGTCAAAATAATGTAAAAATAGTTTTAAAACATTTCTAGGATTGCACCCTGCAAATACTTGAAAAATGAATAAAGAATCATGTATAGTGTAGTCTCAAATTTAAAATGAATCTTGGCCGATGTAACGTTAATAACATGATCATTTGGACTATTTCAACAATAGGTTGAATAACTCGTCTAAATGCTAAAATATCTAAAACTAGTTTAGAAATACTTTGCAATGTTTGTACTACCAGATTCCGAAGAAAGAATCTTACTTCATCATGATTTGCATATTAATCTTATTAGCTCAATAACCCTAAGAGCTCACATTTTAGTGATACGTAAAATGAACGGACAAATTATGATCATTTAAGCCTGTTAAGTAGCCCATAAAACAGCTCGTCTAAACCCGAATTCGAGGAAGACTATCTTAGAAATAATCTTTAGGATTTGGTCTGCAAATATGTAGAAAAATACTCTTATTTCATCTTGCTTTGAATCTGAATCCTAATAGAGCAAAACCCGTAAGTAATAAGGTTGCTAAAAGCATACTATGAATAGTAAAATCAATGATCCTTGCAACTAATGATTAATTCTATTAATCTAAACAATTTTTGCATCTTGCATTCGTAAAATAAAATTAATAAATTCATAAAGAGCAATCCCTATTTCTCGTGAAGAGTTTTATTTGTTCTTGCTATCTATTTTCTTTTTGCCCTCATTGAAGTTTAGTTATTTGATGTGTTTTCGTTGATTGGCGTGTAGAACCCGACGCTGTTGATCCTGTCATCGTCTCCGTCATCTTCGATTTTTGTCTTCGTTTTAAGCAAAGATTAGGCAAGGCAAGCACCCCTTTGATCATATTGATCCCAATATTTAATTTTCTTTTGCTTTACTAAACCAATTTATGCATGCATTTACTTTCTGTAAATTTGCTATTTTGTGGTGCTGGTAATTATACCTGTTGTCTCGTGAAACCTCCTTGATGAATATGACATGTGAACCTTGATAACCATAGATTAAGGATAGGCATTACTTAATGTCATTTGGGGTATATACGCTTACATATTACTCATGCTTAGCCATGCTTTAGAATCAGCAAGGCATGATCAGATCAAAATTGTTCCCTGAAAATGTTGGAAATAGCACTGTTGGTTGCTAGTATTTTGATTAAAAACCCCAAAATAAAATTATGGTTTTGATGCGGGTGACTATTGGCAATAGCCAATTGTGCAAAGGGAATTGCACGTACTGAAAGTTCAAACTTCATTAATTTGGTTTTGGTGTTAATGACAAATCTAATATTGAGACTAAACTCTTTTGATAATCGTAATATTGATTAGTCTCAATTGTTAATTAATGACAAATCTAAATATGAGACTAATTCTTTTATTGAGTATATCCTTGATTAGTCTCACCTCATTGAAAAATGGAAAACCCAAGGTATGCACTCGTATTCATTTTATGATATCTTAATGCATATTTTGGATTCAAGTTAAATGATGAGCTTTACCATTATTTAGACCTCAAGATGTGCATAATGTTTTCAATTCCATATATATGAATGCACAAATTTAGGGGGAGTTCATACTTTACCTTGATGTTTCAATAGTATTGATCTAATTCATCTTTCTATGTCAAGGATCATTACTTTGAAACAATCTTTTGAGTATATATAACTTGTGTAGTTGTAGTATACTCAGGGTAATATAGGATAAACTCAAATGCTATCTAAGATTAATTATGTGCATATTGATTTCAAGTTCAATTATTTATATGCGCATATCTAATGGAGTTTATTCTATAGTTGATGGTTTAAAATGTATTGATCCCTTTCCACTCCATATAATATTTGGATCATTACATTCCATCAAATTGAGTATATGAAACTTGTGTAGTTATATGTATACTCATGTCAATTTAAATTGAGTTTAAATTAAGTTCGGTTGTCTTTCAATCAATCAAAGAACATTTCATCATGTGTTGATGGTGTTTCTTTGTTGATTAAGGAAAGACGAAAAGTTCTTGAGTATAATGAAGCATTAGTTGCATCAAAGTACTCAAGACATCTTTTATTCATTTAAATTTATTTGGGTTGTGCTCAATCGATCTAAGAGGCATCCATTATGTGTTAATGGAATGCAAGTGATGATTGAGGCAACTGTGTTTGTTGGACTAACGATCTTCCATGAGTTGTGAAGTAGGTTAAGTCCAAGACGATAAAGAATCGGGAACAAGTCATCATGTGTTGATAAATTTCAAGAGAAGATCCCGAAATGAAGAGAAGGGTTAGAGAAGATTCATCATGTGTTGATGAACAAGAAGAAGAAGATTCGATCTTGGAGTGAAGATGTTTGGAAATCATGAAAGCTCCAAATGGATCGCTAAAAGCAAAGGTATAACTAGCTAGAGCTAAGGATGTTTTCCTAGTCTTTTACCGATCTCAGTGTTTGGATGGGAGACCAGATTGCTAGTTAGGTGCCGTACTACTAAGAGGGGTTGAGTCTTTTAGCTTGAGCTTCATCATGTGTTGATGAACAAAATCCGGTTCACTCTAGCTCACTCTCTTTGTTTGGTTTTTGCATGAGCTAAGTATTTGCATGTGTTGCAAATAAGGGAGCTCATGCTTGCTTCTTATTGAATCTTAATCGATTTGGTTTTTACATGGAGCTATGGATTTGCATGTGTTGCAAAAGGGAGATAGCTCATGTAATTTGGTTTATGTGGTTTGCATGGAGTTAAGTTTTGCATGTGTTGCAAAAGGTGAGAGCTCATGCATCGGTGTTTTAGCTTGTGACTTGATCTTGTGTTGATCATCATAAAAGCTAAGTAAAGTTTATATTTTGTGTTTGCAAAATGTGTTTTTGCAAAATGTTGATTTATTATTTACAAATGTGGTTTGCAAATAAGCTAGAGGTTATGGGTTTCAATCCTAAAGCATGTGTTGGCATTTGCAAATGTGTTTTGCAAAGTGTCGGGATCATGTGTTGATCTTTACATGGCTAGAGGATTGATCTTATAGCTTCTCGGATTATTTGCAAATGTGTTTTGCAAAATATCGGTGTTTCATTTGATCTTGGAGCATGTGATTAGAATTTGCAAATATATTTTTGCAAGAATTGTTTTGATCATGAGTTGATCATCACATGGCTCAATATTTGATCTTGTTGACTTTCTAGCTTGTAGTCATGCCCTTCATCAAGTCTATATGAGGGATTTCGAAAAATCAGATTTTAGACTTGAATGACTACATTAGAGTTTGGTTTTGGTGATATTTAAAAATATCTATGGTTGCTTAAATCTTGAAAATAGGTGGAGATTGTAGCCCTCGTGATAAGCTTCGCATAGAATCAAAGATTACCTAAATCGGAGTTCGGAGTAAAAAGTTATGAACGTTTTAGTGGTTGGTCAAGAGGTAGTACCGCTCTCCGGCTGTTTTTTTCCAGAGAGGATGTTTTTGGTACCGGTGAGCGGTAGTACCGCCCTATGTGCGGTAGTACCGCCCCATGTGCGATAGTACCGCTCTAGGGAGCGGTAGTACCGCATTTTCTGAGTAACGGCTAGTTTTTTAGCCGTTGGCTTCTGAGGGGCGGTAGTACCGGCCTCCCAGGGGCTTTTCGCCCACTTTAGCCCTAACGGCTAGTTTTTCTTGTGGAGGCTATATATAAAGACCCTTGGGAGCTGGCATTTGGTTGTTGTTGGTTCTATTTAGTGTTTGGATGAGGTGTTGCATGTGTTGCACACTCATATTTGATTTTTGAGCTAAGAGTGAGCCCTAATTGCATGTGTTGCAATTAGGAAGTGGATGAGTGCCTCTTGTGCATGTGTTGCACTTGAGGAGCCATTGTGCATGTGTTGCACTTGGTGATCACCGAGTGCATGTGTTGCACTAGGTGAAGTTCAAGCGGAAGGCTTGGCTTGTTACTCTTGGTGTTTGCCGACACCTAGACGGCGTGTGGGCGTCGTGTGGCGGGGGAGCTTCTCGACGAAGGTTGTGAGAAGCCCGGCAAGTTGTGAAGGTCGGTGCTCGCCTACCCGGAGCGGGAAAGAGCAACCACTAGTGGATTTGAGGCGGGAGCTCAATTCGTGGAGCCGGTCCAATTTGGTTGGGCTTGCCTCAACGTGGATTAGGGGAGACCGGCAAGTCTCCGAACACCACGGTAAAAAGTATCATGTCTCTTGTCTCATTTACATTCAAGCATTTACTTTATTGCTATATTATTGATTACTTAATTGAGATAGAATTGCTTAGTTTAACTTGATTGTTCAATCTAGTAATTATTGTGTAGAGACCAAATTTAGTTAGTGCACTAGTGAGCCTAGTTGATTTAGGCCTTAATTGTGAAAACCTAGTTTATCACTTCCGTATTATCTTTGATTAAGTTTTGACATAGGGGTTGATTAAAGCGAGTTATTTTAGAGAGAGATTAATTTTGTAAAACGCCTATTCACCCCCTCTCTAGGCGCATCCTCGATCTTACAACCACAAGTGCTGTTATGGGGCAGTCTTCAACCAATTAAGTTATCTAGTTTAACTTTGCATTTTGGAAGGCCGAAGTAGTACGGGCTCTCCTTTTAAGGTTTGCTCGACGGGGTACTCTCACCGAGGTGTTGGGAGCCACGCTTGCCAATACAACGGTGTACGCCTTGCCATGGGACAAAAACGGTGTGTTGGGTGTTGCGTGAAAAGAACCACGTTTTGTGTGAGTGTGTCTGTTTCTATGGCGAGGGCTTAACGTACCAGTGCTGGTGCAAAGTTAACCTAGGTAATGTAAAGGTTTTCGTCATGAACATTCTAGCCACATGCTAAAAGTGCGTGAAACATGCGGCACAAAGAAAAGGTCATAACTTGTGGGTAAAGCTGTACACCTCTGCAGAGTATAAATCTAATCGATTAGCCGTACCCACGGTCATGGGAGTCTTGGTGAACTGATGCGAGTTAGATGTTTTGTTATTTCAAAAGGGCTTGGTTTCATTTGCTTCGCAACTGTTGCTTTATGTCAAAGGGCAGACATTGATGGATCTCCTGATTGGATTATTCGTTGCTCACGAAGGGCTGTGAGTACTACTTATGCTTTACTTATTTCGTATCAATCAAATTAATTTGCTCTTATAAATTCTGTTTGCAAATAACTTGATTTACAAATTCAATTTCGCTTTATGCAAATTAACTGTAGTAGCCTCCTTTGACTTGGCCTGCATTTATGCATTTGCAAATACCACCTTAAGTCTTGTGGAGTACGAAAGTACTCACCCTTGCTTAATTTGTTGTTTTAGGTGGATAAGTTAGCGAAGCTTCGAAGGTTTTATTTCGTCGCATGATGCGGGATCTTCATTGAAGCGATCTTTCTAGGGATTTTTGCCTCATCAGTTGCCTGCGGGTTTTGGTTGGGCACACTACAAGACTTTGCTTCTTTTGCTGCTATATATTCTGAGTTGTAAGATTTATGTGTTTATTAGTTTCTGCTTAATTAATATGTTGTATGATTGTGATTCTAACTGTTGTAAATGTGCGTACTAGCTACTGATCCAGGGACTAGTACTGTATGCACATGAGATTTCCATTTTTGCATTCTATGTAAAAATGGGGGTTGTTACACCACAGCCTTGATTTTTGCCACATTTTCATCGTGAGCGTAACGGCCCTAGACGTGGCGTAATTATCGCCACTTAACCGTCGTGGGGTGAACACGATCTTCGTAGATTCCCCCAGCTCTGACCGATTCTTGCGCATGCTCGTGGACGAGCTTGGATGCTCATAGACGAGCATGGGTATGCTCGTAGGCGAGCCTGGGCCTACATGGTTGGGCGGACCCCCTGGCTAGACCATCCGAGGATCCTCCTTGGGAATATCATCCAAGGGCATACATGGTCGGCCGAAACTGGCTATCGGGGTATAATGGTCATTAGGGAAATTATCCAATCCCCGACAGTGCTGGCATGTTAGACTGCAAGCCTTGTAGCACACCAGTTGATACACATCCTAAAGTGTCTAGATCTGCTGGGACCCTAGTGAGCGATGCCACTTGTCGAGACCGGATTTTCAAATCCGAACCCTCTATGTATAACCGTGCTAATCCAGGAAAAGCTAGAACACACAGTGGAAACAATGATGATAACATAATCATATCACGAATCAAATAATATTAATTAAGCAAAAGGTATTAGTCTTATGGCCAAATTATTACAAATAAGCAGCCTCATGGCTTGAGTTCAATAACAAGCAACGAAAACAAAATAACAGTAGCAAAATGAGCCAATCTATTTGCTCAACAAGCAATCGACTGGGGTACGCGTCCTAATAATCCGAGTTGCCTTCATCATAACCACAAGCATAGAACTCGTAGTTACTTTCAGTTTCTGCGTACTCCTCTGTGGAAAGTTGGGATGTTACAAGGGTGAGTACAAATGTACTCCGCAAGTCTTGGAAACATAATGTACAATAACTATATGCATGGCTAAACAATTGAAGGAATAATTGGCTCTTTTAGCATAAAGAAAAGTTTAACTTTAAATACCAATAGTAATTTTACAAAGCATCAGTTGACCAAAAGGTAATTGAATAATAATTGTATTTGATATAACAACTAAACAGGTTCCAACCACCTGACTGGTTCCAGCCGCCAAACAACAACCCGAGAGTTTCAACCACTCACGGATTCCCAAACCATCATTTTATTTAAAAACAAAACTATAAGCTCTACAATGTGCTAGCGTACCTCGCCTGCCCTTGACCGTGGGTATAGCTACTTAAGTAGTTTTAACTCTGCAGAGTATGTACAACTTTACTCATAAGACATGATTGACTTGTTGCCATGCAATTAACACACTTCCTTTGGTGTGTCAACAGAGAGATCATGACAAGGCCTTTACAATACACGACATCGCTATTAACTTTTCTCGCTAAGGTTTCACCACTGTTAGGGTTCTAGCCACCCAGTACAGAAGCCCTCTCTTGCGCCTTGAGAGTGTCTATATCTGGCACCCACATCCCACCCAATGGCAAAACCAATAACAAGACGCACAAATTAATTAGCCAGTTCGTACCCATATAGACTTATGGTTGTATAGTAATGCTCGGTCTATAGTAACACATGCTCGGTCCTTAATTGACTAGGGCGGAACATTCACTTTCAATATCTCGTGCATCCAACACCCACCAATATTCATCCACCCCAGTCTAAACCATTTCCACTTTATTTCATTTAATAACAGTAGCAATACCAATTGCCACCATTTTACAAATAAGTTTAAACGATGTTTGAAAAGTTTCCCATAATGGCATAATACCAAAACGTTTAAGCTGGACTAAGCAATTCTATCGTCCCATGCTACACAATGGGTTATCACCAGATAAAGTGTCTAGTATTATCTAGGGTGACAAAAGTTTGTCATGATTAAAGTCAATGAGGGTATACCAAAACTGAAATTTAGCTAAACCTTAACACTACATTTGAAGTACACTACGTAAAAATAAGCATGCATAATTTAAAAAAACATAAGGTTTTCATAAAATATGGGATCAACATGTTCAAGGAAGACTTGCTTTCGTTGCCTCCTGCTAGTTCTGCTTCTGCCTACTGATTCGCTGGGGTTTCGACTCCGTCGTCTACATGTGAAATGAGAATAAATAAATAAAATAAATTCAAAAAATTAAAAAATTGAAAATAATGGTATTGGAAGAAAGATCATGAATTTAGAAATTGGAATCACTAGAATCGGAGCTCGAACGAAGGAGAACAGGCTCCTGGAAGTTCCTCGGATCAGAAAATCAAAAAAATCAAAAAGTCTGACACGTGGCAGGATTTGATTGGCTGGAATTTTGGATTTTCTAGAAATTCTGAAAATAAAAAATCTTTAGCTAACAAGTGGGACCCACGAGTTAGAGACTTGGTCCACGGTGGATCAGGTTCACCGAGGAGACCAAGGGCGACGCAGTAGACGAGCCGACGTGGAATGCCACACAGCGACTAGTGCTGAGGTGGCAGCCAGTGTGGCATTGACGCGGCTACCACGTGGTGGATGACGCGGCATGGGCATGCGAGGCGAGGCGGTGTTGACCGGCAAGCAAGCGAGGCGACGCAGTGGCGGCAGCAGCGAGCGGGCGTCTGTGTGACGGCATGGCGGCGTGGCGAAGATAGGTGCAGTAGCAACCGCAGCGATCTGAGCAAAGTGCTTAGCGTGGCGTGGCACGCCGGAGCCGGAGAAGAAGACACGGCCGGGAGCAAAATGCGACCAAAACGAAAGGACGAATGGCAAAAGAGAGAGGGTGGCGCGGGGAACTCGATGCGACCAATGGCGACGGCGGTGACTCACCAGCAAGGGAGAAACACGACGGAGAAGAGCTCGGAACACGGCGGTGCGACTCAGAGCTAGGGTTAGGATTTTGGCGGCGCACGAGTGATGAAACTCGAAGAAAACGAAGGGGAAGAAAGCGGCAACTTAAATAGATGCGAATCCCCAAGGAGTTTGGCATGGATACGGTGCAGCGGGCACGGAAAAAGCGGCGGTGGTTGTGGGTGAATCGGGTGGTGAGAGTTCGGCGTGAGGACGACGGCCGAGACGCTAACAAGCGGGATCCACGCATCAGCGAGCCGCCGCGGAGCGGGCCGGGCGACGCAGAGGGAGAGCTGGGCCGTGAAAAAAGGCCCGCACGGAAAAGAGAAATAAAATGATTTTCTGATTTTAGAAATTCTAGAAAAACAAAAAAGGCTAAATAAATGCCAAATAAATTAGGAAAAATCCCAAAAAATTCTCAAAATACTCTTAAGCATTTTGAACCTAGATAAATTATTTTGAACTCATTTAGACTTAAAATTTTGATTCAAATTATTTACTTGCAATTGAGAGCTCAAATTTAAATCACAAAAATTTTGAAAACTTGGAGAAAATATTAGAAGGCCAAAATTTGGAATGCTACACCACTCAATATCGCAGCCTCACAGGTGCCTACAATATCTCAGCTTCACACGGCTAGATATTGTTTATGCCGTCTAGCTGGTCTACCATCATTTGCATGACCCCCGAGAGCCACACCTCACGGCAGTTAAGAGCATCCTTCGGTACTTACGCGGCACCATCAACCGTGGGCTCCAACTTCATCTATCTCTAACGGTGGACCCGGTCATATATTCTGATGCAGACTGGGCAGGATGTCCAGACACACGTAGGCCTGGGCATTCGGATTAACCGAAAAATTCAGTTTCAATTTTCGGTTTATTTGGAAATTCGGTTATTTCAAAATTGAAACCGAACTATGTTTGAAAATTTCGGTAACCGAAAATTTGGTTAACCGATAGTTCGGTTTCGGTTTCGATTTTAACCGAATTAACCGAACTTGGCAATGATGATGGTCGTGTCGTTAGCAACTTTGTTGCTTAGGTAGCCACCGTTTGTAGCCTCCTCTTTTGACATTTGAATTTAAGGACAGTCCAGTTGTTTGTTTCATACTAAAATGCTCCTTGTGCAATTATGGTTTCAGGCATTGAGGAAGGAGCCTCTGACTGGCTATGGCGATGGGAAACAGACGAGGAGCTTTCAATATATCTCCGATTTGGTGGGTCCCTTTATCAAAGTTTGGTTAGTTCGGTTAACCGAGGGTTAAAACCGAATTAACCAGAAAAAGTTTGATTATTCCATACAGCTAACCGAATCAACAACCGAATAATTCGGTTTCAGTTTTTTTGGCTTCGGTTCCAGTTTTAACGTTTTCGGTTTCCGGTTTATTTGCCCAGCCCTAGACACACGCAAGTCCACCTTAGGCTATGCTATGTTTCTTGGTGATAATCTCATTTCCCGGTCTTCCAAGCGTCAGAACACAGTGTCTCATTCTAGTGCCGAAGCAGAATACCGTGCCATTGCCAATGCTGTTGCAGAGGCTTGCTGGCTTTGACAGTTACTACATGAGCTTCGAAGCCCTCTCCACCGAGCTATTGTCTTCACTGTGATAATGTGAGTGCTGTCTACCTGTCGACGAACCCGGCGCAACATCAGTGCACCAAACATGTCGAGATAAGACCTTCACTTCGTATGGGAGCGCCTGGCTCTAGGCGATGCTCGAGTTCTCCATGTTCCAACGACCTCCTAGTACGCCAACATCTTCACCAAAGGGTTGCCTACATCCATCTTTACTGAGTTTTGGTCCAGTCTGAACGTCCGTCTTGCCGGCGTTCCAACTGCGGGGGCGTGTTAGACAGAGAATCAGGCCCTGGGCTCTCTCCTGTGCATGCATGCATGGCGTGCACAGCTCTAGTCCTACGTGACGAAGTCCGGTACCGCTAGGATCATGCGTTAGAACTAATCCCGGTCAGATATTCCTCGCCTTCATCCTGTTTCCATAAATCATGCGAGGTGGTTATCTCAGTCTTGAGATATAAATATGTAACGCGTGTTTCCTAATCAAATATTCATTCGTGTGATATTCCCTCACATATTGAGTTGCATGCATAGTCAATTCACCTAAAACTTTAAGCTGATAAGGAAAGGTGGGCAATTCGCTTATACTTTAACACTTCCCCTCACGTGTAAGCTCTCTTAGTCCTAAGACGTGGAATATAAGTGAGTTGTAATTATTTTTTAATTGTGTCAACCAGGTCTTGAACTCGAGACCTCTTGGCTCTGATAGAAACTTCGTCACCTAACTGGATGTTGAGTTCACTATGGGTAAAGTGATACAAAATCTGCACAGGGTATAAAATTCTCTACTAATATAAATTTGCAGTTGGTGGCAGCGGTCTGTTCTTCTTAGCCCCCCTCTCACCATATCTCCAATAATAACCGGTCATTATAGCTAATTATTCTTTCCTGATTTACAACCAACTATATCTCTCTAAATATGGCTGATTATTATAGCAAATTCCCTGATTATTGTTGGTAATTAATAGCTGGCCAATTATTCCTTTTGTACTTTATATATGCTATACAGTTTTCACAGAATCAATCAAGGGAATTCATTCAAGATCTCCCATGTCGTGCCGCCGCGGCGAATGAACTCGACGAACTGATCCATAAGTGACGGACCGACGTACATGACCGTAAGGCGCAAGAAGTCGAGCGCCGCGGTCAGTAGTAACTGCGGCCAGAAAGACAGCTAGAGTGAGACGCTCACCGGGTGCCGCGACCCTAGCGTCGGCCAGTTGGACATGAACAAAGTGTACGACGCTTCGGCGCGGTTGCCCGGTGACACTGATGGGATGTTATCGGCGGTGAGAGAGTCATTGGCATACCCCTTGAAGATAAACGGGTTGATCCAGCTGAACATCACGAGAGAGATGAACGACGTGGCGGCGCATGGCGTGGCGGGAATCTCGGTACTTGTGTCTTCTAGTTTACCTTCATGGGCTCCGGCATCATGGCCAGTGAAGCCAGTGATGGCTAGGTACGCTAGAGGCATGGAGACGAGTAGGCCGGCAAAGGCGAGAGGGTCATCTGGGAAGAGCAGCGAACCGTCGGCGCAGCGGACCACTGCCGAAGCGGAGAAGAGCGCGGCGCCAGGGCGGTGGCGATCCAGAAGACGCGAAGGTGCAAAGACTAGGTGGCGGCGGTGTCTCCTTTATCTGAGGTGACTAACCATGCAGCCATGGCGTGCGCGACGAAGTGGACGGCGAGGAAGGTAGACTCCGCAGCGCGCCATGGCGTGCTTGGCAGGAGGAAGAAAGCGAGCGCGAGGAGGACGGCGGACGCTGTGATGAAGACGACAGATGCCCCGAGTGCAACCGCATAACGGCCAGTGGTCCTGAATGGCGGTGGATGACCGCAGCGCCTCGTGCTCGAGGGAAGCCCCCGTGTCACCCCTGCGAAGGCAGTGGATGACGAGGACGAGCGAGGTGACGAGAAAGACGAGATCGATGGCGCCGAGGAGCGCGCGTTGCGGGCATGGCGAGAGGAAGAGGAACACGAGCTGGTAGTATAAATTGTAAAAAGGGATAAAATGATTGATTGATTTTTGAGATTGGTAATATATATTGCTACGTACAATATATTTGGTTTTAATTCATACCGGAGAAGAAACCATAAAAACTTTTGTAATCGGAAGAAATAGATGTTTGATCTTGTAGCACAATTTTTTTTATTACTTGACCTTTATGTTTCGTTACTAATTTTATTTTTCGTAGCAACGCACGGGCATTGATCTAGTATGAATTCATATCTATCTCCTAGATTGAAGGTTACATAAGTTAATTCTACCTTATATACGAGTGCTAGTAGAAATTTTATAAATAAAAATCGAAACAAGATTTCCTTAATAAAACCTATTTTCGGTATTTGGTTTTGAGGAATGGTTTGGTGATATGGAACCGATATTGGTTCCAGGTGATAAAGCTCATAAATGCATAATTCTTACTAATGCTTACTGAGTACACCTTTGTACTCACTCTTGTCTACTCTTTTCTTAGACTGATTGCTATGGATGCTCTGACAAAGAGTGGCTAGATGATCCCTCGTAGGAGCAAGGTGATGAGAAAATGGAGATCGACTCATAGGACTGAGTGGAGTAGAGGCCCTTACAGTAGAGGCCTCCGCTCTCTAGGGTATATGTATATTAATGTTGTAATGACTTTTGCTGTGAATTATGTAATAAGATAGGTGAAAGACTGTACGATGGCATTGCGTTTGGAATGTAATAAAGTTCCTATTAGTCTCTAATTAGTGTTCTGTTGCAACACTCTGAAATGGTGTGTTAACTAATAAATTGTTAGGTTTACTCGATGAGCTAAATTAATATGCCCTAAGCAGTGTAATAAACTTCAGATTAATGACACCACTAATGTCATTATCTAAGGTTAATTATGCGTGTCGTCACATGAAGGAATAGTGAATGATGATAAATGATCCCTTTGCTCGCTTTAATATTTGTACAATTTGCATTGGAATGTTAATGCATAAAAACACTACTCTAGGCTGTTGTGACTCTGTCACTCGTGAGCCCAACAAAGCGAGAGCACTTAACTGGAGATTCAGGATAGCAAACACTTGAGATGAAATTGGGAGAGGCAGGAACTCGAATGAACAAATGAAAAACTGCTAAAATGCACGAAGAATCAACTGAAATCGATATACGGTATGGTACATATATAGGACCGGTAAAGAAAGGAAACCGTCTCAAATGAAAAAATAAAGGAAGGAAGCCCAACTATTCCAGTTTAGAATATGAAAATTCCACGAATAAACCAAGCAACGGAACTAACCACAAGCCAGAGCTCAAACATGAGCACGCTATTGTAATTTGCTCTATTGATCAACTGCCTGCATTGTAGGTACCCAGCGCTAAACTTCTCGAAAGCTCTCCAATCATACAGGGGGTATACAGGAATGACTCTTATATACCATAGTAATGATTGTGATAGTAACTATTTGGGCGCAAGTAACCCAGATACTGAGCCTTTGAGTTATTCAAATGATAGGCCACTGCTCTAAATGTTTGACCCAAGAAGACTACCTTTTTGAAAGGATGAAATCCAAGGATGTTGATGCATCCATAGCAGTATTTCTCACGTCCACCGTCAATTGAAAGAAAATCATCATTGTCGGAGTCCCACTCAAAATTCTTTTCCGATATTGTTTCAGTGTTGTCATGCACATCGATATTATCTCCTTCTGTGACCATCCAAGCTCCATGACAGCGTGAGTCTACTTGTTGGGCAATGGGCCTAAGGTCATGTTGATACTTCAATACCCACTCCATCTGTCCACATGATTCATTAAGGATCCAAACCTATAGTTGCCATTCATTGTGTTGCCATTGATCATAAATTATTCCAAAGTACACCCCCTTCTCTGATCTCCCTAGATATGGTTTTGCATATTTCTTTTCAACGTCTGCGGGCGTTTTAATTACATGGTACTTGTCATTTGACAAGGAAAACCTGAAAAACATAATTAAATGTATCACATAAAAATATATGGCGTCTCATTGCTTAAACTGATGTAATGTTCTTTTAAAATTGATCATCATTAAATAACTAAAGCAATTTAAATGTAATGCAAAAGGACATAAAAACATTTACCGAAACTTCGTCACCTATGTGTGTGGTTGATGGGATGAGGTTAAATGGGATGGGATGGTCCTGTACTATTTGGTTCCATTATTTTGAGTGAATGGAATGGTTCAACATCTATAGAGAATATTTCTCAAATTTGTATCACACCGACGTCTTAGATAGGATGGTTCTATTCAAGTTACCAAATATATGGATGACAATTTTCTTGAACCATATAATACATGTATCACTTGGTACAAGCAACCAAACACACTCTTAACTGGATGATGGTGGACATGAAATCATATTAAAGACAACAACATCCGGTCTAGTTTATTTACATATAACAAATCATTATTTTTTAACGCATATCATTCATATTAATTGTACATTCGTCTATTTAACTTTTAACATGCCAACAACCAATCTATATATGGGCATGCATCAGATGCATGAAATATGTTAAATCAAAAAACCAAAACAACAAATACTTCTAGACCAAAAAACATTAATTACGCGGGTATGCGTGCACTAGGCTACTAGAGGTAGTACAGTATGCATCAAAGTTCTCATCAACACTAGTTAGACAATCTAGCCTGAAATATTCATCTATTATATATACTAGAAAGAACATCAACCAGATGAAACATTTGTGCAAGAAAATGGAAGGCGAAAGCCATTGGAAATAGTAGGATTTTATGTATAGTAAGATCATGCATACGTACCTCGTAACAAAAGCACCTCGACAATGCACATAAATTGCTCCCTGCCAGTATACGGCATAGCGCTGGCGCGGCCCTCACATCGTCGGTTCCAATGAATCTAACCGCATATCTACGACCGTCCCCGCCAGCTCACCTTCCCGGACAAAGGTCCTCCTCTCCCACCGCCCGGTCCTCGACGAGAATACATTCAGTCTCCATGGTGACGGTGGCCATTCCATCAGGCACCATGGGTCATCAGGCTCGTCCTCTTCCACGGACGGTGCAGGTGGCAGTGTTATATCCCCTTGGCCACCAGATGATCCGGGATGTGAGAATCAACAAATCTCAACCGCAAAGCTCAAACAACAGAGAAGAAATGGAAAGAGAACAGAAAGAACGCAAGAACAGAGAAAGAACAGACAAAAGGCTAACAACCAGATTTTCATTCCATATCTTCAACAACTCTCCAGCAACATCATTCCAGCCCTTTTATAGACAAGGTTTGTACCCTGCTTTACCCGACACAATATGCCCCACACTTCAGACATAGTTTACTTTAACTATCACAGTAATTACTATTAGTATTGTCGTTCTATTACTATTCCTCGACACCTTCAACCCCCAGCGCAGGATGCCTCCGTGACTCGATCTCAGCCAGCCGTTACACTGCTCCCCCCTTGAAGCGTTGCTTGACCCCAAGCAATGGCAGAAGGAAACCTGCTGCGCAACACATTCAAATCTTCCCAAGTCGCTGCTTCAGCCGACAACCCCTTCCATTTGACCAGGCCCTGGGCTACAGCCGAACTACCCTTCTTGACCAATCGCCTTTCCAGAATAGCTTCAGGTTCAGTCATATGTATATCCAGATCGACTGTCTTAGGCAACTCAGCATAGACTGGCGAGTAATTCAGATTGAAAGGTTTAAGCTGAGAAACGTGAAAAACGGGATGAACCTGACAATCTGCTGGCAAATTTAACTGATACGCAGCTGGGCCAATTTTCTTAGTAACTTGAAATGGTCCATAAAATTTATAAGCTAACTTTGGGAAAGGTCTGTTCAACAGGGACGTCTGGGCATACGGCTGCATCTTCAGAAGCACCTGTTCTCCGACGGTGAATTGGCGATCCTGGCGGTGCTTGTCAGCCTGAAGCTTCATACGGTTTTGAGCTCTTGCGAGATGTTGTTTAACCAATTCAGTGTACAAATGGCGATTGTGAAGAAAATCATTGACCTCTTCAGAGCTGTTGTGTGGAGATGGAGGTAAGGCACCATAGTTCGGTTCAACTCCATACAACACACGGAAGGGAGAACACCCCAAGGATGAGTGAAAATTGGTGTTGTACCAAAACTCAGCCAAGGGTAGCCAGGTTTTCCATTTCTTCGGCAGTTCATGAACAGCACATCTCAAGTACATTTCTAAACATTGATTTACTCGTTCACTCTGGCCGTCGGTTTGTGGATGGTAAGCTATGCTATACTGAAGTTTGGTGTCCAACAACTTGAACAACTCCCGCCAAAACAAACTGGTGAATATCCGATCCCGACCAGAAGTGATGGAAACAGGAAGGCCATGCAGTTTCACCACATGTTCCAAGAATACCTTAGCAACCATTGGAGCAGAAAAGGGATGTTTGAGAGGTATGAAATGCGCATATTTTGAAAAACGATCAACAACCACCATGATGACATTATACCCTTCGGACAAAGGTAATCCCTCGATGAAATCCATAGTGAGGTCCTGCCACACTGTTGCCGGTACTGGTAATGGTTGAAGCAACCCAGACTGCTTAGTGTGTTCACTTTTGGCCAGTTGACATACAGTACATTGTTTCACAAAGTCTTCAATATCTCTTTTGATACCAGTCCAATAGAAGAGCTTCCGTATTCTCTGATAAGTTGACTGCATCCCAGAATGGCCACCAATTGGACTTGCGTGAAGTGCAGCAATCAACTTTGTTCAGAGAGCAGAGTTCGCGCCCACCCAAATTCTGCCGCGATGTTTGATCAGCCCTTGCTGTAATTCATAGCCATTGTCATCGGGGCTGTGGATAGCCAGCTGGACAAGCTTGTTCTGAGCATCTTCATCGGTGACATATGAGTTCACCACCTCCTGGATCCACACCGGCTGCATGGAAGAAGTCATCTGCAAGGCCATAATCGGACCAACCCGAGACAATGCATCTGCAACAATATTTTCACGACCTTTCTTGTACTGAATGCGAAAACACAATCCCATAAGTCTTGTCATAGCTTTTCTTTGCATGTCAGATTGTAAATGCTGCTCATCCAAGTAACAAAGACTGCGGTGATCTGTCTTAATGACAAACTCATTGTGTTGCAAATATGGTCTCCATTTATCTACAGCCAAAATCAATGCCAAAAACTCCTTTTCATATATGGATAAACCCTTGTGCACCGGACCCAGAGCTTTACTGAAAAAGGCGATGGGATGGCCTTGTTGGAGTAAAACAGCACCCACACCAAAATCACATGCATCTGTCTCCACCTCAAAACTCTGAGTAAAGTCAGGTAGCTTCAATACAGGAGTAGAGGCCATTGCCCGTTTCAAACACAGAAAAGCATCGGTTGCCTTTTTATCCCATAAGAAGGCCTTCTTCTTTAAGAGATCAGTCAATGGTTTCGCCAACATACCATATCCTTGCACAAACTTCCTGTAATAGCCCGTCAAACCTAAAAAACCGCGCAATTCAGTGATGTTCCTTGGTTGTGGCCAATCCAGCATAACTTGCGTTTTCTTGGGATCAGTAGATACCCCTTGATCTGAAATAATATGTCCTAAATATTCAAGTTTCCGTTGAGCAAACATGCATTTGGATCTTTTAACAAAGAATTGATGTTTCTTGAGAGTTTGAAAAACAGCGGTCAAATGATCAACATGAGTCACCAAAGAAGGACTATAAACCAATATGTCATCCATGAATACCAATACAAATCTGCGAAGAAAAGGCGCCAAAATGGAATTCATAACACATTGGAATGTTGCGGGGGCATTAGTAACACCAAATGGCATGACCTTGAATTGGTAGTGGCCATGATGAGTCTTGAAAGCAGTTTTGGGTTCATCTTCCTCCTTCATGCAGATTTGGTGATAACCAGCACGAAGATCCAACTTAGAAAAGTACTGAGTTCCAGAGAGTTCATCCAATAATTCATCAATGACAGGCATCGAAAACTTGTTCTTGATTGTCAAGTCATTCAAGCGACGATAATCCACACAAAACCGCCAAGAACCATCCTTCTTTTGTACTAACAAAACGGGCGACGCAAATGGACTGATGCTGGGAATAATAATGCCAGCCGAAAGCATATCGGAGACCTGACGCTCAATTTCATTTTTATGCATTGGAGAGTATCGGTAAGGGCGAGAATTACGGTGTAGCACCTGGAATCAGGGTGATCGCATGGTCATACTCTCGTTTGGGAGGAACTCCCTTCGGTTCCTGAAATACTTCTGCATGATCTGCCAGGACTTGTTGAATTGGCGCAGGTACTGGATCTGCTTCTTCAGACTGTGTGGTTTCAACAATAGCCATGGCCCAAATGTCATTTCCTTTGTCCCATTTGTCAAGTTGTTCCACTGTTAAAGATGTGAGACAAGGTGATGAAGTGCGTTTAACACCAATGAGTTTAACCCAGGTACCTTTGTAAGTAAACTCAATTACTTTTTCTTGCCAATGACACATCATAGGACTATGTAATCGCAGCCAATCCATTCCCAAAATGGCGTCATAAGCCCCTAATTCCAAAACACGAAAGTCTGTGTTGAAAGTCTGTCCTTGTGCCCACCATTCCAATGCAGGTGCCATATACTTACACTGAATTGTGTCGCCATTGGCCACTCTAACAGCTACCGGTGTGCATGGCGCAGGCACATACCCAATCTTGTTCAAGAAAGCAGCATTAATAAAGCTATGGGAACTGCCGGAATCAATGAGGATTAACATGACCTGGTTTCGAACAAGCGCCAGAATATGCACTGTTTATGGGTCATCCACTCCGGACAACGCATTAAGTGATAAATTGCAGCCTTCTTCTTTCTCAGATTCCGTAGTCCCTAACAAATCCAACACTGTATCAGAGATTACTTCTTCATGTTCCTCAACAGTCAGTGCTTGAATCTGCGCTTGTTGCTTCTTTTTACAGTGTAAAAAATGATTGGGTTCATATTTTTCACCACACTGGAAACAAAGTCCATTAGTGTGACGGTACTCACGCACCTGTCGAGCTTTCCATAACTCTCCTTGCCCCACCCTCGAAGTGTTCTGAGGACTGTCCAGTGTAACAGACGTTCCCTGCTCCTTAGAATTGCTAAGTTTCTGCTTCCATATTTTCTGCCGATGAAGAACATCCTACTGAACTTGAGCTACTAGTGCTGCACGATCGACAGACTCTGGAACTTGACACTGCACCATTCCTCTCAGATCGAACTTGAGTCCTTTTACAAACTGGGAAACAAAAAATTCCTCTCCATAATGAGGGTTATGCATGGATACCTCAAACATAAGTTGATCAAACTTCTCCTTATAATCTGAGACTGAGCCATTTTGCTTCAGGTCAACTAGTTCTTCTAAGAGCATGCGGTGATCAAATGCGCCAAACTTGGTTTCTACTGCATCCATAAACTGTGCCCAAGTGCCCAACTCATGGCGAGCTTTAAACATTTGCAACCATCTGGCCGCGTTTCCCTCCATATGAAGAGTAGCAGCATTCACCCACAACGCTTCAGGGATATTAAAAAGCTTATAATAATCCATGCATTTGTCCCTCCACAGCCGAGGATTGTCCCCATTGAATGTAGGAAAGGAAAGCTTAGGGAAAGGACCTCTGATCGTCCCATTGCAATCTCTGGGAAAACGTTGATGGGGAGTGGTGATGTCTTGTGTGCCGCCGCCCACCAGCCCAGGAACTGGCGCCGCCCGCGCCGACGATGATGGTTCGGCCTCGCCTTTGCCCCACTGGTGGAAGTTCAGCGGTGCGGGAGTAAACAATGCCTTGCCCACCACTGAAGAATTACCTTCCTGGAACCCTGATGTGTCCATTGTTCTTGCTAAAGTGAGTTGTGTGATGGCCTGGGCGGTCGCCTCCAGTTGTTTCGACATAAGTTGGTAATCCTTCGTGTTCTGTTCCACCACCTTGGCCGTAAGATCCGATCGCTGCAACAATTGCTGTGCGCAGCATCCATCAACTCCATACGCGCAAAGAGGCGATCGAAATTTTCCTTGATCGTCGCCTGTTGTTCTTCAGATTTCTTCGCTGTCTCACCTATCGCCGCCAAGACGAGTTGGGTCTGGATTGAAGGTTTCGGTGGAGCTGTTGCGATTGATGGAAAATGTTCAGACGAAGTCCCCTTTTCCCGAGACGATCGCCCCTTCGAATCAAGCAGACCGAGTTAACCAGACTCAGGAACCCCAGTTTATGCGGAGATTCTCAGGATTAAGTGCTTAATCCCGAGTTCCTCCAACCCTCAGCTAGAAAAAAATTTTACAACCCAGCCCGGATGATCGAACGAAGCTCTGATACCAAGATTGTTATATCCCCTTGGCCACCGGATGATCCGGGACGTGAGAATCAACAAATCTCAACCGCAAAGCTCAAACAACAGAGAAGAAATGGAAAGAGAACAGAAAGAACGCAAGAACAGAGAAAGAACAGACAAAAGGCTAACAACCAGATTTTCATTCCATATCTTCAACAACTCTCCAGCAACATCATTCCAGCCCTTTTATAGACAAGGTTTGTACCCTGCTTTACCCGACACAATATGCCCCACACTTCAGACATAGTTTACTTTAACTATCACAGTAATTACTATTAGTATTGTCGTTCTATTACTATTCCCCGACACCTTCAACCCCCAGCGCAGGATGCCTCCGTGACTCGATCTCAGCCAGCCGTTACAGGCAGCTGTGGCGATTCCACTGGCTGCTGAAACTCCTCCGTGTCCTCAGCCGACGTGCCGTCCGGCAATGAGAAGAGCCTTTCCAGGCAGAACGGTGCGTCCATCTCCTGCTGACGCAGCAGCGCGCGTCGACGCTCCTCCACCACCACCTTCCGCCGCTTCCGGTGGTTCTGGGGCGTCGGCTTCTCCGGCACGGTGGGGATCAAGAACACCTCGAAGTGCGACGACACGGCCAGATCGAAGACGAGGTACTTGTGGGAGTTCTGCCTCGTGGTCTCTGTGCGCTGGGGAAGCAGCTTCCAACGCTGCATCGCGGGGTTGCACACGCAGAGCATGCGCGTGTCAGGACCTGGGAGAATTTAGAATCAAAGAATCGCAAGAATCCCGCCAGACCTGAACTTCCGCCGCCGCCACAACAGGAAAATAAACTAGGGTTCTACAATAGCTAAAAGACTACCAGAATATGCGGAAGGTAAGTTTCTTCCATTCCAAACATGGGATTTATACTGCATCCCTTTTACAGCGGTAATTAGCAAAGTTCACAGCGCACAGGCTAAAGCATCGAGTAAAAGAAAGAAAGCGACAAAACACAGACAAAACACTGTTCCCGGTCAGCTGGCCGTCGGATGAAACCGAAACCCTTCGCACTTTCCCTTGTCCGTTGATGCGTTTTTAAACGTCCTCAGCTTCCTCTGTTTTCTTCTGAGTTTTCCCGCTTTTCAAATCTTCAGAACAAAACTACCCACAGCTCTTGACATTGCCCCTTCCTTGAGCTGAGACTTGTCCTCAAGTCTTGAAATCTGGGAATGTTTTCTGAATAAAGCTTACATCCTCCCAAGAAGCATCTTCATCCGCCAGATTCATCCACCGTATGAGCCACTGTGCAACAGCCACTCCCTTCCTTGGCACGATTCTGCGGTCCAGTATGGCAACAGGTTCAGTCTTGATTTTTCCTTCTTCATCAACTAGAGGGAGACCTGCCAGTGGGACAGCATGATCACCATGATGTTTTTTCAGTTGACTGACATGGAAAACCGGGTGAATACCAGAATCAGTCGGCAAGAGTAATTTGTAAGCTACAGCACCAATTTTACTCATCACTCTGAAAGGGCCATAGTATTTGGATCTAAGTTTGAGGGACCCCCTTAATCCAAACGCATTTTGCCTGTACGGCTGAAGCTTCAAATATACCATATCACCCTCCTTGAAACTCCTCTCTGTTCTTTTCAAGTCAGCAAATTTCTTCATCCGGTTTTGCGCTTGGTTCAAATTTGCCTTCAGTCTCTTCATCATCCTTTCCTTTTCTTCCAGTGTTGTTTTCGCTTCTTCCGAGGCAGCACAAGGAATTGCCAGTTCTGCTACTTGTGGAGGTGGATAGCCATAAAGAGCTTGGAATGGAGTTACTTTTAATGCAGTGTGATATGATGTATTATACCACCACTCTGCCATTGTTAACCAATTCAGCCATTTTTTGGTTCTTGAAAGACCATGCTGCGCAAATAAGACTCCACGCACTGGTTTACACGCTCTGTTTGTCCATCCGTTTGAGGATGGTGGGCGGTGCTAAACTTCAATGATACTTTCAACGGTTTAAAGATTTCCTGAAACAGCTGACTAGTGAAGATACGATCCCTATCGGTAACAACAGCAATAGGCATACCATGTAATTTGAATATATTGTCCATGAAAACTTGCACCACTTGCTGCACAGTATACTGGTGTCGACGATCGGGATCGCCAACCGCATAAGTGAGTAGGGGTTAGAATGTTATGGGACCCGAGCTGCGTTTACGTTCTAACGGAGGAAAATGGCGGGCGTGAGGATGGCGGAGCCGCAGGCGACAGCGAACACGAGACACAAGTTTATCTTGGTTCGAGCCCTGTGAAGGTAATGACTCTCTCGATCGCCTTGCGGCGGTGATTTCCTTGTTATGTGGGTGTCTGAGCGGTGTTTACAACTCAAGATAGTAATGGAATTCTAGCTCGAGTGCTTGTCGTTGTCTGTTGTCTCTTGAGCTCACGCGTCCTTGATCTTTTATACCCTTTCGCGCGCAAGCGGCCAGGAAGCGATCCTGAAAAGGGTCCTCGTGCACCTTGAGGGCTGCGGCAAGCGCCTTACGGACTTGCCGCACTCCTAGTCATCCCGCGACCCGTTCTCTGAAACCGCCGGTCAAACGCTAGATCCGAAATCCTTGGGCGGACGGGGCTTGAGCGAGACTACTTTGAGCCATAGGTCGTCTTGGTCGAGCTCGGGCACACCGTGCTCGAGGTCGAACGTCGATGCGCACCAGTCGGGTCGGGGCCTTCGAGCATGGGAATCTGCGATCGCCGCCGCCGTCGGTCAAGGAGTTCCTGAGCCTCGGCAACCACCCGAGGCTCTAGGTCGGAGGAACCCTCGGGGCGACCTCGAGCCTTATTCTTGGGGCAACAAGACCTTCGTGAGTCTCGGCGCCTTGGCGAGGTCGGCGGAGGCCTCAAGGCAAGTCCCTTGGCCTCGACACCTGGCGACCTTCGGACTTCTCGATGTCGGTACGGACGTGAACAGCCGGTGGGCACCTGGCGGCGTCTTGACTTCGTAGCCCAAGCCTTAATTGCTCCCGTCAAATCACCATTGGCACGCCTTTTGAGGCGCCGCGGACCTGATTTGGCTTGTGATGCGGTTTATAAATCCAGCGCCATATCGTCGGTCGAAAAATCCCCACTCTTACGCCCTTCGCCTTCCAAGCTCTCTTGCCCGAGCAAAGCTCCTCTTTTCCCCTTGAGACCAAGCCGACCACGACCACCATGACTAAGTTAGGAAGGAGCCTGTTTGTCGGACTCGAGGATGAGGAACTCGAGTCCACAGAATTGCTGGATCCGTTCACATGGCGGTTTGGGAACGAGACCGAAACCGCACCCCAAGGACGGCGAGATCGTGCACACGAGCACCTCGCCCTCTTGACTGCGGACCGGGAGAGCGAGTTCGTCGCGAGGTCCTCTCCAGTGCGACATCGAACTCATCAATCTGGGCCAACTCCGTTCTTCTCCTCACCATCTTTTCCCATCTATGCGAGGGTTCTAGGGATTCTCCGACCCCTCGCTCTTCTTCCCGATACTTGGTCTTTTCCGCTCGGGAAGGACCCGTGGTCATTGTGTCTACTTAGAATTGCGCGGTCGGGCTCAAATGGTCCTTCCCAAGTTCCGGCCTCGGGATTCCCTTGGCCCGTGGAACGAGCGCTGGTTCTACCTGAAGAGAGGCGAGACCGAGACGCTGGTGTTCGAAGGGACCCCCATCGCCAACCGTAAGAAGGAGACGCCGGAGTCGGACGACCTCGAGGTCGACGAGGAGGCCATCGCCCTTATTCACATCTGCGCCATCTGCGGTCTCAGCGGCAAAGCGATCGCATGTGATTTCTGCGGAGCCGGGTGTCTCCTCTTAGGCGGAGGAGCACCCGTTCTTTGAGATCCGGGGAACGACGATCCGACCCGTGAGGAGCACGCGTCAGGTGAGTCTTCTCGCCCCAAGTCAGCTCGTATGTACCCCGACCTTCTCTTGACCGCTTGCCTTGCGGCGCGAAGGAATCTGGATCTCGCCCGGGATGGTCGAGATGTTTGGGAAGAAATGGCCTTGGTAATCGTCATTGGCAATCCGTTCGAAGAATGTGCTCCGTCGAAAAAGATGAGGTGAGTCTTCCGACCAAGCGCTCGAGCCCTTCAGCGGCGAGCCTTCTGACCCGCTTGCTCACGAGCCCACCAGAGTTCTTTGGACACGGCGGAGGATGCTCCATTGCCGGCGGGTAGGGGCAAGAAAGGGAAAAGCGACCTCCGCCGGCGGACCAAGCCAAGCGGAGGCGAAGAAGCGCCATGTCGAGTGGGGATCGCGCCCGGTGAGGCCCTTCCGGTCGAGCCCCGAGTCCTTGCGTTCTTCCGTGCCTTCTTGTTTTAACATTCCTTCGCCGTGTAGTGAGCAGAGGCCTTGCCGCCGCCAGTCTTGGTACACCCCCCCGAGCCTCGAGCCACGAACCCCGCCCGCAGTGGAGTGATGAGGCCGGCTCGGACCGAGGACCTCGGTCGTGAGGACACATAAGCGTGGCGCGCCCTCGACATCGGGCAACAAGACCTCGAGCGGCCCTCGGCGTCTGAGTGGCCAGTAAGCTCCGAGACCCCGATCTGCGCGCCTTTTGCATCCTTCGGCAGTGTATGCTTTTGATCGCGAGAACTTGAGTATCAGAGCTCGAAACTTGCCCGTTTGGACGATGGTCATTGTTGAAGCTGATCTGAGTCCGAGGAGGAGAACGCCTTGTCTTGGCCCCTCATTTGCGATCGTCATGAACTCGCGATCCCAGGCCACCCTTGGTGGCGAAGTTCTACTAAGGGCTCGACGACTCGTCGGAAGAAATCGAGCCAGCGGTCAGTATGGACCGGCGCAGGCGAGGCTCACTGTGAGCCAATGTCGACGAGCTACCCAAGCACCGAGAGGGAGGAGGCTCGAGCTCGAGGCCGCGCTCGCGGCGACCCCAAAACCCCGCTCCTCTGGCCGCTCCGGGTGCGGAGACCGCGACTCCTGGTCACGGGGATCTGTGGTCGTGAAGCCTTCCGACCTCCCAGGCCATTGCGGCTGCGTCGGGGCCGAGTCGTGGTACCCCCGACCCGCAGGAGGTGGGCGCCATGGCGGATCGAGCTGTTGTCCTCGGCTCTGCGGGCGAGTCTGGGCCCGATCGCGGAGATCGGGGGCAAGCACCGCCGATCCCGCCCCTCCTGTCGACGGACTCGACCATGGGAGGAGGCAGGAGGTAACTCAAGCCGCCCCATGGCGAGGACTCGGGACCACTGGCCCAAGTCATGCGGTGGCGAGGTCGACCCGCTCCGACACCGCTTATCGTCGAGGAGGAGGAGATCCTCGTGATCGCGCTCGAAGATCGCGAGAGTTTACCGTCTGCAAGTCTGGAGGCGCCTCCGAGGTAAGGATTTTTCCCGCATGTTTTCGTATCTTGTAGCTCGACCTCCTCGTCCCTTCTCATTTTGGGCCATCCCCTCTCCTTTTTTTTTCACGAAGGTGACCGACCCACGCCACAGGGGGTTACAAGGCCTTCGAGAGCAGCGGACGTGCTAAGGAGCCTCCTCGGCGTAGTAAGCGCGGGAGGCTGGCCGACAAGCTTGTCCGAACCATTGAGGTCGGCGAGGGGAGCTCGGCGAAAGGACCAAGAGCTCGGCGACTGCTTGGCCGGACGATGAGGTCATTGGAGGTGGCCCATAAGCGAGCTCGGCGCACGGGGCCTCGAGCGTGAGTTTGCTTTAAGGCCGTGGAGCGGAGGCGTGCTCGCTCGGCCACGGCCTTCGAGGTCGGCGGGCCAAGATCGAGCTCTGGAGAAGGCTTCGTGAGGCGTTGACTCCCAAGCTCAAGGCCAAGATACTCGGCTCGAGGAGGAACTGGGAGGCGTCAACAAGGCAGCTTGAAGCCGAAGCGAGCCAAGGTCAAGGACACGAGAGAGTCGCCGGGCGAGCCACGCTTAGCAAAGGCGTCTTCCGAGCTCGAGGCCACAATCCTCGAGCTCGAGGCTCGGCCGTGCCACCAAAGCGCTCGAGGTCGAGCAGCGCCAAGGTCGGTGTTTGGAGAAGACTCATGAAGCCACTTCTGGTCTGAGACCAAGGTGCGGGCTCGAAAGCTCGAGCGCGTTGGTAAAGCGGCGAAGAGTGCCCTCACAGCTTGAAGACCAGCGACGTCGGGTCGTGGGCGCTTCCAGCCAAGCCCTCCGGCTCGGGGAGATCGCAACCACGAGGGCAAAAGTGGCCCACTCGGCGAGAAAAGGCTTGCTTGAAATGGCGATCTGTGAAAAACATTAAAAGCGAGGAATGTACTAACGAAAAGTTTGCCTTCTAAAGAAACCTTGTTCATGATTTGGGGATGCGTTGAACTTTCCTCTTTTTGCTTCGCTTGTTCGTTGTGCCCGTGCTCTTTAGGTCGCGTGCGGTGGCGTAGCCTTACCCGCCCGTTGGGCGGAGGTCGGCGGCGCGTGCCTTGGGCACAAAGGCGTGAATCTGAGACGGCGCGACTGCGAGATTGAGGAACAATTCGCAAAAAGCGGAAGAACACAAGCGAACACCGTTAAGTAGAGTTGTGTTAAATGCGACCTGGCGACCATGTCGTTGCTCGATCGTCAAAGCGGCGAGGTTCGTTGCTCGAGCCGGACACGAGGGAGAGCTAGATTGCGAAGAGGTTAACTACGTTTAGCTCGTCATTTGGGGTGAGCGTGAAAACCTGCATCACTTAGACTAGGAGCGACAGCCAGTGGTCGAAAAGGTCGTGTTCGAGAAAAGGAGCCACCGAAAAGCGAGCAGAACACAAGTGGAAGCGGTATAAAGGGAAAGAATGAAAGACCACTTTTATTGAAATGTGAGGCATAGAGGTTACACATAAAATTTTGAAGTGATCTATGTTCCACGAGCTAGAGCTCTCTGCCATCGAGGCGGCCTAGCCGATAAGCCCGTCGCGATCTGTTGAAAGCGACTCTATAGGGGCCCTCCCACAAGGGGGATAACTTATTGGTCTTTGGGCGAGCTCTGAATCCGCCTCGAGCCAAGTCCCCAACAAGGAGCCTCCTAGGTCGTCTGCAAGAGACGCATGTCTGCGAAGAGCTTGCGGTGGTAGTCGTTGATCGTAGCGATTGCGGCATCTTATTTCTTCTGCGAGGGTAAGGTCGAGGACCGTTCGTGCTCGAAATCGACTTGGTCGACCAAAGTGACCACTAGGCGAGCCAGCCTTCTCGGGAGGCGGGGCGGCCCGATCAAAACAGCCGGAAGGCGTGGACCACAGCTCGGCTTGTCGTGGTACGAATAGACCATAGAACGGTGGGAAGTTCGTCCACCGAGCCTTGTCGTATCGGTCGAGCTCATCGTGACTCGCTTCTTGACTCCTTGGACGATTTGCGGTTGGCGCTCCGCGCTCACGTTGCTCGGGGTGAGCCACCGGCGAAGCATATTTTGATCTTGAGTTCCTCGCAAAATTCTGGAACAACTCATTTAGTAAGCGTATACCGTTGTCGATGATAATTTTGCACGGAACCCCATACTGGTGACCGCGCTCAGCGAAAAAACGCATCGCCGCTCGACGTTATGGTCGAGACCGGTTCAACCTCTATCCACTTGGTGAAGGTGTCGACGGCGACGAACAGAACTTTCCCCGGTTGCTTGAGAAAAGGGCCGAGGATGTCGATCCCAGTCGAGAAGGGCCATGCGGCGGATGGTGCTGGCGGCGTCAAGCGGGTTGGTGCGACTTCGCTGCGTGGAATTAGCGAGCCCGGCGGTGCGGGCGATATCCGAGCATCTTGAAGCCTTAGGGCCAATAGTACCCCATCACGAAAGGCCTTCCGACCATTGTCTGTCTGAAGAGTCGCCCCAGAGACTGAGTGAATGTCATGGAGCAGTGCCACCCTCCTCCGTGGAGATGCATCGTGTCGGGATCTGGAAACATTGCGTCTGTAAAGCTCTCCCTCGACAAGCGTGTCTGAGACTACTTGCCTGCGCAATCCGGCTCCTCTCGGCGGTCGGGCGGCGGTGCCTTGAGCAAAGAAGCGTGTATGGCCTCGGCCGGAGGGATACTCTCGACCATGGCGACCCGACCCTTGGTCGGAAGTCGACGGAGGCAAGGCGTCTCGGGATGGCGTCGGGTGGGATGTCGTCGTCGAGGAGCCGAGCTTGGAGAGGAAGTCTGTATTTGAGTTGTCCCTCCGGGGATGTGTCTGAGTTCAAGTTGGAACCATCTTTCCATCTTCGCACTCGGCGAGTACTTTGCCATCGACTCTCCGAGCATTGGTAGTCCTTGTTGAAGCCCGGTTGATGACGGTGAGGAGTCACCCTTCATGACCAAAGGTGGCGCACACCCAAAGCCTTGCAAGCTCGTAAGCCGGCGGGAGGGCCTCGTATTCCGCCACATTGTTGGTCATTTGAAGCGAAGCGAATAGCGATACCTCAATTTATCGCTTGTGAGTGAGGATAAGTATCGGCCGGCGCTGAAGGACCTCGAGCCGTCGAAGAACATGACCCAAGGCTTTTCTTCTTCGACACGAAGATCGAGGCGGTGCGGCGTCTGCTCGACCACAAAGTCGGCGAGCACTTGCGACTTTATGGTCGTCGCGCGCCGACACAGGGCGTCGAACGCCGCGAGTTCCATGGCCCACTTGGCGATTCGTCGCCACCCTCCGGGTTCCTCGGGATGTCCCGGCGGGGAAGCTCGCCGGGGCGACCACGGAATCGCTGGAAATAGTGCGAAGCTTGCGCGAAGCCATGAGAAGAGCATATAAAAGCCGTACTGTGGGTAGCGCTCCTTGCCGCGTCGCGAGACCTCGTGACATAATAAATGGGGTCTTCTTGAGACCCCGTTCCGCCACCATGACGGCACTAACGGCGAGGGGTGGGCTGCGAGATATAGCGATAACCTCTCACCGGGTTGCGGCGTTATAAGGAGGGGTGGGGACGCAGTCACGCCTTGAGATCGTCGAAGGATCGTTGGGCCTCAGTCCACTCGAAGCCCGGACTTGCGCAAGGTTTGGAAGAATGGGAGCCAGCTCATGAGCCTCGAGATGAATCTGCTGAGGCGGCCATGCGGCGATGAGGCTTTGCACAGCTTGATTGAGGTCGGAGGTGCCATCTTCTCGATCGCCTCGATCTTCTCCGGGTTTGGACCGACCCACGAGCCCCGATCATGTGGCCGAAGCACCTTCTTTGGGCGCCGCCGACACGCACTTCTCGGGGTTGAGCTTGATCTTGTGCTGTTCGGGTTGGCGAAGGTCTCCTCGAGGTCGCGAACATGGTTGCCCTCGGAGGGCTTTTGACAATGATGTCGTCACGTAGACTTCAAGGTTCGCCGATCGTGGCTCGAAAGTCTTGGTCATTAGTCGTTGAAAGGTGGCCCCGCATTGCGCGCAGATCGAATGACATGGTCGTGATAGCAATAGGTGCCAAGCGGTGTGATGAAGGAAGTCTTGTTCTCGTCCTCGACCGCCTTGATCTGGTGGTATCGATAAGCATCCAAGAAGCTCGGCATCTCGGCATTTGCGGTGGAGTCGGCGATCGGTCGATCTTGGCGAGCGGGAAGTTGTCGCCAGACAAACCGAGTTCAACCCGTATGATCGGCGCACATTCTCCACTTTCCTCCTTCTTCTCACGATGGCCGGGTTGGCTAGCCACTCGGAGTAGTTAATCTCACGAATGAAGCCGGCCTTCAAGAGCTTATCAAGGTTCTCCTTGATGGTGTGACCTTTTCCGGGAGAAAGCACGCAGCCTTACGTCGTGTGGTCGGGGCCGGGTCCCACTTGCGCTTGTGCTCGATCACCTCCTTGGGACGCCAGGGCATGTCCGCGGGCTCCCAAGCAAATATGCCCTTGTTGGCGCGAAGGAAGGTGACGAGCTCGAGTTCCTATTGGAACTCAACTCGGTAGAGGCGATGGGCCTTTGGTAGGTCACTCTCATCGGCAACCACGGCCTTTGTCGCCTCAGCAGGCTGGATCGCCGCCTTCGGCGGGCGTTCTTGTCGTTGCCTCTGGGCATGTTGAGGCGGGATGCCGACTAGAGCCAAGGCCTTGGTCTGCAGCCGTAGTGTCGCTGCGCAGTCGCCTCGCCGGTGATGACACCGTTGGGACGAGCGACTTCATGCACCGATGGTCTGTAGTGGTTGGTGCCATGAATTTGACGGTAGTGGTCGCCCGAGGATGGCGTTATAAGGAAGTCGCCCTCGACCACCTCGAAGGTGATCAACTTCGGTCGCGAAGTTGTCGAGCCGCCCGAAGGTGACGGGTAAGACGACTGCCCCAAGGGGTGGTTGAGCTCGAGGACTATCCCAAAAACGGTATGGTGATGCTCTTGACCTTGGACCAGGGAATCGCATCGGTCGGCGCTCTACTGCGACAAGTTAAGAAGCTGCCGCCATCGACCATGACCGACCGATAGTGGTGTTGCTTATGGTGGGGTCACGACCAAAGCGGTCTTGGTCTCGGGCCATACACAGGAGCGCGTCTTGGGTAGAAGGTGATGGTGGCCCGGCCCACTTGCGGTATCGTTCGAGGGGCTTCTCGGCGGCGACAGTAGATAGTCCGGCGGCGGCCTTGACCTCGCGCTGATGCGGTAGGCCGACGAGCCACCGAAGATGACGTCGATCCGGCGCTTCGCCTTGCTTGGAACTCCAAGTCGAGTCGTCGTGCTCGCTAGCCGGCGTTTACCGGTCGGTGGTCGTCCTCGCCAGAACACGGGCATCTCACCCGCCCGTCATAGAAGCGTCCAACTTATACTCGCCAAGCCTGCGAGTTCGCGGTCGTGGCCGGCCGCCTGTGGAACAAGCAAAACTTTGACTCGTCATATCCCGCGTCCCTCCGGTCTCCGTGGCGGCGTCGGCCTGTCGAGGACCAAATGTTAGCCCTCTGGGGTGGTCCTTTACTGGTGAGGTCGGGTCGACCTTGGCGAGACTTAGAGTCCTCCGAGCCCGACCTCGGACTTCGAGACCTCATGCGCCATCCGCCGAGAGGCGATCACCCGCGGAAGCCCTCCGCCTCCCTGCGATCGCTGCTTCGCTTTTGGGCGGTGCCTTGGTCGACGCCTCTGGGCTGGGCGGGCCGGCCTCTGTTTGGTTCGGACCAAGCTTACCTTGGTCGAAGTCGCGTTTCAATGAACGGCATCGTCGCGTCTGTCTGCGCTCCGCCATGCGGAAAAGAGTTTGTTGACGGCGAGCCTTGATGTGATCTCGGGTCCTCGGTGAGGCGTCGATCGCGGACCCGAACTTGAAGGCCTTGATGGCGGCCTCGTCGAGATGCTCGGGATCGAGTTCCTTGTGCGGATGAATCGCCGCACAAAAGTCGCCAGAGTGGCTCGTTTTTCCACTGGATGACCACGATCCGAGTCCTTTTCTACCGCCGCTCATAACAACTCGGAAGTTAAGCGGCGTTCTGGATCTGGCGCCACGACTGAAGGAACCGAGCTTCGATTAAAGAGCGAGTCCTAGCGGCCCGTCGGAAACGATCGGAGGTAGTTGGCCATTCTGAGCTCGTCCCCGACCGCTAGAATAGCGGTCGAATAGATGGACGAGAACTTCGTCGGGGTTCTTAGTCCCGTCAGCGCTTCGTCGGTAGCGGGCTTGAACCGCCGCCACCCGTCTGTGACGGCCGGCGTTGAGTCGCCATGCAACCGTAGGTAAGGACGAGCGCCACGTCGGTCATGGTCATCGCCGACAAGATCCCGCTCTTGCCGGACTTCGAGTCGAGGCTCCCGGCGGCTCGATTTCGGTGGGAAACGACCATGGTGCCGAGCGGAATCCACCGGTTAATGGTAACGCAGGCGGTCTGGATCTGCGGCGCTGGGCGAACGTCCGGAGTGGTCCGCCAGTCTGCTTGCCGCCGACTTCGAATACAGCTCGGCCAGGCACGTCTGGTTGGCGCGGTGCCGTGGACGCCGGTGCGTCTGCGTCGAGCCTCGTCGAGCACTTCCGCCGAGGCTAACTCCGCGCAGAGATGTCCGCGGGTGACGGCGTGGCGTGTTATCGTTGCTCCTCACGAGAGCGGGTCCCGAGTCGCGACTTCGATCTTTGCGGAGGTTCGACCTCGGTCGCGGCCGATCGAGCTCTTCGGCGGGTCGACCAAAGACTCCGACCTCGCCTCTATCGGGGTCGGCCATGACCGGCGATAAGCGAGGCGCTCCGGTAGGGAAGGCACAGGCGGCCCGAAGACGTCGGCCTTCTCTGGGCCTCCAGCCGGGGCGGTTATGGCTTGGTTGATAGCAACTTGCACCATCCGGCGAGCATCTTGAAGTCTGCGGACACGGTCATCGCGACTCCCTCGGCGCGGACCGTCCGCCACCGGGGCGTCTTTGCTGGCGGGCGGCGGCGTGAACGAGGACTTCGAGTGGTCCGTGCGAGGAAAATCCATCGATGAAAGCGCCATGCTCACGAGATCTGGTGTCGTTCTGCGAAAAAGCAAAACAATCGGGCCCCACGGTGGCGCCAATGTCGACGATCGGGATCGCCAACACAAGAAGTGAGGTAGGGTTAGAACGTTATGGGACCCGAGCTGCGTTCGTTCTAACGGAGGAAGGCGGGCGTGAGGATGGCGGAGCCGGCGACAAATGACGAACACGAGACACAAGTTTATCTTGGTTCGAGCCCCTGTGAAGGTAATGACTCTCTCGATCGCCTTGCGCGGTGATTTCCTTGTTATGTGGGTGTCAGAGCGGTGTTTACAACTCAAGATAGTAATGGAGATTCCTAGCTCGGTAGCGTGCGTTGTCTCATTGTCTCTTGAGCTCACGCGTCCTTGATCTTTTATACCCCTTTCGCCAAGCGGCGGGGCGATCCTTGAAAAGGGGTCTCGTGCACCTTGAGGGCTGCAGACAACCCTTGACTTGCCGCACACTCCTAGTCATCCCGACCCGTTCTCTGAAACCGCCATCAAACGCTGAGATCCGAAATCCTTGGCGGACGGGGCTTGAGCGAGACTACTTTGAGCCATAGGTCGTCTGAGTCGAGCTTCGGAGCACACCGTGCTCGAGGTCGAAACGTCGTCTTGCGCACCAGTGTCGGGGTCGGGGCCTTCCGAGCATGGGAATCTGCTGACCGCACGCCGGTCGGTCAAGGAGTTCCCAGGCCTCGACAACGGGTGAGAAAGAGTTAGGAAATGTGCATATTTGGTTAATCGATCCACCACAACCAGAATAACTTCTTTTCCCTTTGAGTTTGGTAAGCCTTCTATAAAGTCCATAGAAATGTGAGTCCAAGCCATTTCAGGGATTTCTAATGGATTAAGCAAGCCTGGTATTGGTACATGTTCAGATTTGGTAAGTTGACATACCGGGCACTCTCGGATGAAGTATTCCACTGTTCTTCTCATTTTAGGCCAATAGAACACTTTTTTCAAACGGTGATAAGTGGCCCTCACTCCAGAATGACCACCCAGTGCCGAAGAATGAAATGACTACAGTAAAGATGATCTGAGATTGCTGTTACTTCCGACATACAACTGACCCTTGTATTTAAGAATACCAGATTCTAGTTTGTAATCCCCAGAAGAGTCCTCACCTGACTGCAGGTCCTTCATAATTTGAGCCACTTTCTCGTCTTGCTCATAGCTTCTTTGTACATCGTTCACCCACTCCGGAACAACATAGGTGAGAGCATTGCACTCATCACCCTCTTCCACTGGATACTCCACTCGAGACAATGCATCCGCAACTCTATTTTCCTTTCCTTTCTTGTATTCAATTTGGAAATCAAATTCCAATAGCTTCAGCATTAATTTGTGCTGGATCCCATCCACCAACTTCTGAGATGTGATGTATTTTAGACTCTGCTGATCGGTTTTGATAATTACTGTGTTCCCCAGAAGATAGTGCCTCCATTTCTTCAAAGCTTCTAAGACAGCTATTGCTTCTTTTTCATAAACCGATTTGCTTGCAGCTCGTGTACTCAGAGTTTTGCTGAAATAAGCTATTGGCTTTCCTGATTGCATCAAAACAGCCCCAATTCCCGAACTACTAGCATCAGTCTCCAGCACAAACGGTTGGGAAAAATCTGGCAGGGCTAGAACCGGGCAGGAAGTCATAATCTGCTTTAAACTTTCAAATGTCCTGGTATGCTCTTCACCCCAATGGAAACCATCTTTTTTCAGTAAGTCAAACAGTGGTCTACATAATTGCCCGTACCCCTTGACAAATCGCCGGTAATATCCGGTTAACCCCAGGAATCCCCGCAACTTGGACACTGAATCAGGCCTTGGCCATTTGAGAACATCCTTCACCTTGTTAGGATCTGTAGCCACACCATTTGCACTGATCACATGCCCGAGATACCCAATGTGGTCCACAGCAAATGTACACTTGCTCCTTTTAGCAACCAACTGATTTTCTCTCAATAGCTGCAGTGTGATCCTGAGGTGTTGCAAATGTTCCTCAAATCCTTTACTATATATCAAAATGTCGTCAAAGAACACCAAAATAAACTTCCTCAGGTATTCTGAAAACACATTGTTCATCAAAGATTGGAACGTTGGGGGCGCGTTCGTCAATCCAAAAGGCATCACCGTATACTCGTAATGTCCCATGTGAGTTTTGAATGCGGTTTTTGGAATATCCTCTTCTCTCATCCGATTTGGTGGTAACCCGACCGAAGGTCTAGTTTTGAGAAAACCGTGGAACCATACAACTCATCCAGCAAATCTTCAATCACAGGCATCGGAAACTTGTTTTTTATCGTCATGGCATTTAATTGACGAAAATCTACACATAATCTCCAGGCACCATCCTTCTTCCTCACCATTACCACCGGTGATGAGTAAGGGCTGCAGCTAGGCCGAATTTCACCTGTTTTCAGCATATCTTTGATAATATCCTCCAAAGCTGTTCTCTGGTAATGGGGAACACGGTATGGTCTTAAGCTCGGAGGCTCCGCACCAGGCTTCAAGTGAATCACATGATCACAGTCCCTCTTTGGAGGCAGCACATATTTGTTAGTGAAAACATCAGCAAACTCCTTCAATATAGCTTCAATCAAGGGGTTCGGTGCCGGTACCTCCTCTGGTTGTTGATTCTCCATAGCATTCACTTGTACAAGACATCCACTGATGTGTTTTTGAACGAATCTCTGGAATTTCTCTGCATTTAACATATAATTAGCAGCGGGTTGAGTGAAGTCCCGAAGCTTGATCAGTTGTCCATTTTTAGTGATGGTGAGCACTTTTCCCTTGAAATCCATCTCAATAGGACTGTGTTCATATATCTAATCACCTCCCAAAATCATGTCATAATTGCCCAGTTTCAAGAGCTTGAAAGTGTTCACAAATGAATTTCCTTGTATCTCATAAGACAAGTTTTCAATTACAACATCTGAACTCAGTTCCCCACCACCAGCCACTGTAATCTTTCTGCACGGCATATACTTCAAGATGTAGCCATTTTTCACAGCAAAATCATAGTCTACAAAGGAATGTGTGCTCCCACTATCCACCAATGCGATTGTTGTTTTTCCTTGACTAACTACCCTCACAGAAAAAGTGACCATTCCACCCAGGTCATGAACAGCGTATGCAGAAATCATCATTAATTGTTCAGAATTCTCTAACTTCTCAGCATTGACCGGGCTACCTGGGGCCGTAATGAATCCAGTTGCCTCCCCTGGATTCTCTTCCTCCTCAGCCTCGACATTCATTTCTTCCCCTTGCACAAGCAGCGTGTGTAAAGCATTCCTCACCTTACAGTGTTGATTATGTCCTGGTGTCCAAGCCTCATGACAGTGCCAGCAGGTTCTGTTTTGTTTGCCCAGCAGATTCGGTGGTGTGTCCTTCTTCTCAGTTTTAAATGTGGCTGGATTCGCATTCTTTTGTGTACCCATTACTCTCTGCTTCGAAGGTCCACTGACACTGTTGCTCTTCCTGGCAACAGCCGCTTTCTCGTCCAATTTAGCATACCAGTACGCCTCCAGTAATCCTTCGGCTGATGAGTACTGATGCAGTACTTAATTTCCTCTTTCAAGCCACTAATAAAACAACTCAACCAGAAATTCTCCTGAGGATACGTATGATCTCTTCTAACAAGTTCCATACTAGTTTCAAAATAATCAATGTATTTTGCCACGGTACTTACTTGTTTCATGTTCAGCAGCCTGTCTATCGCCTCATGGGCATTAGCTTCAGAGAAGCGGTCACACAAAATCACGCAAAATTGTGACCGGTTGATTGACATCCAAGGTATGCCAGTTCCCTTAAACCATGTGTTGGCTCGGCCAATTAAATGACCTACTACCAAGTTAACCCACTGATCAATCGGCGTCCCAGCCATCTCAAAGAATTTTTCACACTGATCGATCCATCCGATAGGATTCTCTCCTGAAAAAGAAGATAACTCCAGTTTTGGCCCCTTAATTACTGCTTCGGCATAGTGCTGACCAATGTGATTTTCTCCCCCATATGCAGTTCGCTAGGCATCAACAACTTGCACTCCAGGATAATGCATCTGAGGTGGCAGATTCACTCCCCCAAATGTATTACCAGTAGTCATTTCGGGTGATAAAGCAGGATGACAATATCCCGGCATGTGCAACCCCCCACTATTCACCTGACCCTCTTGATACAACGGTGTTAAATGATTACCCACAAAAGCCATACTACCCACAGCAGCACCACCATTTGAACCTCTCAAGAACGGATAAGAAGAGATTCTAGTCGCAGGAGTAAAGACTGGGAGGACGTTGGTACCTGTTGCTGGACTTCCTGTAACTCCAGATGCCTCCATCGGACTGCCTGAGAAGCCCACTGGTATTCCCGCTCGGTTCATCTCAGTCGACACCAGAGCCAGATTTCCTTCAGTATTCACCGACGGGCTTTGCTGATCTATCAGGTTCTCAACTGGGTGAACTCTTCCTGTAAGCAAACCTTTGATCTCAGCAATGTCAGATTTCATCGACGCTACATCCGCTTGGAGTTTTTCGATTTCCTCTGGAATATCCATCTCATATTCACCAAAACCACAACAGAGTGGGGGATTTTACAGTACTACCAACCCCTTTAACCAATACGATCAAAATCGGCCAAGGATGCAAACCTGAGGCTCTGATACCATTGTCAGGACCCGGGAGAATTCAGAATCAAAGAATCGCAAGAATCCCGCCAGACCTGAACTTCCGCCGCCGCCGCAACAGGAAAATACGAACTAGGGTTCTACAATAGCTAAAGGGACTACCAGAATATGCGGAAGGATAAGTTTCTTTCATTCCAGACAAGGTATTTATACTGCATCCCTTTTACAGCGGTAATTAGCAAAGTTCACAGCGCACAGGCTAAAGCATCGAGTAAAAGAAAGAAAGCGACAAAACACAGACAAAACACTGCAAGTAAACACTGTTCCCGGTCAGCTGGCCGTCGGATGAAACCGAAACCCTTCGCACTTTCCCTTGTCCGTTGATGCGTTTTTAAACGTCCTCAGCTTCCTCTGTTTTCTTCTGAGTTTTCCCGCGCTTCAAATCTTCAGAACAAAACTACCCACAGCTCCTGACAGCGCGGTCCCAAGATCTCGCAGAGGAGGAGGCCATTGCAGTGGTCCAGGACGGACCACCAGTCCTTTCTGAAGTCGTTGGGAATGAAGCTGAGCTTGCCGTCAATTCTGGGGACCGTCGACATCGAGGAGGGGCGGACGAAGAGGTGCGAGCGGCCGTGGTCCATGTAGCTGACGAAGATGCCGTGCACCGAGTGCGGGAGGAGGCGCGGGAGCAGCAGCCCGCGGGCGTCAACCATGGCGCGCCACGCTTTGCAGACGCACCGGACCGCGGCGAGGCTCCGCGGAGGTACGCGGCGGAGGACTTCGGCGATGACGTCGTCGGGAAGCGCCACAACTTCCATCTGCGTGGATGGATGCGGTGGCGCGGCTCACGCTGATTAGTTAGGGTTAACCGTGCGACGTCGTGCTTATATCGGGAGATGCAGGAAGATTACGAGTGCATGTGGGCCAGTCTTGTAGATTTTTCATGGGCTGGTCGTGTGGATTTTTCATGACCCATGCCATGTGGGCCTCTTTAGTTCTCCCAACTGAACAAGGAATCTAAAAGAAAATGGAAATCCTAATCTTTATAAGATTCATCTAGCACATATACACTATATATTAGGCAGCCACTAGGATACGGACGTCCGTCCAGATGCCTTTTATCGGACGCCTGACATCAGAAACATGGAAAAACAACTGGTGAAACATGGGAAAAGGTACTAGTGAAACATAGGAGAAGTTCCAAAACATAGATGCTTCGGCAGCTGCCAAATGATGTTTCAACACGTAAAACCAAATGTTTCAGTAGGTAGAATCAAATGTTTCACTAGGCGAAATACAATGTTTCAACAGAGCAAACGTGTGTTTCACTTTGTTTCAACGGGAAAAACCATATGTTTCAATAGAGTAAAACAGATGTTTCACAAGAGCAAAACGGATGTTTCATACATGCATTGATCATGTTTCGGAGCATAAAATCGACGAAGCTTCTTCTCCGGTCATCTTCTTTCACAAATCAAAATGTTTCAGCATGCAAAACCCAATGTTTAACCATGACAAAGCCCATGTTTCGAACGTATCAGGGTTATGTTCCAAGTCAAAATGTCCTCCTTCAACCTCTAGCCCCTTCCCCATCTCCAGTCATCTTCTTCCACAAATCCGGTGTTCACCGGCGTAGGCCACGACACCTGTGAACAGAGGAAGGAGGAGGAGCTTCGGGGGAAGCTCGGGGAAGAGAGAGAGGATGAGCTCTGGGGCGGGCACAATGATGACGTCACTCCAGCCGGTGAAGCGGCTGTTGTGCCGGAAGCGAGGCAGAAGCTCCGATCAGTCGCAGGTCGCCGCAAAGCTGCCCGGTCAACGTTCGTATCAGATGTCCTAACGGTATCAATTCCGTAAGAAAAAAAAATCCCTGTAGAATTCCATGCTCCACTACAGAAACATGAAATGGATTGGTTGATAATTGAATTAAATTTCCTAATCACAGAGATTATTTTTTCAGACAATCACAGATATTAATTGATTTACAGGAATCATTTCATTGGGTTAGTAAAACAAGGAAGCTCCGTATATATTTTGGATGGCCAACAGGGCTACAAAAGAAGCCCAAATGTTACGCCGTGTTTTGGATTTCAGACCCAAATTTGTTTTAATCAGGCGAGGAAGGAAGGGCCCTTGGTGAAAAAGTGCATCCACTAACCCGATCAAAGGCCTATTGAGCCAGGGAAGCGTCTGAGGTACCAACGTTCGTATCGGACGTCCTAACGGTATCAATTCTCTTGTAGATTTTTCATGGGCTGGTCGTGTGGATTTTTCATGACCCATGCCATGTGGGCCTCTTTAGTTCTCCCAACTGAACAAGGAATCTAAAAGAAAATGGAAATCCTAATCTTTATAAGATTCATCTAGCACATATACACTATATATTAAAGCCACAAAGATTGGAGAGCAACCAAGGCGTCCACGTGTCGCATCCCCAGGCGAGGCCCCTCAAAAATTCAGATATCGCGTTTATGTACTTTTGGGAAAATTAAAAATCACGTTTAGGTCCTTTCGGAAGTTTTTTTAAGTAAAATAGACCCAAAAATTTTGAAATTACGTTTAGGTCCCTGTACGCGGTTTATAGCTGAATTGGAAAACGCGTTTAGGTCCTTTCATCGATTTTTTTTAGAATAGACCCGAAAAAATTCGAAATGATATTTAGGTCCCTTCGCGTGGTTTTCTAAAACAAACGCGGATTCGTCGAGGGTTTATAGCTGAATTGGAAATTGTGTTTGGGTCCTTTCGTCAGTTTTTTTTAGACTAGACCGGGAAAAAAACATTTGAAAAAAGAGAACCGTGGTTCCAAAATTTGATTTGGAAAAAACTTCGTGTCAGATTTTTTCCTCATGGCATGATCGCATGTGACCAATCTAGTATTTTTAAATTCTAAAAAACTATATATAATTCACGCTTAACAATATTTAACCTGCAAGGAAAGCACATCAAAGTAACGACGGTAGAAGTTGAACTAACGCTAAGCACACGGGCTCTGTTAATTGTGGTAGAGGTAAATTGTAGAAGATGGCATCGGTATTGGGTTTATCTTGACAGATTTCTACCAGGGGAAAAATCATTATTGGCAGAGAAAGTGAGGATTGTTTCAGATAAACTGTTACACTTTGATACTCTTTATACGCAGCAATTTTTGGATCGAATCAGAGTTTCATGAGATACGGTATGAGCGTGCATGATCTCAAGAACATAGAAGATGAATCTCATTGAGAATCAAAATAACAACGCTGAAGCAACCACGACTAGAGAGAAAATATTTAATGAAACCGATCGCAAATTTTTTAAGCACAAACTCAAAAGAGTACAAGGATATCCTCTCAAAAACCTCTCGAATCTTTTAAAGCCTTCGGATCCTTGCCCTATACAAGAATTTAGTTTTAAAAAATATTATAGCCTCTAATCCTCTCGTGCTCCTCTTAATTTAAATGAGTTAGTTTATGGCTTCTTGGTTGCATGATTCTTCACCTTTTAGATCTATATAGCCTTATTGATTTTCCTCCAAAAGCATAATACTCTGGAAAAAAAATAGAAATTGTAATCCTATTAGAACCATATGGCTGGCCGTGTGGAAAATCAATAAGCCTGGGTGCAGAATCATGCAACCCAGTTGCAGAAAATCAATAAGGCCGGTTGCATAAAGGGCCTCAAAACCATTATCATCTTTGTATGCTGGCAGTGGTAGAAAGAGCGAAACAACAGAACCTTCAGCCAATCCTGGGCATCTCACGACCACATCCTCCAATCCGTCAAGGACGAGGCTGCTTCCTGGGCTGCGGCAGGGGCGTCGCATCTCCAAATCATCCTTCGGGCCCTGCCGTGATGGCATGCTCGCTCTTCATTTCTTTCTCTTTTTTTTTCTTTCCAGCTGTTTGGCTGCCCGCTCGCAGCTGATCCCCCTTAGGGTGCGGTCTTTGCACCTTGTAATTAAACTCTTCATCTCCTAATATATCTCACGGCTTTGGCGTTTTAAAAAAAAACCTATTAGAACCATCGCCAAGCGCCCAGCCCTGTCAATTTCAGTGAAGGTAAACAGTAAAAGATGTCATGTCAGATTTCGTTTTTGGCAGAGAGATAGGATTGTGCTGATCAGTTGCTAAGAACCATCACCTCCAAAGGCTCCATACTTGAATACTTCAGAAAACTAATGTATTGGTATCAGATATGGATATAGCTCTGATACAGTCGGATATTTGTCTTGTTCGTATCGGTGATTTTTCTATTTTTGAAACCCCACACCATCGCTCCTGTTGCTCTCTTCCTTAGGCTCTCATGTCAACATTCCCCTCCCCTATAAATGGTGGTCCGTGACACCCCTCTCCCTGTAGACACAATGACGCCATTGGTCCTCACGCTCAGTGAATCCTCCCATTAGCCATCTACTCTCCTCTTGACTATGGTAGTGTAGTATACGTCCAGACGTCCAATGGCTACCATGGCTAGACAGCGACTAAGAGGCAAGTGTAATAGCCTAGAAATTCAAGAATAGTAAAATATAATATTTAGATTTGGATGTGAGTATTTTCAGCATATTCATGATGCCTTTGATTTTATTTGGAGTTACATGAATTCTTCTTGTGTTTTGAGTTGCAAGAAAAATCAAATAAAGAATGAAAAGAAGAAAAGGCTAAGAAGCAAAAAGCAAAAATCTGGAAAATTTATTAGGAGAATCCTGAACCTGTAAATAAGCTATTTTAACTACCAAATGAAATTTATGCATAAGAAACTGAGGAAGAAAAATAAAACAACCATTTTTATTTCCAAATAATGCATTGTCAGAAATTGTGTAAAATATTGGGACAGCAAATGGAGTTGAGAAAATTTATATGATAACCCCATTTCTATATCTACAGCTAGTAAAAATATAATAAAATAATAAGATGATTTGAGACTTATAAAAATTTATAAACCGAAAACTTGGAAAAATGGAAATTTCAATGTCAGAATTTTAATTAAATAATGGAGTGAGTATTTGAGCTGAAAATTTTACATAAGTATCTTTAGCTAAAATATAATTGAAAAAACAAAATTTCAAAAATAATAGAATTCAGTTGAGTTCAAATAAAAATTGAAGTCAGAGGCTAGAAATTCAAACAGTCACTATTGAAAGAATATTTGTAAACAGGCTAGTAATTTTACCAGGGGATGAATACAGCCTAGAGACTTCGGTCAAAAAGTTTCACCATTTTCTACAACTGTTTGACCACCAACAAAAATCAGAGAGAGAGGGAGAAATTCACCCCCAACCACCCTTTTCCTTGACCAATCACGGACATGTGGGCCAACCGTTCCTGTCCCGTTCTGTTGGCGCAAAGGAGGAAATTCCAGCCGCTGACAGTGGTCCCAGGCCCCAGCTGCCAGGCTCATCTCCTTCAACCCGTTCGATCTATCGGTGAGTGGAGGCGAACTCTCCCGAAGCACGGAGGTCAGCTAGAGCGCGATTCAATAAGCAAACTCGTCGTTCGATCTACTACTTTCATTGCATCACCTTCTCCTTCCGAGCTCATCACGCCAGACTAGGCCATTCCCTAGTCGGTCCCTTTCCCTAGTGGTCCCAGGCTCGTAGCTTCCTCTCCTTTCTCTGCCATTATTCACTGAGAGCCAGAGAAAAGGGGGAACCAGCATTTCCAGCCGAGCACCGGGTAAGCCATGAAATCGAACCAATCACAAGCTTCGCCGTGCATCCTAATGTCCTAATTGCGCTTCAATTCGGGCCTTTTGCTTACAGACCACCTGATTTCCGCTGGTCTTCTTCTTCGACTCCAGCGCACCGTGGACGAGCGTCTCCGCTTCTTCTCCGATGCCGTTCTCAGGTGAAACCGCATCCCCATGCCTCGCTGATGCTCACCGAGTCCTCACCCGAGCCAATAGATCATCGACGTTGAGCCTTCGCGGAGATCCGTGGCAGCCGCCGCATCGCGCGTGGGCGAGTATGCTCCCGGCCATCCCGAGTCGAATGGGTACCACCAATGGACATACCTCGACGCGCTGAAGCCGTAGGTGCCACCCATTCCGTCGTTCGGCAGATGGCGGTTTGCGGGACAAGCTCGAACCGAGCTCCTGTTCGATCATTGTGCGCGTCCCAATGATGAGTGTCTGAGTCAGAGCGAGCCAAAAAGGGAAAGCGTTTTCTCCAGAGGGAAAGCGCATTTTCCATTTTGGAAAGTCTGATTTTTGAGGGGATTTATCATACCCGAATAGACTCAAATTTGAATATCTTTTGAACCAATCATCCAATTTGAATGAAATAAATTTCTAAATTCATGTAAAATCCAATAAATTCAGAATATCCAAAAATATTTTTAGAATAATTACTGTGTGGTTTTTAGTAAATGAAATACATGGGAAAAGCTTTAAACCCTAAGAAATTAATAATTTTTACCTTAGGCAAAATGAAGAAAAGTAAATTTTTATGAAACCTTGATGCTGTGAATAGCTTAGAAATGTAAAATAATGATATTTAAGCTGAGATATTCCATTAGTTTAATAAGTCTTTAAGGGAACAATGTCACACGTATAGTTTAAAGTGAATGTATGCTTTAATAGAGTAGAAATATTATATGATCAGAAATAATGAGTTGCAAAATTAGATAAGTCAGTGATGGCATTGAACTCAATTGAGTTTCTGGTTATTCATGCATACCCTTGCATGCATAATCATACATATGCTATTATATATATATGAAGATTCATATATATATTTTAGCAATGAGAATTGCTGTCAATAACTAGAATCTTATTAAAATATTGCTTTGACTCTGAATCCAATCAAAAGGGGTAAGAATCTGTTTAGACCTGAATTGATTAAATCATTATAATCTTAACCTATTTTTGCGTCTTGAATTCGAAAATATAAATAAAGAAAATCACAATCTTTGCATCTTGAATTCGTAAAATAAAGATAATGAATTCATTTAAGCAACTCTGTTCTGTGTGTTACATTCTATTTATTCTTACTATCTACTTTCTTTTTGCCCTTTTTAATTGTTGATTCCTATTTTTGCCTTGTCCTGCGACGTGTAGACGTTGACGTACCTGACGAGGAGGACGACCTTGCAGCTGATCCAGAGTTTGAGCCTGACAGTGTAGAGCAAGGCAAGCAACCCCTTGATCATGTTGAACCCGATAATTCACCTACGATATGTTGTTTTTGCAACTGTATTATGCATCTTGAGTAATTCTCAAGTAAAACAGCTATGTTGGGTAGAACAAATAGTTATCCCTGTGTATTATGGTTTTCCTTTAATCTGTATGGCATGTGAACCTTGTAACCGTACGTATGGTTTAGACATAGACTAATATCACTGCGGGTATAAACGTTAGATATCATATCTACTTAGCCATGCTCATCGTTAAAATGGTTCATCTTCAAATTGTTTATTCAACCAACTGCCATTTGAAAAGGTTGCTGTTAGTTTACTAAAAATCCAAAATAAAACTATGATTTGAATGTGGGCGATTAATGGCAATAGCCGGAGGTGCAAAAAGGAATTGCACGTAGTGTAGGGTGGAGTGTCGCCCATGTCGCATTAAGGACCGAGCAATGGGACGCTATTGATCCAAGATTTCCGTGCAACCACGGGGGCTATTATGGGGTAGCCTTAGCTTATTAAGTTGTTCAGACATGGCTTTGCTCTTTTGGGAAGGCGGGAGTTTGCACAGGTATTCCGGTCAGGTTGCCTGACGGGGTCTCTACTTGCTAATGCAACGATGTACGCCCTGCCGTATTCAGAAACGTTGTGTTGGGTGTGTGAAAGTGGATCCACGGCTTGGGTGTGTGTTTTTGGTTCTGCGGCGGGGGTCAACGTCCTGGGCTGGATCGAAGTCATGTCTGAATAATGTAACGGCTATGTATGATCACCCTGCCGGCACACCTAAGGAAGTGTGTCGTATGGCCTAGCAAAAAGGTGAATCATTCCTTGTGGGTAAAGTTGTACACCTCTGCAGAGTATAAAATCTAATCGATTAGCCGCGCCCGCGGTAATGGGCACTTGGTGAAGTCATTCCAATGTTAGATTTTGTTATTTTTGGAAACTGGAGTTTCGGTTTGAAACTGATTTTTGGCAACCCGTTTTATGTCCAAAGGAATCAACATATATGGCTGTTCAGTCGGGTAAACTGGTTGTGCTATTGAATTTATTTCTGCAAATTACTTGTTCTTTAGCGATTTCATAAATGCGAATTGCAATCTATTATTAGCTTATGTTTTACTTCTTTGAGCAACTGCAAAAATAACTAGAGCCTGTCATTGGTTAAGCCTGCATGATTATTTATTTGCATTTACTAACCACTACCAAGTCTTGCTGAGTACCAATGTACTCAATCTTGCTTACACACTGTCTCAGAGGATGAAGACCCAGTCTTGCCAGATGACGCGTTCTTTCAGTCAGGACGTGGGGAGTTTGATGACGACTTTTTCTTTTAGGAGTTATCCCAGGCTGATGCCTGCGGGTTTTGGGGCAATCCACCTGGGTTTTAGTTCTTTCCGCTGTCGTATTGTTGTTACACTATTAATATTTCTAAATGCTGCAAAATACTCTGTATAATTAATCTTGCGCAGGTTATAAATACCCTGTTTGGTTGTGACATCGTTGTTGTAAACATGTGTGTGCTAGCTACTGATCCAGGGACTAGTACTGTATACACATGGAGGTTCCTGTTCATCAGAACGGAGTCTCACAGCAAGGCATATGGATGCAGCTGTCTAGAATAAAAGTGTACAATAATGAGAACGTTTGGGGCAGCAGTAGACTATATGTCCTAAGTCACTTGCTATAGGCTGAAAAGCCTGTAAGATGATTTAACCTATTTGCTTCTTCATTTTTCTTTGTTATAATATCTCTTTTATGCGTGACATTCCATATCTCATATATATTTATCTATATTTTTATTTTTATTATACATATACATATATTGTTGTATCGGTACTTCTAGAAGTGATACAATTACGAAGAAATGGCATATCATGTATCCCTATCACGTGCCTTCATGGCTGAAAACAGTGGGCATCTCAAGGTGAAGACTGCTCCGGCGCCATGGCGTGGACGGTGATGGCAGCCATGATTGGCCACCTGCTACTGCCGTGGGCAACCAGATGCACCCGCTCAACCGCCTCAGCGATGAAGAAACCAGCGGTCCACGTTCCACGTTGGGAGCGGCGTAGAGCTATAGAGGGAGCTTTAATTCAGTGGGAGTTGACTTGTCAACTTCTGGTTGCTGCAGTCTCATCCTCTCTCTCTGCGTGTGGGCCCTCCAATGGACGTTGAGTTGTCAAGTTCGAGTCCAATAATATCCCTGCCCTCTTTTTCATTAGTTTTACCGGATATAGCCCCTTCTCATTTAAATTTGTAACCGCAACAAGTGGCCTGTCGTAATAGACTAGCGGGACAAAGCACCTACGTATGGGAACACAACAGAAGATTTACTGCATGTTTCCTACGTATCATCTAGGTGTTGTCTCTTGAGCTTGCCATGGTGGGAGAGAGAATTATTTTTACAAATTACAAATTTAAATGAAAGTGAGATACTTCTATCAACACAAGTGAAGAGGAGGCTAAATGTAACAAGGCTTCGTCAAGTTCTTGTAGCCGGACGTTCACCAGTAGTCCGTCCCTTGAGGCTCTGAAGCATATATATTTTCCACTCAGTCTAGAGCCAAGCCCACGTTACTATCCATACGTCATTTAAAGATTTGTGTACTGAATTAGAGCCATTTCAATGGACACTACCCAGGTATAGCAGAATGTGTTCTTGTATTCATCTTCCTTGAATCAAGACTAAGGTTCAAATGTGCTGTAAAATTACTACGTACCAAACAAAGATTGCACATCAGCAGCTAGCCATGCAACTTGTACTTAACTGTGCGTTTTTTATTTGGGTTTTAAAATTGTCGTTACGTGTTATTTCTAACCAAGCGATAAGTCATCAAAGGCTTGTCCATGAACGCAGATGCAGGGGCCGACGCCGCCGACGAGGCCTCCAGAGGAAGGGGAGGGAAGCAGGGAGCAGTCACTGGAATGCGGCGGCGCTCTGGCAAGCCACGGCGTGGTCGGCGAATGGTTCAACAACCATGCATGCACCTTTGGTCGAAGGCTACGAGGAGCTTCTACGTATTATTATCTTAAAGTTGTATAAATATTAAAACTTGAGCGAAAAGTAAATGGTGATTACTTATCCCACTTCTATGGCTATGAGGGGCTTTCTATGTATCATCATCTGAAAGTTGTATAAAAACTAAAGCATGAACAAAGAGTGAATGATGATTACTTATATATCCCTTTGCTTGTTTCAAGATTTATGCAATTCGTATTGAAATTTTGATGCATAAAAAACGCTACTCTGGACTGTCGTGACTTGTCACTCATGAGCGCAACAAAGCAAGAGCACTTAACTGGAGATTTGGGACACCAATTAACACTTGGGATGAAATTGGGAGAGGCAGGAACTCGAATCGACACATGAAAAACCGGTAAAATGCACGATTAGGACCAATTGAAAATCGACAGCTGGTATGGTACATAGGACTAGCAAAGAGAAAAGAAACAGTCTCAAAAGAAAAAAATAAAGGAAGAAAGCGCAACTATTCAAGTTTGGAATATGAAAATTCCATGAATAAACCAAGCAACGTAACTAACCACAAGCCAGAGCTCAAACACGAGCATAGCATTGTAATGTGCTCTATTGATCAACTGCCTGCATTGTAATGTGCGCTAAACTTCTCGAAAGCTCTCCAATCATACAGGGGGTATATAGGAATGACTCGTATATACCATTTGTATAATTGTGATAGTAACTATTTGGGCGCAAGTAACCCAGATACTGAGCCATAGAGTTATTCAAATGATAGGCCACCGCTCTAAATGTATGACCCAAGAAGACTACCTCTTTGAAAGGATGAAATCCAAGGATGTTGATGCGTCCATAGCAGTATTCCTCACGTCCACCGTCAATTGGAAGGAAATCATCATTGTCGGAGTCCCACTCAAAATTCTCTTCCGATATGGTTTCGGTGTTGTCATGCACATCGATATTATCTTCTTCTATGACCATCCAAGCTCCATCACGGCATGAGTCTACTTGTTGGGCAATGGGCCTAAGGTCATGTTGATACTTCAGTACCCACTCCATCTGTCCACATGATTCGTTAAGGATCCAAACCTGTAGTTGCCATTCATGAACTATTCCAAAGTACACCCCCTTCTCTGATCTCCCTAGATATGGTTTTGCATATTTCTTTTCAACGTCTACGGGCGTTTTAATTACATGGTACTTGTCAATTGACAAGGAAAACCTGAAAAACATAATTAAATGTATCACATAAAAATATATGACGTCTCATTGCTTAAACTGATGTAATGTTCTTTTAAAATTGATCATCATTAAATAACTAAAGCAATTTAAATGTAATGCAAAAGGACATAAAAACATTTACCGAAACTTCGTCACCTAAGGGTGTGTTTGGTTGATGGGATAAGATTGAATGAGATGGGATAGTCCTGTACCATTTGATTTCATTGTGTTGGGTAAATAAAATGGTTCATCATCTATAGAGAATATTCCTCGAATTGGTATCACACTGTTTTGGACGGGATGGTTTCATTCAAACAACCAAATATATGGATAACAGTTTTCTTGAACCATATCATACATGTATCACTTGGTACAAGTAACTAAACACACTCTTAACTGGATGATGGTGGACATGAAATCATATTAAAGACAACAACAGAGGATCCGGTCTAGCTAGTTTATTTACATATAACAAATCATTATTTTTTAACGCATATCATTCATATTAATTGTACATTCGTCTATTTAACCTTTTAACATGCCAACAACCAATCTATATGGGCATCAGATACATGGAAAATGTTAAATCAAAAAACCAAAACAACAAATACTTCTAGCCCAAAAACATTACGCGTGTATGTGTGCATGCACTAGGCTACTAGAGGTAGTACAATAAGCATCAAAGTTTTCGTCAACACTAAACAAACTAGCCTGATAGATTCATCTATTATACTAGAAAGAACATCAACCAGATGGTACATGTGAGCAAGAAAATGGAAGGCGAAAGCCATTGGAAATAGTAGGGTTGTATGTATAGTAAGATCATGCATACGTAAGTTGTCAGTGGTGTGAGTGGGCGGTCGTTGTGAGGTTTTTTCGGTCTCGGTTTTTTCCTTAAAAAATCATGCAGGTGTTCTTTCTTTCCTTCTTAATATATATTGCGGCAATCTTCTTGCTGCTCTTTCAAAAAAAAAAAAATCATGCATACGTACCTCGTGACAAAAGCACCACGACAATGCACATAAATTGCTCCCTGCCAAGTTATCGACATATAGCGGCGCGCCCCCTGCATCGTCGATTCCGATGGATCCAACGGATATCTGCGACCGTCCCGCCGGCTCACCTTCCCGGACAAAGGCCCTCCTCTCCCACCGCCCGGTCCTCGGCGAGAATACATTGATCTCCATGGTGACGGTGGCCATTCCATCGGTACCATGGGTCATCGGGCTCGTCCTCTTCCACGGACGGTGCGGTGGCGGTATGGCGATTCCATCGGCTGCTGAAACTCCTCCGTGTCCTCGGCCGGCGTGCCGTCCGGCAATGAGAAGAACCACTCGAGCGAGCGGTGCGTCCATCTCCTGCTGCGCAGCAGCAGCCGCGCCTCCCTCCACCACCTTCCGGGGTTCGGGGCTTCGGCTTCTCCGGCGCGGTGGGGATCAAGAACACCTCGAAGTCGGCGGCGACACGCGGATCGAAGACGAGGCGTGGGCGTAACGCCTCGTGGTCTCCATGCTACCGGAAGCGGCTTTCGCGGCGCGTCGCGAGGTTGCTACGTAAACTTGTGCCCCACCCGATCTCGCCGAGGAGGAGGCCGTTGCGATGGTCGGGAGGGACCACCGATCCTTCTGAAGTCGTTGGGCATGAAGCTGAGATTGCCGTCGATTCCGGGGACCGCCGGCGTCAAGGTGGGGCGGCGAAGAGGTCGCGCGCCGTGGTCGATGTAGTTAACGAAGCGCGCCGCGCCGAAAAGTGGAGGAGGTGCGGAGCATGAGCTCATGGCGTCGGCGATGGTCGCCAAGCCTTGCAGACGCACGGATCGCGGCGAGGCTCCTCGGGCATGTGGCGGAGGACGTCGGCGAGGCGTCGTCGAAGCGCCACAACTTCCATCTGCTGGATGGATCGTGGATCTGGCGCTTCGCTGATTGGTTAGGGTTAACCGGCGCGCGCCGTGCTTATATCGGGGAGACATGTGGGCCAGTCTTGTAGATTTTTCATGGGCCGGTCGTGTGGATTTTCATGACCCATGTGGGCCTCTTTAGTCCTCCCAACCGAAGAAGGAATCTAAAAGAAAATGGAAACCTAATCTTAATAAGATTCATCTAGCACATATTTAACCTGCAAGGAAAGCACATCAAAGTATGGCGGTAGAATTTGAACTAACGCTAAGCACACCGGCTCTGTTAATTGTAGAAGATGGCATCGGTATTGGGTTTATCTTGAAAGATTTCTATCAGGGAAAAATCATTATTGGCAGAGAAAGTGAGGATTGTTTCAGATAAACTGTTACACTTTGATACTCTTTATACACAGCAATTTTTGGATTGAATCAGAGTTTTATGAGATACAGTATGAGTGTGCACGATCTCAAGAACGAAGAAGATGAATCTCATTGAGAATCAAAATAACGACTTTGAAGCAACCACGACTAGACAGAAAATATTTGGTAAGGCTGATCGCAAATTCTTTAAGCATAAATTCAAAAGAGTACAAAGGGATATCCTCTCAAAAACCTCTCAAATCTTTTAGGGCCTTCGGAACCTTGCCCTATACAAGAATTTAGTGTTAAAGAATATTCTAGCCTCTAATCCTCTCGTACTCCTCTTGATTTAGATGAGTTAGTTTATGGCTTCTTGGTTGCATGATTCTTCACCTTTTAAAAGCGATACAATTATGAAGAAATGACATATCACGTGTCCGTATCATGTGCCTTCGTGACTGAAAACAGTGGGCATCTCGAGGTGGAGACTGCTCCGACGCCATGGCGTGGACGGTGATGGCAGCCATGATCGGCCACCTGCCGCTGCCGTGGCCTGTGGCAACCAGATGCACCCGCTCAACCGCTTCGGCGATGAAGAAACCAGCGGTCCACGTTCCACGTTGGGAGCGGCGTAGCCGCGTAGAGCGTAGTGGGAGCTTTAATTCAGTGGGAGTTGACTTGTCAACTTGTAACAGCCCAAAAATTAAGAACAATAAAAATATAATATCTAAATTCGATTGTGAATATTTTTGGGATTTCTGAATATTGTTTGCTTTATTTGGATTTTCCTGGATTTTGTGTTGCAAGAAAAATCCAACAAATGGAATTGAAGAATGAAAAAGAGAAAAAGGCAAAAATGTAAAAAGTAAAAATTTAGAAAATTTGCCATGAGAACCCTGAGCATATAAGTAAATCATTTTGGCCATAAAATGAAATTTCATACATGAAGAAATGAAGGAATAAAATAAAGAGTCAACTTTTAAATCAAAACAAGGCATTGTCAGAATTTATAAAATAATTATAAATCTTATCTGGAGCTAAAAAATTTATCATCAAAACCTCAATGCCATTTATACCTTTGGCAAAAATATTATAAATTAATAATGTCATTTAAGACTTTTACAAATTTAAAAACAGAAACTCTGAAAATAGGGAAATTCCAATGTCAGAATTTTTATAAAATAATGGAGCAACATTTTGACTTGAAACTTTTACAGAAGCATTATTAGCTCAAATCCTTCTGAAAAACAAAATTTCAAAAATAGTAGACTTCAATTGCTCTCAAGGAAAAATTCAAAATCATTTTGAAAACTAGTTAACTTTAAGGAATTATTGTGTGAAAACCAAAGTAGCGAATGGAGCGAAACCAAAGAAAATGGAAACTGCATACTTTAATCTCTCTACATAAAAATTTCTAGAAAATTTTAAAAGAGATAAAACTACTTTTGAGCTAATTAAACTTGTGACCAAAAACGTCGGATTCATGTACAACTTGCAACATCCATTATCTAGTCGCACTGTAGCTGCGTCCCAATCTCGTTGCCTCACTGACTGGTTGTCCCAGTTTGTCAGCTCCTCCTTCTCCCTGTGCATCCGACCGAGCTGTGCTTCTTCAGTCCGATGAACCCGAGCGAAGCACTCCCGAGTTCATTTCCCCTCTCCGTTCTCTCTCTTTTCCAGTGTCTTCTTCACCTACTCCGGTCCTTGCAGCACCGCCCAAATTCCCGATTGCTGCCACGAAGACTCGCGCCATACCGCTCGCCTTTTTCCCCTGTCATGTTCGATGGAACTCCCGTCCGAGACCAAGCCCAACCGAAGCCAGCTCAACTGCTAGTCTCTCAACCATGCATTGCATTTCAGTGCTCCCAGAAGCAGCGCTCTACTTTCCCCTCACTTCTCCTTCCCTCTCCTCAACTGAGTCGCTGGAGCTTCCTTCCAATTTCCGCCATAGCCGACACCCCCTGGAGCTTGAGACGAAATCCAATCAGCCAAGCCAATGAACCATTTCTAAATTCCTTCCGTTTATAGCATCACTAGACTCCACTGATCAAAAGCCCTCAACAATATTCCCAGTTCTTCATGTGGAATCGTGCTGCTGCCGTGCGCCCTTCTTCCCCCCCAGCCGGCCACCGTGGACAGCCTATCCTGGTGATTCTTCCGTTGAAGCGACCGCAAAAATGGACTCTCCAGTGTCCTCTGATGCTCACAAGGCTGCCGATTCAAGTCTGAATCGCCCGGGTCATCTTCTTCAACTTGCCGCCATTGTTGCCTGCGCCCAAGCTCGGCTGCGCCCCTGCCTGCTGCATCTCCGGCCGAATCGACACCTCCCCCGAGTTCTCCTTGCCGAGCTGATGCTCTCCGTGCCGTCGCCTTCGCCGGATCATCGCCGGAGTGCCGTCGCCGCCTTGCCCTAGCCGAAGCTCTGCTTTGTCTCTCTGTCGCGTAGGGCCCCCATGCCAGTCTCTCAGGAAGAACTCCAGTGCATTGGTAAAAGACGCCTCTCCACTTAGAAAACGTATTCTCATTTCTATTGTTGGTTTGTAAAACCAATTAATGATTAAACCTCATTATCTTGTGCATCTTTAATCCAATTTCAGTAAAACAACTTTATATATATATATATATATATATATATATATATATATATATATATATATATATATATATATAAATCATTAGATCCTAAATATACAAATATATTTAATTTTTGAACTTTATAAATATTATTGGAATAACATGTTGTTAATAACCTTAATATGGTCCTTATAATAAATCTGTGAACAATAAGTCAAGAAATAATAATATAAATTTTTATATGATTACGAGATCGAGATTAATTCAAATCTACAAAAATATTCAATTCTTGAATCATAGAACAATTATTAAAATCAAGAATGGGATAAACACACTATTATGGTCATTATGGCACATATGAAAAATATAACTTTTATAACTATAAAATAAATTCTTGTTTGTCTCTGGAATCATAATAAACTCAAATATGCAAAATCATCTGATGTTTAACTCAATTTAAATTGTTTGCTTCATAATCATTAATTAACCTTGTTATGGCCATTAACAAAGTAATAGCATAATGGCTCACAAAATGATAATGTAATTTGTATTAGGTTCCTAAAACAGTAAGGGTCCATGTATGTAAAAATATTTAAAGTGAAACTTATCTTGCATTCTTTGATGCAAGAAAGTGCAAACTGCAGTAGCAAATAAATAGTTAATCTACCGCGGTTAAGATCAAAACAATGTAAAAATAGTTTCAAAACCTTCTAGGATTGTCTACTATTAACACCTGAAAAATGAATCAAAAATCATGTGTAGTGTAGTTGGAAATTAAGTTTGAAACTTAGCCGATTTAAGGTTGCAAATATGATCATTTAGGCTATTTCAGTGATAGATAAAATAACTCGTTCAAATACTAAAATTAGTAAAACTAGTTTAGAAACACTGTACAAAGTTTATACTACAATATTCTATAAAAAGAATCTTATTTTGTTTAGGTTTGCATAATAATCTTATTAGCTCAAAGCCCTTAAGTGTTAACCTCGCACTTCATACTCTTGCCGATTCCGAATAGTGTAAACTATAGAATGCCATATAAGCCTTTTCAACGATGAATATAATGTCTCGTCTAAATTGTAAAACTTATGAAATTAGCTCAGTAGTGCTCCCCAAAGTATGGTCTACTCTAATACAAAAAGATAATCTCATTTCACCATGATTTGCATATTAATCTTGTTAACTTAATAACCCTAAGTAATCACATTACTTTAGGCCGTAGTGTGAATGAACGAACTGTAGTTGCAAATGAGGGAACCTGTAGTTAAGTTATTTGTATCACTAGAACCTTCTCAAATATCATGTAAATTAGTTCAGTAGCCTAAATCAGTAGATCTAACTTGCGTAAAACTAATTCTACATGAAATCAATTAAAGATAAAGAACTAATCATTCCTGGTCTTATGTGATCATTTAAGCCTTTTTCATTAACTCGTAAAGCAGCTCATCTAAATCTGAAATTAGTAAAGAACAGCTTAGAAATGATCTTTAGAATATAATCTACAGTAATATAAGAAAATATTCTTATTTCATCTTGCTTCGAATCTGAATCCTAATAGAGCAAAACCCGTAAATCATAAGGTTGCAGAAAGCATGCTGAGAATAGTGAATCGATGAAAACTTGCAACTAATGATTAATTCTATTAATCCAAACAATCTTTGCATCTTGAATTCGTAAAATAAAATTAATAAATTCATAAAAGAGCAATCCTTGTTCTTGTGAAGAGTCTTATTTGTTCTTTCTATCTACTTTCTTTTTGCCCTTATTGAAGTCTTTTATTTGCTTTATTTCCGTTGATCGACGCGTAGAACCCGACGTTGTTGATTCCGTCGTCGTCGTCAACCGCAATCCTCGTCTTCGTCGTAAATGACAAATAAGCAAGGCAAGCACCCCTTTGATCATGTTGATCCCAGTACTTTACCTACAATATGTTGTTTTTGTAACTGTATTATGCATGCGTTTACTTTCTGTAAATTTGCTATTTTGTGGTATTGGTAGATATACCCTTTTGTCTCACAAACCTCCTTGATATGTATGACATGTGAACCTTGGTAACCCTAAATTAAGGATAGGCATTACTTAATGTCATCATGGGAATATGCGTTCATATTATTCATGCTTAGCCATGCTTTAGAATCAACCATGTACATGATCAAATCAATATTTGTTTCCTGAAAACTTTGAAAATAGCACTGTTGGTTGCGAGTACTTTGATTAAAAACCCAAAAGAAAACTATGTGTTGATGCGGGCAATTATTGGCAATAGCCGGTTGTGCAACAGGAATTGCACGTAGTGTAGGGTGAAGTGTCGCCCATGTCGGATTAAGGACCGAGCAATGGGACGCTATTGATCCAAGATTTCCGTGCAACCACAAGGGTGAGAATGGGGTAGCCATAGCTTATTAAGTTATTTAGACATGGCTTTGCTCTTTGGTAGGTGGGAGCTAGCGGAAGCATTCCAGTTCGGATTGCTTGTGAGGGGCTTCCATGCAGTTCGTATGGGTAATTGCCTGGCCGGTGCAACGGTGTACGCCTTGCCATGGACAGAGACGTGGTGTTGGGTGTGATAAATGTGGATCCACGGCTTGGGTGAGTGTCTCTGTTTTCAGGGCGGGGGTTAACGTCCCGGGCTGGATCAAAGTCATGTCTAGGTAATGTAATGGCTATGTATGGTCGAAAGATCATGACTTGTGGGTAAAGATGTACACCTCTGCAGAGTTTAAATCTAATCGATTAGCCGCGCCCGCGGTCATGGGCACTTGGTGAAGTCATTCCAATGTTAGATGTTTTATTATTTTAAAAAGGGTTGGTTCCATTTGTTTTTGCAACTGTGCTTTATGTCGAAGGGCTGACATTGTTGGATTTCAGGAATTCAGTGATTCGCCACTCACGTCATGGAGGACTGTGAGTGTTATTTATGCTTTACTTATTTGTTAACAATTAATCTTGCTCTTATAAATTCCGTTTGCAAATAACTTGATTTACAAATGAAATTCGCTTTATGCAAATTAACTGTAGAAGCCTTTCCTTTGAAATAGCCTGCATATATTATAGGTTTTGCAAAAAGTCTTGCGGAGTACAAAAGTACTCACCCTTGCTTAATTATTATGTAGG